>CM053031.1:66366258-66941258 GCA_028564925.1 Lithobates sylvaticus | reverse complement strand
AATAACATTCACAAAATACCCAGGGTAAATTAGCTCCTGATTTGGTGAACCATATTGAGTGGTTGGTGGAGGGTGTGAGGATACAGGATAGAAATCGGTTATGGGCTCTGGCGTACACGCAGTGGCGGACGGAAGTGTCAACCAGCATCAAGCTGATTGGGCAATCTCTGTTTAAAGGGCAGTGGCCTGATGAGTTAGCATCACCGCTCAGTAAGACTCTGCCACAACACGTCGCTTACACTAATCCAAAATGGTGGTCGGATGCCTGGATGGGCTGTACCAGTTTGGATGGTGAAAGGTGTTAGGCTGTATGATCCCATACACAGAAGTGCGGACTTGGTCTGTATATTTGGTGGCATCAATGGGCTTACTGATCGGGGATTCTACCTTGTCGCATTGGAGGCTAAATCACCCACATGGGATCAGAGGAGATGGAAGCAGGTTGATACTTCCCTCGGTCGGAAGCCGGACCATGATGTCCTTTATATGCCAGGTCAATACACCATGGTGGTGAACGTAAAAATGTTGGGAAGTTATTTCAGGGATCATTGCTGGGGAGGAAGCACCTGGGTGTCATTTGGGACATAGACAAGTTTGTTTCTTTGTCCTAAAGAATGCCGATGTAATGTTAGTCATAAAACGGGAAGGTTCCTTGAACCTAACCATAGGTAGAGGTGCATGGTATACCCTGGACATGGTCTCTGAAATCCAGGCACAGGGATGGAATTGTGTGGTTTTGTAATTTTTTGCAAATTTATATGTGTGATTAGACTCAATATTTATATAGAAGGGTCTCCCATTTGGCTATGCAAGTTGAGGGACGAATTGACAGTAGAGTCTCTGTGTACAAATTAGAGACCTTGCTGCCAAGTCAGAGCCCTGCAATACCGTTGTGAGCAAGCCTGCCTAATCCCGACCCATATGTACAGTAAAGGGTTATAGGGTTGGGAGCAGGGTGCGTAAATGGACGGGACACATATATATGTATATAGTATGGTAATAAGTTGATTTAGATTATGGTATAGTGTGACCTATGAGTATTGTAGGTTATTAATATGGGTGAACAAGGCCCTCCTCGAGATTTATCTAAATAATAGATCAGTATTTGAGAGCTGTTTGATATGGTGCTCTGAATGTGTACTGGTGAATGGTGAATGAATGGACACCCCTTGCCTGTACTGCATCCGTCCTGAAGACACCGGAAAGGAGAAGATACCAAAGATACATACTGGTGACATGGAAGCTGTCGCTGAAGAAGGATGTGTTACTCAGTGGCAAAGCGGCACGTGTTGGGAAGCATAACATGGTAAGACCACAATGGACTGTTCCATAGGAGCTGTTTCTGCACACGTTGTAAAAATACAACACGTTAAGACATTTAAAGGACTGTTCTATGGATACTGGTTTGGAAACGCATGTCAGGGACACGTTGTAAAAATACAACACGTTAAGACGTTTAAAGGACTGTTCTATGGATACTGGTTTGGAAACGCATGTCAGGGACAAAACAGTTATGGACTGTTCAATAGGAGCCGTGTCTGAAGAAGGGTTTTTATGCGATTTTCAGTCGCAAAGCGGCATATGTTGGATTCAATATGAACTCATGTAATATTACATCGATTCATTCCCAATATCTTTGAGGACAGAAGGCATTCCCCTGGATTGGAATGTAGCCAGGTTGGAAAACACACCAGCAATGGCTGGGCCCACCTGCGGTGAAGACGGCTCCAGGCTAGAGGCACAGCCCCTGAGTGGAAAGTGCAGTTTACTTCCTGGATCACCTTTTGCTGGTGTTCATTGGGTGCGAAGCAAGGGGGGGGAGTTTTGAATGAGTGAGCTTGGTAAAAGGAATTCGCAGAGAGCTCTTCTGTCTGTTTTGCTGGGAATGGGGTCATGAGAGGATGTCTCTAGTCACCTCATGGTCTGGCGGCCATCTTTCGAGACTACAAGGAGGGCCCTGTAATAAGTATCTTTGATATTCTTGTATTATATGATTTGATTGTAAGCCTTGTGATATTGTAATGTCTTTTATTACTTTATGTTAGCATTCCTGATTCTTGGGAAATAAATAAGATAGTGTGTTATTAACAGCAGTTTGTGTTTGGTTTCATAGCTAACCTCGTATTATTGTGATACTAACAGTAGCATGCGCTCATAGGTTTAACAGACTAATAACATTATAGGGACTAGACAAATTAATACATAGATATAAGTATTTTAGCGAGTACTTCAGAAAACTTCTGCCTGAAAGGGCATAGGCCTCAATAACAGGTGGAGTGACATCCCCACCTGAACAGGAGGAAACTAGACCAAAAATGAGTTGTGGTCAACAAAAAAAACACTGGGCTTAGTACCAGGATCAGAAAAGGGCCCTCCTTTAGGAAGTTAAGACAACAAACATGTCCAAAGGAAAAGGCACAAACCTAGCACTCCGAATCCTTAGATTTCAAGGAAGGGAAGCTTCCATGATCAAGAAAAAGATGCCTGAACAGACAAGAAAAAAATCTCGTAACAAGAGAACAATGGTTGTGGCAGCCCTCACAACATATTAACCACAAGAACGGGAAAAGACCTCCAAGTTTGGTAGAGCTCAGGAGTATCCACCCTTAAGTCAGCCTAGAGGAGGGAAAGCGTAAGCAAGAGACCCCCCAAACAAGGATAGGCAGGGATGGGGTATACTGCAAGCCAAATTAGAAAGAAAGAAGTGCAGCAATCCTTCCCTCTAAATACTGTAGCTAAAAGGTGTACCCGAGGTTTGACAGGCAATGCTGAAGCCTGCCAATCTCATTGGGGTCATCGTCAAATTCCCTTAACTCACTTCAGAGATGCTGGATCTGGAAAGCACTCCATAGTTAACATAGTACACTAAAGGTACAATTCAGAATGCAGTGCCCAAAAGGTCAAATCCCAGGTTAGCCATCGGCATCCGGTCCAGAGGAGTCTGGGTATGGCCTTCAAAGCTATAGCTGAGGGTTTGCTGATCTGGAAGGCTGCTGCATAGAGACCAATTCAAGCAGAAGTAAGGAATCTTCACTGAAGAGAAAAAATATCAACAGTGCATCAAGGAAAAAAAAGACTAGGACACTAGTAAAAAACAGAGGCATTCTGGGTAGAGGAGGGTCTGCAGGGGGGCTGGCTTATGATTTTGCTTTTTTTTTCTGTTTGCTTGTGTCCCAATCTCCTTCAGGTGGCAGTATAACTTGTTTTAATCCCTGGATCCCTCAATGTATGATGGAGAAAATGTATGTTGAAAGCTATTCATCCACCATGTCCAGAAACAACATCTTTATATCAAAATGCTGGTACCATTGCTTGTAGACATGTCCCTCCATTTCCACATTTTGGGACCAGATTATTTAATATGTCTACAGAGTGACCAATCTCCTCCTGCTTGGATATTCAAAATCCTCTTACACCTCGGAGGCTCACCCCTCTAGTTGGCAGCAGGAAATTACACAGTGGACTCACATTTGCCTTTTGGTGGCCCAGAGAATCATCCTCCAACACGTTGATCTCCCCAACAACTCCTACTATCACAGAGGCCAACAGGTCAAGTCATTCCCCAAGTCTTTTGCTGTATGGGGAATGACTTGACCTGTTGGCCAGCTTCTGCTCTATAGGGAATTATTGACCTGTTGACTCAGAATTACACTTCCTCTAAACACTTTGACAACCAGTGGCAGGCCTTCATAGATTCTGCTTCAGGGACATTTTTTCTGTGATCTTCTTTTGCATGAGGATTGGTATGCCATCACCAATAGCCCAGTCAGTTCATCAGCTGATGATATCTAAGGAGCTCTCATCATCTTTCCCAGCAAGAGGCAACTCTCCCTATGATTACTCTATGTACCCAAGTGTTTAAGGGGTAATCCCCTGGATTTATTTGTTAATTTTCTTTGGTTCTTTTTTATTTTGCCCAAATGTATTAGTTCAAGGCACATGGGTTACTTCTCTGGTCATCTTTTTCAGATCCCACATGCTTCTTGACCCTACCAGGATAGATCCAATGTATTTAGGACTAGTTAGCCTTTTCTGTTTGCTATGATCTAAGAGATCATTGTCTCCATACCTCCTGGACTTTTCGGGGGAGAGGGATTCAAGGGTCTCCTCCATCTATGCTTCCTTGTGTTATGGCGATTGTACCTGTGACAGTCATGTATTCTATAACTCTGGAATTAGTTTTTTCTAGACACTGTTATGTGTTATCTTTTTTCACCTTTCTGTACCTTATTCCATGAATATTGTATGTACAATGGAATGAATATGACCTTGTAATGTGGTTCTATTGCCACCTTTCTCTTCCAACTTTATAACTTTTAAAAGCTCAAAGAAAAAATATTTAAAATGGTAGTATCTATCCACATTCAAAAACTTTTTGTTAAAGTATGTTTGAAACGAAGAAGAAAAATATTATATTACAGCTTACCAGTCCTTCAGTTCAGTTTTTGTCCTCATTAGTCTCACCTGGTAATCCAAATAGACTTATCAATTACCATATTTTTCGCTCCATAAGACGCACTCTCCCCCCCTGCCAAAAATGTCTGTGCATCTTATGGAGTGAATATTGACCAGGCCTACCCAACCCCCCCCCCCACCGCCATGTTAGAATACTGGGCCAGCAGCTCGGCTCCTCTGTGGCAGAAGAGGGGAAGGGTCCGAATCAGCGGTGCAGCAGCGCCAGGCCAGCCTTCCCATGGCCCAGTTGCACAGCGCACGTCACACTGTGTAAGGAGTGAGTGCCGGCGGCCACGCTGCTGTGCTGTGTACGTGAGCTGCCTGGGCTGGACTGACTTCACTGCATCACACGAGGAATCCGAACCCCTGCAGAGCAAACTCATCACTGCAATCTATATATCAAGGTTTCTTACTTTTAATTTTTCTCTTTATGGTTGATCTGGGTTGAGGGAAGGGGGGGGGGGGGGGGGGTACTGTGGAAATAATATTCTGTTATATTTTATTAAAAATTTGAGTTCAAGGTTTGGTTCAGAATATTTTTTTTCTTGTTTTCCTCCTCGAAAACCTGGGTGCGTCTTATGGAGCGAAAAATACGCTATATAAAAACCCTGTACAGTTTGTGACTGTACATGGAGGCAGCCATTATTGCTTATTTCAAATACATTCCGTGTTTTGTAGTGATTTGGGTAAATCCATTATGCATTCTGCATGCATTATTTCCACTGGACATTATTAGCCAAATTTTCTGAACAAAAGGTTTTTAGATTTTTGTTTCTTACGATTTGTAATATCTGTATTGCCAGAATGACTGCAACAATCATCCAAACCTAATTAGAATTGCTTATTGTGTACAGTCCTGAACAGTCCTGATTGCATCAAGCTCAGGGGAAAAGCCACACATGTAGGACTTTTGTTTTTCAATCTTAAAGCATATTTAAAAAAATCCCATTAATATCCGAGGACAGACAAATCTTCTGTATGTCTCATTATATAAAAACAGTTGAACTACTAGAACTGCTTTTTTCTTTCCTGACAAGTTCCATTTTCTAGACAGTTCTGCGCGAGGCTATCACACCCTGGCTACCCGAGTCAGCTGCTAAAACAACAGCTGAATACAGATCTCATTTGACTCGGAGTCCAGGTTTAGCTCACCATGTGTTTGGGTAGCTGTGATCTCAAAGACAAGCTGCAGTGTTACAACAATACACATGACTTCAGTCTCTCCAGTCCACGTAATATTCCCAAAGTCCGGATAGGTCTAAGATCATCTCTCACGTGGCACACATTACACCATTTGGGTATTATAAGTGCTTGTAGCAGGTTTCCTATGGGTTAAAATTGTTTTGGTGCATCATCTAGGGCCCATTTGTCTATGCTTTAAGCTGCAGTATGAGTAGTAGTGCTGTATTTCAAAATGAATTGCACTCCAATGCATTGTAGATTGTGCATTACAGTGTGTTGCTTAAAAAAAAAAAAAAAAATTGCCACGCATTATGCCAACACAAAGGTGGAAATCGAGCTTAGATTTGAAATCTGAAAGTAAACCTGTGGCCAGGCTATAGACTTTCAAGTATTTGCACATTCTGCAAATTTTAGCTGCCTGACTGTCATGCTGATTCTTATACTCTAGTACTGTGTATTGCAGGTCGGTAATAACAGTCCCCGTATTTCTCTTAGGAAAGGTTTACTTCAACAGCTGCCTTCACTTATATTTGGTCTGGTTTCACAAATTTTTTGTTGTTATACACAATAAAATGCATGCTACTACAACACACGTTAATCCATGGAACTTTGTGCAGTATTATTCACTTATGCTGCATACACACGAGTCGGACTTTCCAGCAGCCTTGGTCCGGCAGACAATCTTTGCAGCGGAGGTCCACAGGACTTTTCGAACGAGCGGACTTGCGCACACACGAACTGACTTTCCGGTGGACTGTCTCCGACGGACAATCCGCCGGACTTTAGGCAGAGGTCCGATGGACTTTCCAAATGAACGGACTTGCCTGCACACGGACTAAAGTCCGTTCATTTTGACTGTGACTGCAGGTTTGACGAGACTAGAGAAGGAAGTCAATCTCACCGCTTTCATCAGCGAGATTGACACCTTGCGAGCCCTACGTCGAAAAAACGAGCACGCAGCCCGGCTGGTCAGGAAAGGGGGTGGGGACGAGCGAATGGCTCCCCCCTACCCCAAAGCACCCACCCATGTTGAGGGCATGCGGCCTGGTACGGCTCAGGAGGGGGGGTGTGCTCGCTCGTCCCCACCCCCTTTCCTGACCGGCTGGGCTGCGTGCTTGGATAAGGGTCTGGTATGGACTTTGGAGGGACCCCCATGCTGTTTTTTCGGCGTAGGGGGTTACCCTCAAAATCCATACCATGCGACGGGGCTCGCAAGGTGTCAATCTCGCCGATGAAAGCGGCGAGATGGACTTCCTTCTCTAGTCCCGTCGTACCTGGAGTCACGTTCAAAATGAACAGACTTTAGTCCATGTGCGGGCAAGTCCGTTCATTTGGAAAGTCCGCCAGACCTGCATACAGAGGAGAGGACTTCCCGACAGGAACTGGGTCCGGCGGACTTTCGGCGGGAAGATTTAAAACATGTTTTAAATCTAGGTCCGGCGGACTTTTGGGAAGAAAAAGTCAGCTGAAGCGCTGAAAAGTCCAATCGTGTGTACGCGGCATTAGAATAGCACTCCAATGCACAAGTAAAGTAGCTGCCAATGCACCCACACTGCAGCACACCATGATGCACATACCATGTATCCTGGAGCACTGTTACAAACACAGTACAGTTCACTATAAGCTGAACAGTGGTGCACTGGCAGTTCATTCAAAATGAAGGCTGCCTTACCACAATGGATGGGCACACCATAAGACAGGCACTCTCAGCACAGTGCAGTGTTTTAGGATGAAATAGACACTTTTTATGGTTAAAGTAGAAAGCCATGTTAAAGTGGAACTTTAGTCAGGAAATTAAGTCATGCTATATCACTTCAGTCTGGCCCCTTTTGCAGGTATAACTACATAAAACATTAAAAATAAGTGTCTACTGTTTTAAATCCAGTAATACACTGTCTCACGCTGCTCTGCACATGCTCTGTTGCTCTCCATTTTTGTCAGTGTGTCAAACATCAGAGCCACTAGAGGCCGATCTGATGACAGCCTAAAGATTTACTTCTGCTCAGGGGCTCTGGGCTTCAGCAAAATGGCAGCCTCCAGCAAGAAGAAACAGGAGCAATGCTGGAGGCAATTTACAGCACACACTCATTTTGGTAGCATAATTATTATTGTGGAATGTATGTTCCTTGCTAAAGAACATTATTTTTATCAAGCTGTTCAAGATAAAGTTCCACTTTACGTTGCCATTAAGGGTATATTCACACCACACGCGGTGGAACTGTATTGGTGGCTATTCCAGCACAGCCCCACTGCAAGACAAGGCAAAATGCCTCATCCCCTACCTGGCTGGTTCACACCACGTGTTGTGGTGGCATGCACAGGAAAAATGTATAGCAGGTGTTTCATCAGAATCGGTAACGGATGTGACGTTCCATCAGCTGCGCATTTGTGTCTACTGCTACCAGGTTTGCTCATCTGACAGAACACCTGCAGTCAGAAGAAGGCAGCGGACATCTTACTACACCCAGCTACATCTTGAATTGCATATATAAATAGCGTATATAAATAAATATAGTGTATTGACATCTGCGATGCTGTTTGGATGTTAAATTTTAAAGCCTAAAGATTTAGCGCTGAGCAGTACGGGCTTTACCAACATGGCCTCCGCCACCTTTCTCCTCAGTGTTGCCAACCGTCAGTAATTTTACGGGCAGCCAGTAAAAACCAGGCACTTTCCTCCTGCCAGTAAATGGCAGTAAGAGGAAAAGGTTGCCAGTAAAAAATATGGCTGTAGCTCTTGGCTCGGAACTGGGCAAGCGCAGCTCGGGTCTGGAGCCAGCCAGGACCATCCAAGTACCTGCTACAGTGTGTTCGGTGTGGTACCAGCGGGGGGCGGGTCTGTCGAAGACGGTGCCTGAGCATCGTGTGATGTCATGGTGCAAGGGAGCCAAGCGGAGTGGCCAGATCCTCGTGTGCAGGTCTGAGGGACGGAGCAAGGCAAGCCGGGAGCAGGACTGTCAATGCTGTTTGCACTGGAGGGGACTGAGAGGACCTTGTGGCATGGATAGAGACTGTCACTGTCACTCAGGATGGGACGTGTCCGTGTCACTGTGAGAGTCTATTTCATGTGTGTGTGTCGCCCATTCTAATTTCCTGCCCCCGAGTCCTGTCCCTGAGCCACTTACATACTATATTTAAAATAAAATAAGAAATATGCTTTTTTTTCTTAATATCTACCTTGAATCTTATTGCTAATTGCATATTGTACTTGTTTGTAGCCTAAATACTGAAATGTGCACCTGGAGCTTGCATGAATAAGGATGAACATGTGAAATAAAACCAATACAATAATGGATGAAACCATACAGAATGTTTTCTTTTATTTCTTAGAGGCAAAGATAACAAACAGAAACATATACATCACATTATCCACATATTAATTAGCAAAAAACTGTATACATTTCCCTGTATAAAATACAATAAATTATACAGCATAACATTTTTGTTCTATGCAAGATGCCCTCATCTACTACTTATAAATATAGAAAGATATTCTCTCATTTTAAAGGCTCTGTCCACTAATAACTTTTTTAGATTTGCACTGCCGATTTCATTCTATGTCTATGCAAGTCGCAATGACATGATGATATGAACGGTTGGTTCAATTGCTGGCAATAAGGGTGTGCGAATTGTTATGCAATTTGGAACTGTCAAATCGCATGACATGTGGCACCCGTGTGAACGGGGGCTACTTCTCAGGAAAATTAAATGGCAAGATTTCTTCACCTAAGTTCCCAACTCCAGCCACATTTCACAATCAAGGTGTCACTATCTCCAGTTCTTTAATTTATTTTAGAGTAAATACAGCAAGAGAGGTGAGACTCTTCAAAAAGTGAGGAAACCAGGAACTCCTGTACTGCGATCTAATATTGGTGTTCATGAAACTATTCAGCAAGTGATTCTGCCAACCAGTATTTTCCTTGGATAAGGATGAGTCTGGGGTGGAATGACCTTCCATGTGTATATTAGTAAAAGGCATAACTAAATAACATCATTAAGGTACCTGTAGCCCTAAAACTCATAGGGATTTAAGCTGGCCATACACCTATAGATTATCTGCAGATTTTCTATGGTTAGATGGAAAAAGTGCAACAGATTTTTCCATGTAAGCTAAACTGTGTGGATGGAGAACTCTCCCACTGGGTCAAGCTTCAGTATCTTGCTAGTCGGCCCCACTGGCTCTCAACCTAAACAATGCCTGCACCCAATCAGAATGTTCAGATATTGTGAGAGCCAGCGGGGCTGACTAGCAAGATATGGAAGCTTGGGCCAGTGGGAGATTCTTCCATCCACACAGTTCAGCGTAGATGGGAGGAATCTGTTCCACTTTTTCCATCTGACCATAGAAAATCTGCAGATAACCTATAGGTGTATGGCCAGTCTTAGCATACAACTACCAACTTCCACGTAAGTACATGGTCCTAGCCCTCCCATACCTCACAATTGGTCAACGAGACCACCAATTAAATTGATCAGCTAATCATGAGGAAAATCATCAATTTAATAGCAGAAGTCAGTCTTGCATATTACAGCACCTCAGAGTTTGGAACTTCTTGGGTGCTCTGGAAGGTCCGTGATTATATGATGGAACGCCTCAGTGCCTGCAATAACATTATGTCACAACCTTACATAATAAACAGCAAGTGCAGAGTTGTTTTAGTCTAATTCTGACACCTATAATTAGAGGAGGTAAGTCGTAAACACGCCTACACGGGCTCTGGAATGCTCATGGCCATAATCGAAACTAAAAAAATATGGTTAAAAAATGTACAAAGTCTCTTTCTGGACTATTACCCTGAAGAATGGCATTTTCTTCTCTGACCACTTTCTTGTAACTGGGCAGTTCTTTGTAAAGGCTGTCATCCCATGACATCCCATGGTCCTTGAAGAGTGAAGCCATCTTTTAGTTTTCCAACGGCAAGGCCGAGCTCTTCAGAGAACACTTGTTGCTGGTAATATTTACAATCAAGGGCAGAAAAAAGAGTCAGTTTGTTAGACTACCATAGGGCTATAAAGGCAGGAAATCAACACAAACCTACCTTGTTTCCATCTGCAAAGTATGCCTGTAAACAGCAAAACGAAGAGAGTAAAACACATAAAACAACATAAAAAGTTAAAAATAAAAAAAATGTAAAATACATAATATTAATAAATAAAAATACATTTACAGTTATGCCCCGTACAAACAGTCGGATTTTCCGATGGAAAATGTTCGATTGGAGCTTGTTGTCGGAAATTCTGACCGTGTGTAGGCTCCATCGGACATTTTACATCGGAATTTCCGTCACACAAAATTTGAGATCTGGATCTCAAATTTTCCGACAACAAAATCCGTTGTCGTAAATTCTAATCGTGTGTACACAATTCCGACGCACAAAGTTCCACGCATGCTCGGAATCAAGCAGAAGAGCCGCACTGGTTATTGAACTTAATTTTTCTCGGCTGTTGTCGGAATGCCAATCGTGCGTACGGGGAATTAGCCTCTTCCGTTTTGAATCATAAAATTTAAAGCTTCTGTGAGTGATGGAAATGAAAAAGAAGGCAGTTACTGTGACAGAATAGGGATCACTAAATTATAGCAGGGGGTGCTCAACCTTTAAGTGATTTGGTAACGGGTCGTGAGCCACAATGAATTATAGGGTTATACGGCTCCCCAAACCGCAAATGGTAATGAGCCCTTACTGTCCTGAGCCCCCTATAAGGCTGCCATCACACTGATGCGCTGCGGTTTACTCGCACCGTGGGTGAAGCACAGTGCATCTGCGGGTTAGTTGCGCTTTACCATAGATTTCAAATCTATCTTGCGGGTGTGGTGCACTTTGAGAAAGCGCACCTAACCTGCAGGAAATAATAGCAGTCTATAGTTCAGTGCAGCTAAACTGCAGGAAAGCCACAGATGCACTGTGATTTAGTGTGAATGCAACCTAATAACCCTTTTTTTAAAGGATAAGTTCACCTTTGGGAACATTTTACATGTTCCCAGTGCTGCGGCCACTGCCCCCTCCCTGTGGCAGCAGTATGGGGAGAAGTTCCCCTTACTGGCTGCCAGTTTTTGAAAGCAGCGTGGCAATGTGGGCTCTGTGTATGAATGAACTACAAGTCCTGACAGCCTTAGCGGCTGTCGGCTTGTAGTCCTCAATGAATTACCACAGTGCTGTGGAGTGCTGTGGTAGTTCATTAAATCTTCCTGTCAGCAAGTATCGGCTTTGTCATACGGGAGGTACAAGTAACCAGATACACTGACAATGTGCAGGAGACCTGCATGGCATCAGTGATCTCCTGATCGATGGTGCAATGCTTTACAGGCTCCTAATACAAAAATAATAAATGGTCATTTTTTTACCTGAAAAAAAGATGTGCATTTATTATTTTTTGTACAAAGGTGAACTTATCTTTTAAGTGCCAACATGCCCATTGCAAAAGTGCAGTGTATGCGATATTTATTGCACTGACCTTTTCCTCTTCCAGCTTCTGCTGGCATCACTCTCCAGGCTACCAGAAAGGACCCAGAGGAAGTGCACTTGGTATCACTCTGCCTGGGACAGGAGCTAGCATTACAGAGGAAGCATCAGCCTATGCAGCTCCTGCTCCCTTTGCTGGCTCCATGCACTCTTGATGCTCTGGGATGATGGGTTGACAACCCATTAATTGCAATCTTGGTTTGCCAGCCCACCATCCCAGAGCATTGCCGTGCTCTATACTGGTTTGAGGTTGAGGGCCACTTCAGAGGGGGCTCTGCGGGCCACAGGCTGAGCACCCCTGATCTATAGCAATTTTTTTAGTTTTGGGAAAAGAAAGGATTAAACCCCTGTGATGTTTTTATTGCTCTCTGTGTCCCCACTAGATAGATTCTCCTCTCTGTTTTTCCTGGTGACCACTGTTATTGACATAAAGTAATAGGATATCCAAACTTTTACAGTTGTCACCAGAACAAGAGGTGAGGGCAAATCTACGGGGACACCTGTTTTACAGACAACTGTTTGGGAGGGGAATTCCCCTCAGTGTATAGAATTTCCTCTTTCGTTCTGTTACATCTCTGGAACAGGAAGCAATGGGAAATCTTCCCAATGGGACACACACACACACACACACAGCAAAATATAAACTGAAAGGGGTTTTTAACAATTCCATACTCTAGCAAACCTAAAAAAAATGGCTTAAATTCCTTTTATCACAGATAAAGGTTATTGACACCATGCACCCATCCTCCATTTATAGATCCTGTTTCATTCATGGAAACTGTAGCACTGGCTTCTATAAATGGAGCGTGAATAACCCCCCTTTCCCCCAAAACCACTGGAAAAACTGTACATTTAATGCTTCACTCTAGGCCAGTGTTTCTCAACATTTTTACCGTCGGGGAAACCCTGGTAAAAAGTCTGAGATCTCGGGGAACCCCTGAAATAATCTACAGCTTTATTTTCTGCACAGATGCTCAATTCTGGGTTTAACTGGAGATAAGCAGTGTACAGGGGGCAGCGGGGCAGAGCACAGGAGATCAGGACACAATACAGGTGGGATAACAGGGCACAATATGGGACACATTACATGGGGGCAGCAGGGCACATTATATGGCACACAGAACATGGGGGCAGCAGGGCACATTATGGGGCACACAGCAGAACATGGGGCAAATCAAGGGGCACACAGCAGAACATGGGGCACATCATGGGGCATACAACAGAACATGGGGCACAAGGGGCATACAGTAGAGTACAGGGAACATTACAGGACTCACAGCAGAGCATGGGGCACACAGCAGAACATGGGGAACATAATAAGGACACACAGCAGAACATGAAGTGCACAGTAAAAAATGGGGAATATCATGGGGCACACAGCAGAACATGGGGCACATCAAGGGACACACAGCAGGGCACATTACAGGGCTCACAGCAGGGCATGGGGCACATGGCACATTACAGGGCTCACAGCAGGGCACGGGGCACATTAAGGGACACAGCAGGACACATCAAGGGACACACAGCAGAACATGGGGCACATCAAAGGGCACACAGCAGGGCATGGGGCACAAGGGGCATACAGCGGGGCACAATACAGAACATGGTGCACATCAAGGGACACACAGCAGGGCACGTGCCACATTACAGGGCTCACAGCATGGCATTGAGCACATTAAGGGAAAACCAGCAGGACACAGGGCACATTATGGGACTCACAGCAGTACATGGGGCACATAGCAGAACATGGGTCACACAACAGAAAATGTGGCACATCACGGAGCACACAGCAGAACATGGGGCACACAGCAGAAAATAGGGGACATCATGGGCCAAACAGCAGAAAGTGGGGCACATCGTGGGGCACACAGCAGAATATGGAGCACACAGCAGAACATGGGGCACACAGCAGGACATAGGGCACATTATGGGGCTCACAGCAAGACACAGGGCATTTTATGGGGCTCACAGCAAGACACAGGGCATTTTATGGAGCTCACAGCAGCACATCACAGGGCACATGGCAGGGCATGGGGCAAATCACAGGGCATATGGCAGGGCATGGGGCACATGGCATGGGGCATAAGGCAGGGCATGGGGCATATGGCAGGTTATTGGGGACATCTCAGGGCACATGTCAGGGCATGGGGCACATCACAGGGCACATGGCAGGGCATTGTGCACATCACAGGGCACATGGCACATCACAGGACACATGGCAGGGCATGGGGTACATCACAGGGCATGGGGCACATGGCAGGGCATGGGGCACAGCACAGAGCACATGGCAGGGCATGGGGCACATCACAGGGCATGGGGCACATCACAGGACATGGGGCACATCACATGGCATGGGGCACAAAGGGCATGGGGCACATCACATGGCACGAGGCACATCACAGGGCATGGGGCACATTACAGGGCATGGGGCACATAACAGGGCATGGGGCACAAAGGGCATTGGGCACATCAAAGGGCATGGGGCACATCACAGGGCATGGGGAACATCACAGGGCATGGGGCACATAAGCTCACACTCACAGCAAGGCATGGGGTAGCTCGGGAAGTGGCTGGAATAAGTCTTCTCTTTCATATCACTCTGCTCCCCGTTGGCCCCTCCTCTCTTCTCGTCTATCCCAAGTGAAGTCACAAGCTGTTGGGGTGGGCGGGAGGAAAGGAGGGGCCGGCGGAGAGCAGCCTGATATAGAACTTTTTACAGATGCTTCCTGCGCTACTCTGCCCGTATTAAAAGGAGACCCGATCTACCCGTCAGCTGTCTGATTGATGGGTAGATCGCCGCGGAACCCCTGGGGACTTCTTGTGGAACCCTAGTGTTGAGAAACACTGCTCTAGGCACAAATTAATACATCATTAAATGTATTTTTTAATACAAAAAAAAGAAAATGTAAGCATGTTTATCTTCTTATTTTTGGCTGAAGTTCTGCTTTAGCCCTGGTTCACCAGTGCGGCTTTGAAATCGCGCTACTTCAGCAAAGTTTCAAAGACGCAGATCAGTGTGATTTGGACCTCCGATTTCATTGTGGATTGTGACTTCATTTAACAGAAGTCAATGCAAGTCGCAATGAAATTGCAAAAAAGTAGTGCAGGAACATTTTTCAAAGTCACTGATTTGAACGGTTCCATTGCCAGCAATGGGGTGTGACTTGTCATGCAAAAGTGAACTGCCAAATCGCATGACAAATCACACTGGTGTGAACCAGGGCTTAATGACCAATAATTTTACACAAGAACTTATGTACACATAAAAAAAAAAAATAACAGTTTACCATATATGGAACAGACTCTTGACAGCAAGATCTCTGCTCTTGGGCTCCCATGCTTGCACATGTGCCGTCAGTCGTTATGTTTGTGACCGGTCCTTATCTTGGACTTAAGAGAAGTATGGGATTTATTCTTTTTTTAGAATCATAGGTGGATGCAGCATTGGTACAATGCTGCATCTGTGCTGCATCTGTCCCCTGCCAGCTCGAAGACTGAGACCTGAACGATCAAACACCGCAGACCGCTCAGTTCACAGAGCTCCGTGAGCAGAGAGCTGGTGACTGTCAGTCGCTGCTGTCTGCTCTGCACCACCCGCGCTCACTGGAGCGCTGAGCTGTGGAGGGGCGGGAGTGGCTGGCTCAGGCTCTCAGCGGATCCTAACCATATTGCCTGCTGTCTGCCAAAAACGAGTCACAGGAGTGCAAAACCAACTGCACTCCTGTGATCCATATGAGAAGTACAGCCAAATGAGCTTCATTTATTTTACATTCTGGACAATGCTGCAGAACGAGTGAGATCGCCCCAAAGTGGGCAGGAACACAGCCAAGAAAACCTATAGCTGGAGTACCCACCAGACTTCACCTGTAACTGAAATATTTTTGGACTGGCTGACTCTTTAAACAAACAAACAGTGTAACAAATCTGTCCTGGAACAAAACATGAGTGACACTAATCCATGAGTGATTTGTGGAACTGCACAAAGTAATTTTACTTATGACACAGCTAATCTGCTCCCCCATCTATATATATTCTTGAAAAGACCTTTAAAATGATTCATAGTACAGCAATGTGCTTCTGTGCCAACAGATTTACAGAATACACAGAAGCCATCCCGAACAAGGACGATGACAACTTAAAGCAACTCTGTTGCTAAAACAAAACTGACAATAAAAGGGTCCTATGCAAAAAATTTAAATTTTCTGTTTTATAAAAAAAAAAAAAAAAAAAATGCAAAACCGTTTTATATTTTGTTAATTTTGCAGGTAATTCTTCTCCTTCATTCATGTACGCTGATGAGGCTGCACTGATAAGGCGGCACTGGTAAGTGACACTGATTGGCACCACTGGTGGGCAATGATAGGTGGCACTCTTCATTTATAGGTGGCACTGATTGCTGCCACTTATGCACTGATTTGTGGCACTGGCAGGCAGTACTGGTGGGCACATACGAGGCGGCTTCGCCTCTTCCTCTTCAGGACCGATGTCCCTTCAACAGAAGCCGGTGATGTTTTTTTTAAATGATTACAGATCTTCTGTTTACATCACGTGATCAGCTGTCATTGGCTGACAGCTGATCACGTGGTAAGGTGCCGGGATCGACCCCCTTAATCCGTTCTGTAATCACCCGAGTCTCATTGATTTGGGTGATCACAGCGTGCGCATGCAAAGGGAAGGACGTCAATAGACGTACTCCCGGCAAAGCAGATCTGGGCTGTAGCTGTCATTCGGCTAAAGTGTGGATCTGAAGGGGTTAAAGGAGAATTACACAAGAAATACAAAAAAATGTATTAGTTGAACCCACAAGTGCCTTTTTTTTTTTTGCCACCACTATTCATTTTATATTGGCTTTTTGAAACTTACAAATGCAGCATTTTAGAAATTGGATGAAAGGTTTAGCACTGGGAAACACTTTTTGAAAGATAAATGGAGCATTTTTTTTTTCATACAACTATATAGATCAGACCAAAATGAGAGACAAATGAGGAGGAAAGAGGGACATTGTTCCAAATCAGGGACAGTCCCTTAAAAATCGGGGACAGCTGGGAGCTATGCGGTTATGTGAATTTACATATCATATTTTATTTGTATTATACACACACCGCTCCCCCTACCAAGCAAAATAAGTCAACTACTATTCAGCAAACATTGCAGCTGTACTAAAAAAATCAAAAGCTTCACATCATTATAACCTACGGCAAATCATTGCAGCTCTGTTTTAGAGAGCCCCTGAAATGTGTGCTGGGTGGTGCAATTTGCAGAATCTCTACAATGGGGGGGAGGGTTGTACCAAAGAAGTGGTTGAAAAGTCCAGCTATTTCTTATTGATCGCAGCAATAGTGACAAGTAGCTAATGTTTCAGGAGCTTCATGGAGCCCCTTTCATCAGGGGTTGTAAGGTTAACAAGAAGCAGATAACCAAAAGCAGGTGTCTTGGAATGGATTCCTGTATAGTGACTTACTCAGGTCATGGATGGACTGGGGACATGTGTGTTACCCACAACAGGTGCCCGCTACTGGACTAGAGCATTGGGGGGGGGGGGGGGGGGGGGGGGAAACTTTAAGTGAATGGCTCTGCTGTGTGTGGAAAAAGGACTGTAAGACACACATTAAACCACACATCATTCAGTAGGCAAGTATGATACAGGGCGAGCTTCACCATTCCCCATACTGCTTTTAATTGTGATCACTTTTTATAATGTTGGTTTTTATTAATAAAACCCACTCTATTTGACCTGCCCCTTTTTTCTTCCATGATCTGTGGTTTGAAAAATATTTTTTTTGGAGTGCCATCTCTGAGTCTGTGCCATACCTGCCGGGGTGACATCCCATTGGTTCCAGCCATTTCCATTGGATCCCTTGTGGCCTTCGTGGTTCCTGTTCCATCGCTGTGGCTGGCCGTCCACTTGGTGACCTGCGGTTCAGCCATTCGTCTCTTCTCAGTGGAGCCCAAGGAAAGAACAACAGAGTGCACCTAACTACTTCCGGGATTACAGTGATAGTCCGGTTCATTGGTCGTTCTGAGCCTTTCATGCCTGACTGATCCTTTGTCGCTGACATAGGGTCCACCTGTTCCGGTAAGCGCACATTTGTTACAGCATTTGTTCGAGAGAGTGTCTCATGTGAGGATCTATATGATTCAAGACATCCTTATCAAGATATCACTTCATTTATGTTGGACATTATCGTTATATGTGTCTATTTTCACCATATAAAGATTTTTCATTTTTAGTCTCCCTTATCTTTCTTAGGTTTCACATCACCTATTTTTTAAGGAATTTGTTTTACACTTATTCACTTATTGCAGCGCAACATTTTTTACCCACAAGTATGATCAGGCCTATTGGAGCTCTGGAATAAGGTTCAAGTGATGATAACCAGGGGTAGGGATGCTGGGATAGAGAGATGCCAACAAAACCGATCTTGAATTTGAATTTTATTATTCTCTTATAGTATACCACACCTTTTATGCCATTGTCTTGCAGGTTTTTTTTTTTTTATGTGCTAGTATACATTGCATATAAAAAAAAATATCTGCGCTAATTCAAGGAAAAATGAAGTGACATAAATAAATATGGGGGCTGCTGCCTTAATTAACCTGAACGCTTGGCTAAACAAGTATGTGTATAAAAGCAAAGGCACGCATCCAATACTATGTTCAAAATTAACCTAATAGTGCCCAATGGCTAGAGTGCATAGAAGCAATCAAGCAAAATAATTCAGTGCCACAATATGACAATTAAATTCAACATAAACACAAAGTCAATATGAATTCTAAAATGTGCAAAGTTGAAACCGGGTAATCATCAGGTGCTCTTGTGTCAAGAAAATAACATCAGTGCTCTTCACCAGATCATGGATTTCATGTAATAGAGATCAAACGTGCTAAAAGCACACGCCTCTCCTCCTTGGATTCCTCTCAGGGATAAGAGCCCTATCTGGTGCAGATATCCAACTACGTAGAAAGCTTGGAGAGATACATCTTTTCTCAGATGATCCTAAGTGGTCTCATTGGCAGAAAAAAAAAAGGGCTTCATGGTGTAGTATGCCAAAAAAATGTATTGAAAAAATAGCAACACTTAGGCCTCATGCCCACGGATGCGTGAAGTCCCCCCCCCCCCCCCCCCCCCCCCAAGATCCATACCAGACCCTTATCCGAGCATGCAGACCGAAAGATCAGGAAAGTGGGGGACGAGCGAGCGCACCCACCCCCTCAGACCATACCAGGCCAGATGCCCTGCGCCCCGCCCCAAAGCACCTTGTCCCCATGTTGATGAGGACAAGGGCCTCTTCCAGACAACCCTTTCCCGGTGGTTGTCGGGGTCTGCGGGCAGAGACTTATCGGAATCTGGAAGTCCCCTTTAACAAGGGGGCCCCTAGATCCCGGGCCCCACCCTAGGTGAATGAGTATGGGGTACCCCTACCCATTCACGTAAAAAAGGGTCAAAAATAAACGCACTACACAGGTTTTTAAAGTATTTTATTAGGGCAGCTCCAGCTCTTCTCCCTCTTCTGGCGACGTCTTCTCCGGTTCTTCTCCTCTCTGCGTTATCCTCTCTCTCCGCTATCTTCTCGCTCTTTTGCTGGGTCTTCTCCCTCTGTTCTTCTTCCGATGTTGACTCAACGCGATCTCCCGGTGTAATGCTTGGTCCGCCCTGTGCAATGACTGATATTGGCATGGGGCGGGGCCACCCGATGACGTAATTTGGCCTCCAAATTACATCAGGTGGTCCCGCCCCATGCCAATATAAGTCGTCGGAAAATTTGAGAACATGTCAGCAGGCTTCCTTCCTCTTCCTCCTTGCGTCGCCCTCTTCTTCCTCGTGCCGCCATCTTCTTCTTCCTCCTCACCGGCCCTTTTTTTTTTGGATTTTGGGGGTGACCCCACGCAGTTTTTTTTTTTTTTTTTTTGGGGGGGGGGGGGGGGGGGGGGGGGGGGTGGTGTCTCCTTCTAAACCATACTAGACCCGAAGGGCCTGGGGGGAAACCCCATGCTGTTTTTGTTTGCCGGCAATTTTTTTTTTTTTTTTTTTTTTTTTTTTTTTAACATTCAGCTTTCAGTGGGCAACCCGCTGACTGCTGATGACTCATCGGTTGCTAAGTATACGGCAGCCGGCTTCCTGACCCCTGCTTAGCAACCAGCTATATACAGTGGTAAAATAAGAAACGCAAAATGTAAAACACATCAAAAATGCACCAATTGCGTTTCTGGTGCAGCTCCATTGAAGTCTATTAGCCGCAAATGGTGGGAAAAAAGTCCCCGACCCTTTCCAAAAACGCATCTGGCGCAAAACGCATAGATGTGAACTAGTATCATAGGAAACCATGTTAAATGGACTGTAGCGTGTTTCTGCAAACCACACTAAAAACGCATAGGTGTGAACGTAGGGTAAATCTCACCTTGCTAGCAGTGCAGATGGAGGAATCTATCACTGCTGTCGCATATAGGGCTTAAAGCGGTTGTAAAGTCAGAAGTTTTTTTTTAGAATGCAGTAAGATAAAAAAAAACTTCTGTGTGCAGCAGCCCCCTAATACTTACCTGAGCCCATCTCGATGCAGCAATGTTGCAGGAGAGTCTCAGCTGTCTGAGACAGCAGTGCAGCACCATTGGTTCCCGCTGCTGTCAATCAAAGTCGGTGAGCCAATGAGGAGAGAGTGGGGCAGGACCGAACCGCAACTCCTTGTCTAAATAGAGAGCTAGCGGGGGACCCAAGAGGAGGATCTGGACTGCTCTGTGCAAAACCATTACACAGAGCAGTTAAGTATAACGTGTTTTTATTTTTAAATGAAACTTTAGTATCACTTTAAATAGTTTTATTTTTGTAATAGGACAGATGAGACCACTGAACCAAGAACAATAAAGATATATATTTTTTTTTTTGCTTGTTAAAAAAAAAAAAAAAAGATATATATTTTTGTTATTTCCTGAAATGAAAATACATACAAGACCCTATAATAAAAACCAGAAAGCCGTGTTATTTCCGCACATTTTCCTGTTTCTGTACTTAAGAAAGTTGCATATCCTCATTCTTTCAGCAGTGGCAGTAAGCAGTCCTTCCATTATACTGAAGGAGTTTCCCATTAGCACTGCATAGTGTTGTAATACTAAAGGGCTTATTCACATCATGTCCATTGAGCTGCATTTTGCTTCACACCTCCACACATGTATAGTATGAGCAGGACCCATAGGAAACAGTTGTTTTCTATGTGTCCTGTTCACATCATGCATGTGTGTTGTTGTGCAGTAAACGGACACGGTGTGAAGAAGCTCTGTGCTGGTTCACACATAGTACGGTGACCGGCATTTTTCTGCACTGGAAGAACGCCAGTCACACAGTTGTTATCTATGTGGCCTGTGCACAATGCGATGCAGCCTGGAGCAGTGGTAAAATGCAGACATGCTGCATTGTATCATAGCGTCACAGGAAGGCACTGCATGTCACTGTACAACAGCTCATCACACTGCACCGCTCTACTGTGACATGAATGATATGTCACTTTGTGAGCTTTACATAAGGTTCACATAAAAAAGAAAAGGGAGCCATGTGATGCAGTAAAACGTGCATCACTCCACCTCCTACCGCTGGCTCACTGCGACAGCTGCCTGTGCACACAAAACCGCTTCAGTTTGATATGTGGGTTGTGTGAACAGACCCCTAATGATCAAAATAAAATATTCGGCTTCCTCTTCCTGCTTATAGTTTGCCAATCACGCTCTTTTTTTGCAAGATGTTAAAAAAATACTTACCTGTAAAATCCTTTTCTTGGAGTACATCACAGGACACAGAGCAACCATATAATGACTATATGGGTTATACGCCACCTACTGGTGGATGGACACTGGCAGATAGTCAAACAGCAAGTCCACCCCTATATAACCCCCTCCTACACAGGAAGGACCCCAGTTTTGTAGCAAAGCAATGAATATCCCCAAAAAGATGGGAGGAACCTCTGTGTCCTGTGATGTACTCCAAGAAAAGGATTTTACAGGCAAGTATGATGGAAAAATCCTAATTTCTTATCGTACATCACGGGTCACAGAGTAACCATAATGATGACTATATGGAATGTCCTAAAGCAATGCACTTGAGGGGAGGGAGACGCAATCACAGAAACTGCCACCTGAGAAGGACTCCTGCCTCCCAAAACATACTGCGGCCAAAGCAGTATCCTCTGTGGCTTTGAGATCTATTTGGTAACATTCTGTGAATGTATGAACAAAAGACCATGTAATGGCCCTAAATCCTGAGCAACATCACCTTAATATGGATGTGAAACCAAAAACAGCTCCTTGCATGAAAGAGCCACAAACTGTAACACTCCACTTAGTGAAGTGATAACAACCAAAGCAGCCACCTTCTGAGATAAAGGACTAACAGAATCTCTCAATTGGTTCAAAAAGTGGCCTCTGCAAGGACAGTCAAGATCAAATTCAAGTCCCAAGGACACAAGAATGGCCTGACAGGCGAAACTGTCTATGTTACACGCTGTATGAAGTATGAATCAAGGAGTGAGAAACAACCGCCCCTTGAAAAAAATGTATAGGGATGAACCCTGACCGTTAACGGTACCTAAGGCCAATCTCTTTTCCCCTACCGATTGGAGAAAGAAAGAGAAAATCCCTCCACTCACATATTTCTGCGGGTGCCACTTCCTGGCTTCACCCCAGGAAAAAAAATATTCCCAAGTCCTGCAATTGAAGTTCCCCAAAGCTGGCTTCCAGGGGCTCAACAGTGCTGAGATACAAGACTTAAGACCAGTAGGTCCCGCTAGACTGGGAGTATTTAAAAAGGGACCCCCGCAAGACTCGCTATGTCGGTGTACCAAGCCCTCCTAGGCTAATTCGGCTAACACTATTATCAGTGTTACCACCTCCTGGATTCTTTGCAAAAGATGTGGGAGAAGTTGAAACAGAGGGAAGCATCAAATAAGGGAGAACTGGTCCCTAAGGTGTTACCAGTGCATCTACTCCTATTGCCAGTGGGACCCTTGTCCCAGACACAACCTGTCCCAAGTTGTTGTAGAACTTGGAATTTAGTAGATTCACCTGCAGAGTTCCTTGTGCCACTATTCTTTACCTTGAATATGCATGGATGATAGAGATAGTCCTTGTGCTGTCCCAAACAGAATGTGGTTCACCCTCCTGAGCCGCATGACTCCTGGTGCCCCCCTGGGGGTTGATATATATGCCCCTGCAAAGGCTTTCCCGGATAGAACCTACAACTGGTTTGTACTCTAATCCAGAGCAATGTGTACTGGCCAAAAGCTCAAAGATATTTATCAGCAGTATACTCTCCTGTGGAGACCAAGTCCACTGAACTGTAGCCACCCTCAAACCAAATGGAGAAACTGGCATCAGTGGTTATTATCTTCTTTTTTTTTTTTTCTTTTGTTTTTTTTTTTCCACTTCAGAAAGAGTTTTCGTGGGTGAGTGTCAGCTGTGCCCGCATCTCCATCCCTCTATTTGTCTTAGCATCATTAGTGGATTTTTTCTTTTCCTCCCCTTTTTTTTTTTTTTTTTTTTTTTTTTTTTCTCCCTGGGGGGAGGGGTCCAGAGTCGGGCGTCGATAAAGTTTACAAAGCAACACATACAATCATACATCTGAGGTCCCACCGAGCCTCAACTAGCCCTCCGCTTCCTTAATCCTTGGTCCCTCACCAACTCTGTTCTGATTCACCCCCCTAGAGGGCTTTATTATTTTTCTCTATCACCCCCCGCACCCCCGCCCTCCCCATCCCCATCCGCTGCTGTGACACTACCTCCTTTTTTTTTTTTTGTGTAATCGCCCTTTCTCCCCCGTGTCTTCACCTGCCCGTAGATTCTGCCTTTCCGCGGCTGGGTCCCCTTCCGGCTTCCCGTCCCTAAGGCTCATCAGTTATCACGGCTGTACTCGCTGGGCCTCCCTATAGCTCCAGGACCTCTTGAATTTTCTCCAGCTCTCCCATCTGGCCCTCGTGGCCTCTCTGTCCTCTTCCCCAATGTACAGCACGCATTCCATCATGTAAGTTGATTCAACCGCATCGACCCATTCCCATAAGGGTGGGCTTTCCCTGTCCCTCCACCTCCTTGGGATTACCTTTTTAGCCGCATTGAGCAGATGGGGGATCAATGAGTCTTTATATTGCCTAATTTCCTTCGATGTAGCGTGCATCAATACCACCCAAGGGTCATTTTTTACCTCGATCGTTGTTATTTCTTTTATGAATTTTAAGATGGTCTCCCAGAATTTTTTAATTTTAGAACACTCCCACCATAGATGGCCCATTGTACCCCTTTGGTCGCACCCCCTCCAGCAGTTTGCTGGTGTATCCGCCTGAAAATTGCTGATCCTGTCCGGGGTTCTATACCACCTGGCCATGCACTTATAATTTATTTCCGCAGTTTTCACATCTACAGCTGACCCGTGCGCTAATTTTAAAATTTTCTTACTTGTGCCTATTTCTAACTGTGTTCCTAGTTCGCTTTCCCATTTAGTAAGGTATGGTGGCATCTCCGGTCTATCTCTTTCTAATAGCAATTTATAGATTCTAGATATTCTTTTTTTAGAGCATTCTGCCGTGAAGATTTTCTCTAGTTTTGTTAGATCCTTGGCCTCCCTTAATGGGCTCGGGAGGGAGCCCACAAAATGGGATAGCTGACGATACCGCCATCCATCTATGGAAAAAGCCTCGTTTTTCTGTAACTCGTGCAGTGTCATGATTTTCCCCTTGCTAATAACTTCCCCTAAACTCGTGCTATCCTTTCTGATCCAATCACCTCCTATTTCCTTTGACCCTGGCGGGAAAATAGGATTTTCTTTAAGTGCTATAAGTGGAGAGTTGTATTTCTTATTAAATATTTTATAGATTTTGTCCCAAATTTTTAAGGTCGTGGTTGTGATTATGTGTGTTTTTTCTCCCAGTGTTCGACTTTTCGGAGGATTCCACACAATCCTCCCCAACCTAACTTCACTCAGTGCTTCTTCCAAACTAACCCATCTTTTAGTGTTACCTGTTTTACCCCATTCTGCGATTCTCAATAGTGCTATAGCGTGGTAGTAACTTTCTATGTCTGGGACCGCGAGACCACCCTGACTTTTGTCTTGTTTTAAGACTTGGAGGGAGATTCTATGTTTTTTATAATTCCATATGAAATTCATTATAATAGCTCTTAATTTACCAAGGTACTGTTTTGGGAGAGGGAGGGGGAGCATCTGGAATTTGTATGTGATGACTGGTAAGATCATCATTTTTACCGAATTGATCCTACCTGTCCAAGACAGGATTTTACCCTTAAGCTCTTGGCATTTTTTTTTTATATCTTCTAGAAGCGGAATATAGTTTATTTTGTACAATTTCCTCGGGTTATTGGCCAATTCTATTCCTAAGTATTTTATCCTTTTTTTCCAAACAAAACTGACTGTTTTCTGGAGAATCTGTTTCTCTATTTTATTGAGATTGATGTTAAGAATAAACGTTTTTGAGGCATTGATTCTGAAGTTTGTTAATTCCCCATATTCCTTTAAGATTTTAAGAAGTATAGGGACTGACTTCTGGGGTGAGCTTACGTAAAAGAGAACGTCGTCCGCGAAGGCCGCGAGTTTATGCTCTTCGCTGCCGACTCTACAGCCTTCCACCTCTGGGTTTCCGCGAATTGTAGCCAACAGCGGTTCCAGGGATAGGATGAAAAGGAGGGGGGAGAGTGGACAGCCCTGCCTGGTGCCATTAAACAGTTCAAACTCAGCGGAAGTCATTCCGTTGACCTTGATGTTTGCTTTCGGGTGTGTGTATAAGGTTTTAATTTTTTGAATAATTCTAGGGCCGAAGCCCATCCTCTGTAGAGTATTAAACATGAACCCCCAGTCTACCCTGTCAAATGCTTTTTCAGCATCTATTGAGAGAAGTAGACTGGGGGTTCTCGAATCTCCCATCCTCTGTATGGCTAGCAGTGTCCGGATCCCATTATCCCTCCCCTCTCTGCCCGGGACGAAACCCACCTGGTCCGGATGGATCAGTGTGCCCAGGTGCCCCTTTATTCGGTCCGCCAATATCTTGGCGTATAATTTTGTATCGAAATTTAATAAAGAAATGGGTCTATAATTCGAGCACACTGATCCATCCTTCCCATCCTTCCTCAAGAGGGTGATCGTAGCTTTTAGGGCCTCCTCACTCATGTCATAGTCTATCCCTAGCCCATTCATGTAACGCAGCATTCTCGGTATGAGGATATCTTTGTACGTTTTGTAATATGAGGACGTGAATCCATCCGGGCCCGGACTCTTCCCTATTGGTGAGTTGTTGATGGCTACTAGGATCTCCTCCTCAGTTATTGACCTCTCAAGCTCTTCTCCCTCTTCCCCGCCTAGTACCGTTAACCCTGCCCTCCCTAGGAACTCAATGGTTTTCTGGCTGTTTTCCACGCTGTCGTTATTTCCCTTAGTTTTCACCTCATAGAGTTCTTTATAGTAATCCCTAAATGTAGATGCTATTTCACTAGGGATAAACTTCATCTCCCCATTTCTTGTTTGGATTTTTTCAATAAAATTTCTGGTTTTCTTTTTTTGTAATTTCCTTGCTAAGTATTTCCCTGGCTTGTTGCCCCATATGTACTGTTCCCTGGCCATTTTATTAAACTTCTGTCTGACTTCCTGTTCGGCTAAGTCTTTTAATTCTTCTCTCTTGTCCGTGAGCTCAATGTATGTGCTCTGAGTGAGTGCCCCCCCAGATTTGTGCTTTTGCTCGAGAATTTTAATCTCAGCCATCAATGCCTGCGTTTTTCTCGACCTCTCCTTTTTTTTCCATGAGGCTTTTGCTATCAGGAGCCCCCTTATGAACGCTTTATGTGCGTCCCATAGTTGGGCCTCTGACACCTCCCCGTTGTCGTTGATTTGGAAGAACCACTCTAGCTCCTTTTTAATATAGTCCCTAATTTCTTTATCGTGTAATAATTCAGGATTGAGTTTCCAACCGCTAGGAGGTTGTTTGTATTCGGGGAACCTTAGCCTCATGGAGACCGGCGGGTGGTCCGAGAGGGAGGTTATTCCAATGTCTGATTCTTTGACCCTTTCAAATATGCCATGTTCTATTAAAATATGATCCAAACGAGAATACGTCTGGTGGACGGGGGAGAAGAACGAGAAGTCTCTTGTCTGCGGGTGCTGGATCCTCCATACATCCAACAGTTGATCCTCCGATAGTTTTTTTTTAATCCGTTTCAATTGTACGCTACCCCTCCCCGTTCCACCAGACGTACTGTCCAACGCAGGATCCATCACAAAATTGAGATCCCCCATCAGGATCAAAAATCCTTTTTTGAAGGCCCTCAATTTACGCAGGATTGCTTCGAGGTATGGTATAGGTTTAGTGTTGGGGGCGTAAACATTGGCCAGCGTGAGTTCTACCCCCAGGAGAGATCCCCTAAGGAACAGGTACCTCCCCTCGGGGTCCGTCATTCTCCCCTCCACCGTGAAGTCTATATCCCTCGCAATCCCAATGGCCACTCCTCTTGCCCTGCTTGAGATAGTATCTCCATAAAACCAATTTGGGAGGGCTGGAGAAAACAGTCTAATATTTGAGGTGTGTGCCAGATGAGTCTCCTGCAAGAACACTATTCCCGCCCCATATCTCTCTACTTCCTCCAATACTTTGATGCGCTTACCAGGAGAGTTTAGGCCTTTGACATTATAAGATAAAAATTTAATTTCGATGTCCTTCATTTGTTTTTTGGGTTGTCGCTTTTTTTTTTTTTTTATTATATTTTTTTTCCCTCTGAGGTATTGATGATAATAACGGCCCAGCAGCGGATGGGGTTTCCCTCCCCTTTCTCCTACCCCCTCCCCTCCCTTCCTCCCCCCCTCCCCTCCCCCCCTCTCTCCTCTCCCTCCCCCTCCTCTCCCCCCCCCCCACCTTCTCTCCCTCCCCCCCCCCCTCCCCCCCTCTCTTACCCCAACTAGGGTCCCCGGGTCCTTGGGGGCCATCCTTTGTGGCTTCCCTTGGACTCCGGATTCCTGGTGAGGTGGAGTTTATTTAGCCCTCCCCTCCCCCTCTGTAGCCCGATCTCTGGGCGCCGAGGGGGGGGGGGGGGGGGGGACAGGGCTGACTTGAACAGAATTGTTTTACTACTACAGGTGGGCATTCGCCCCTCTTCCCTCCCCTCCCCCACTCCCCCTCCTAAAGTCCCCCAAGCCTTCCATTTCATTCCAGCCCTGCAGGTCCGGGGCTAGGATCCCGAGTTTCGCACAAAAACCTTGTACTTCTTCCGGGTATCTCAACCTGGCCGTACACCCCTCTTTTAACCCTATTAAGCATGAAGGGAAACCCCAGTTATATCTTATATTTTCCCTTCTCAGGATTTCCAGCAGGGGTTTCTGATGTCTCCGCCTTTCGAGGGTTCGGGCCGATAGGTCTGCATAAACTTGAATTTCAGCATCCTTATACATTAAAGGAGACTTATTTCTTATTTTAGCCCACAGGTCCTCTTTTTCTTTAAAGTGGCTGAATCTGACAATTATGTCCCGTGTCCGCTCCGCGTCCCCCCTTTCAGATCTTCCTACTCGATGTATCCTTTCTATATGGGGAAAGTGGTCTGAGTCCTTGCCACTTATAGGGCCCAAAATTGCCCATAGTGTTTTTTCTAGGTCTTCCCCTCTTTGTTCCGGGACAGCACGCAGCCTCAGGTTTTGCCTCCTATCCCTGTTCTCTTGGTCCTCTATTTTGTAGAGGGTATCTCTCTGAATGTGATAGGCGCCTTTCAATTGTGTTTTAAGCTTCGCGATTTCCAGATCAATAGAGTCCGCTCTCCCTTCCACCACTTCAACCCTAGACAGCAAATGGCCCATATCCTCTCGCAGGGAATTAATTTCTAGTTTGATTACATTTTCCAGGCGTAATAGCATCGCCTCCATTTCGAGTTTATTGGATTTTTGGATGTGGGCTCCTGACTGTTGATCATCCCCCCTGCTAAGATCACTCTCAGTCTCCATTGTAAGGTCCGCTCTAGAGTTGTTGATCTCTCCTTCCGCCCCGCCCCTCCTCTCCGGGGAAGCTCCGGCCTGGGTTTCTTTTCCCAATATTTTTGGGCTTGCACCCTGTCTTAGGTAGTGTTTGATTGTGCTTGTCTCCCCTTTGCTGCCTTTAGAGGTTGCTTTCTTTGGCTGTTTAGCTGAGTCTTTACTCATGTTGGCCTTCTTAGTGGGTCTGATTCTCTTCCCCAGTCTTATTGTATGCCTAGGCCTCCTGGGCCCTTTTCCTCAGCCTTACTTTGGTTGAAGTCCTTACTTTAAGGCTGTCTTTTACCCCTTGATAATTTAAGGTCTTTTGATCTCGTAGTCTATGCCGGGGCCGTCTGGGGCACCTAGGCTGAGCCCTACTCCCTCTCTCTCCCTGGTTGGGCGTTCCAATTCCCTGATGCCCCCGGGGTGTTGCGCCTCTCCTGGATTAGCCAGGTGGTTTTATCAACGCACTCTTTGTCCTTCCTGATGCCCCCTTCTAGTGATCTTGCGGTCTTCTGTGGTTTTGGGAAGTCTTCTCCGGGTAGGTCTTCTGACACCCCTATCCGCTGGGAATATCTCCCTCGGGTTTTTTTTTTTTTTTCTTCCCTTTTTTCAGATTTAACTCCTCCTTTTTATGTCTCCTCTTCACACAGTTAATGTCTTATGACGATTAAGACACGTTTACCCCTTTAAATTCTATTTTGGCCTATAATAGGACGACCTTGGCTGTCTCTCGGGGTCCTATCCGGGCTTCTTAAGGGTATTTTTTATTATTTATGTCCCCCTAAGCCTTGGGGCCCAGGAGTTCCTTCTGGGGGTCCCACTAGGGTATCAGTCTATTTTGAGAGAAACTGAGGGAGGCCTTTTCTGCTTATAGGATCTTTGAGTGGGGTTAAGAACACAGACACAATGGCTGGGACTGTTGCGTTTGGATGGGAGGGTTTGCTCACCCTTCCTGCAAGTAATCTTCAGCATCAAACAGTTTACAGCATTTCAGGATCTTAAAACATGGTTGTCTCGTCACGCCTTGTACTTTTTTAGGCAATAGAAAAAAATTCTTTTTTTTTTTTTTTTTTTTATTATACACGCTTCACTTTTTTGGGTAATATAATGTGGTATGAACAGAGACCCACAAAGACCCACTTCCTCGTCTGTCGTTGTATAAAAGTCTCTCTAGGCCGGCGCAAGGGGGGGGTACCGGTGCCAATGGTTCCTAAGGGATTGCAGCTTCCCTCACCCTCCGGGGTGATAGTCATGGGGTCTTCTCCCCTATGCTCTCCCTTCTTGGTTATGCTGTACCCTTGCACCTGCCTTTTTCCTCCTGGGCACCTCTGGGCCTCTCCCACGTATCCCTCAGGGCGGTGGGGTGTTCCCCCTTACAGAGGGTGGTCTAGATGCACTGGGTCTCAGGGTGGGTTATCAACCCTCGGGCCCTCGCTTATGTCTCTCCCCTTATCTTCCCCTTTGGAGCTTGAAACGGACCGAGGTCTGCCTAGTGCTGCTTAAACACAGGTACCGGTAAGTACCAGTAAGTTTTCACGCTGCTGCAGAAAAAAAAAAAAAAAACCCCTGGATACTGGTTGCTGATCCCCTCTTGATGCGGGGACAGTTTAGGCTGTCCCATACACAGCCTGACCCCTCTTGCGAGAGAGGGGGAGGCGATGCCCCCGTGAGGATAAAAAAAAAAGAAAAAAAAAAAACACAGAGGGTGCCAGAAAAAAAGAACGGAATAAGATCTAACCACCAACTGCATAGGAAACAACCTAAGAACATTCTCCTAGCTCATTGCACAATCCTGGGAATGCCTTCAGCACAGCAGGTCAATAGATGGTTTGTTCTTACCTCCAGGTGGGACCAGCTTCAGAGAGGGTGTGATGTATACTCACTATATTTGTTTGTACCTGTCTGTGAGTCCGATGCGCTGGGTTTTGTGGAGGCGGGTTGGTGGGGGGGAGGTGGGGAGGGAGAGCCGGTGCTACTCGTCCCGGTTAATACTGCTGAATCCGCCGGCCGTCTTGGTTCTCCCTGTGTGGTAAGGAGCGCGCATCCTGTGCTGCTTTCCCCGGGAGGGCCAGACAACGAGCGGGCGTCCGCAGCATCTCATCCCCGGAGCGGTCCCGCGTCCACCCTGGCTGCGCGTCTGTCCTCCTCAGCCCTCGGGCTCAAACTCCTCCCTCCGTGCAGACGCTACGTCGGCACGTCCATCCTCTAGGCTCTCTGGCCCGATACTCGGTTCCAGTGCTGCCTGAGTGGTTGGTTATTATCTTCTAATACCTGAAAGCAAGAATTCAACCTTTCTATATTCCAAACCATCAACCACCAATCTTTAGCCGTGTCACACCCTGGGAACAGAGCCCTCCGGCAATCCGATGCCTGGATCTTCAAGATCCAGAGAGAGAATGATCCTCTCCAAGACCTGGAGTAGGACTGTACATAAGGAATGTGCTTCAACCTAGATACAGCTTGATACAGCAAAATGTATCAAAGGAAAATCTGGACCAACTGTTTCCTGATCAAAAGGTTATTAAAGTATACTGAGATCGACACCCTCCTGCATCTTTAGCAAGTCCAGCATCGGAGCTAGGAGCTTTGTGAACCTCAGAAGCTGTGGTCAGCCCAAAGGATGGTCACAAAAAAGAAAACTACTTTCCACTGCAATTACAGAAATCTTTGATGAGACAGGAAACAACCCGGCACATGAAGCTGTGTGTTTCCTGATCATTATGGGCCCCGCAATCTACCTCTTGCAGAGAGGTTATCACTGAACAGACCAAGCCTATTTGAAGCAGAAGGATGCCCAGCGGATTGAGATCTAAAGATAGACCTCATGTACCTATTCAGTTTTGAAGCGGCTACCATTTAATTGTTTTACAATAATGAGCCCATAACTTTTGCTCCAAGACCCAACGCAAGGCAAAGACTGACCCGGCTAAGGAAGGAGCAACTACCTCAGAGACTGCTCTAAAATCTTATGGTATGAGATGCTCTCAAACACAGCAACTTCAGATGCCTCCCTCACTTAGGAGGGAAACCTGGGCAGTTTCCCATCCAAGTACTAACCTGGCTTGATCCGAGATCAGTGGCTCAGATCACCCTGATGTCATTGGTCCAACAGGAGACGTGAACATTGCCAGACCACGGAACCTGAGGGAGGTGGCACCCTTCTAAGTCATTTAGCTAGTCTAACAGATATAGATATTATATATATATATATATATATATATATATATATATTATATATATATATATATATATATATATATATATATAATATATATATATATATATATATATATATATATAGACATAATAAAGTGACTGCATTAGACAAACTAATACGCAGTTCCACAAGGATGCAGGCCTAGACAATGTTGGTCTACCGCTATACAACCCTGCAAGTATGCAGGTACCCAGGTATGCAAACATGCAGGTATACAAGTATTCTTGCCATTCATGCATCTATGTATGCAGCTCAAGGCAATAAGCACATTTGTATGTAGCCCTAGTCAAAAAAAAAAAACAGATATGTATGTAGTCCTAGTGTTTGCGATATAAACAGGAAAAAGACCGAAAATTTTGAAAAAAAAATATTTTCTACTTTTTGTTAGAAGAAAAATCCAATAAGCTCAATTTTAGTCATACATTTAGGCCAAAATGTATTCAGCCACATGTCTTTGGTAAAAAAAAAAATGTTATTAAGGGTATATTTATTGGTTTGCGCACAAGTTATAGCATCTACAAACTATGGTACATTTTCTGGAATTTAGGCAGCTTTTAGTTTATGACTGCCTATCTCATTTGTTAAGGTGCTAAAATGGCAGGGCAGTACAACCCCCCCCCCCCAAATGACCCCATTTTTGAACGTAGACACCCCAAGGAAATTGCTGAGAGGCTTGTTGAGCCCATTGAATATTTAATTTTTTGTCACAAGTGATTGAAATATGACAAAAAAATAAAAAAATTACCCAAAGCTGTCACTAAATGATATATTGGTTAAACATGCCATGGGCATATGTGGAATTACACCCCAAAATACATTCTGCTGCTTCTCCGAGTACGGGCATAACACATGCGTGAGACTTTATGGGAGCCTAGCCGTGTACAGGACCCCGAAACCCAAGCACCGCCTTCAGGATTTCTAAGGGCGTAAAATGGTGATTTTACTCCTCACTACCTATCACAGTTACAGGAGGTCCTGAAATGTCCAGATAGCACAACCCCCCCCCCAAATGACCCTATTTTGGAAAGTAGACACCCCAAGGTATTTTCTGAGAGGCATGATGAGTATTTTGCAGCTCTCGTTTGTTTTTGGAAATGAAAAAAGAAAAGAAAAATTATTATTATTTTTTTCTTTCTTTTTCAAAACTTTGTGACAAAAAGCGAAATCTGCAAAATACTCAACATGCCTCTCAACAAATAGCTTAGGGTGTCTACTTTCCAAAATGGTCATTTGGGGGGGGGGGGGGTTGTGCTATCTAGGCATTTCATGGCCTCCGAAGCTGTGATAGGCAGTGAGGAGTGAAATCAAAAATTTACGCCCATAGGAAGCCTGAAGGCGGTGATTGGTTTTCGGGGTCCTGTACTCCGTTACACTGCCAAAAAGTCCCACACATGTGGTATCCCTGTACTCAGGAGAAGCAGCAGAATGTATTTTGGGGTATAATTTCACATATGCCCATGGCATGTTTGAGCAATATATTTAGTGACGACTTTGTGCAAAAAAAAAAAAAAAAAAAAAATGCTTTTTAATATTCCTGCAACTTGTGGCAAAATATAAAGTATTCCATGGACTCAACATGCCTATCAGCAAATAGCTTGGGGTGCCTACTTTCCAAAAAGGGGTCATTTGGGGGGGGGGGGGGGGGGGGGTTGTTGAACTGTCCTGGCATTTTATACACAACATTTAGAAGCTTATGTCACACATCATCAACTCTTCTAACCACTTGAAGACAAAGCCCTTTCTGGCACTTTTTGTTTACATGAAAAAAAAAAATGTCCCCAAGAATTACTTTGAACCCCCAAACATTATATATTTAAATCAAAGGCCCTACAGATTAAAATGGTGGGTGTTGCAATTTTTTTTTTCACACAGTATTTGCGAAGCGATTTTTTTTTTTTAACTGTGGTGGTGAAATCACCTCAGACAGCGCTGGAGTCACAGCTTTATGTATTGTGGGAGCAAACGCTGTTGCTGTCAGAATAAATAAACCTGTGCTGCAGCTAAATGGCGTACCTGCTAAGCAAATGATGATTAACAATAAAACAAAGTAACATTACAGTATAACATACCATACCTACAAAGCAAATACAATAAAACATAGTTCATTAAAGTCATTTTTTCCCAAAAAATTGCATTTGAAAGACAGCTGCGCAAATACAGTGTGACATAAAATATTTTATTCTCTAGGGTATTTACAAAAAAATATATATATAAATAAATGTTTGGGGGTTCCAAGTAATTTTCTAGCAAAAAGAAAAATGAAAAGCAGAGTTCCTTTTGATGGTTGTGGCTTCAGAAGAGCAGAGAGAATTCTTTGCATAGAAAGAATTGTGAAACACTTTTGTCAAGATCGGGGAAAAACGGGGAAAAAAATTGCGATAATGATTCTTGACGAATAATCTTGCAGCTCTAATAGACTTCCTGTTGGACTATCTGCCTGTGTCCATCCACCAGTAGGTGGCGTATAACCCATATAGTCATTATTACGGTTGCTCTGTGTCCCGTGATGCAAGATAACCACTTCAGCCCTGGAAGAATTTACCCCCGTCCTGACCAGAGCATTTTTTGCGATTCGGCACTGCGCCGCTTTAGCTGACAATTGCGTGGTCGTGCGACATTGTACTTAAACAAAATTGACTTTAGATTTTTTCCCACAAATAGAGCTTTCTTTTGGTGGTATTTGAACACCTCTGTGGTTTTTATTTTTTGCTCTATAAACAAAAAAAAAAAGAGAAAATTTTGAAAAAAAAAGCAATATTTTTTATTTTTTGCTATAATAAATATCCCCCAAAAATATACAAGAAAAAAAAAAAAATTTTCCCTCAGTTTAGGCCGATATGTATTCTTCTACATATTTTTGGTAAAATTGGTTTGCGCAAAAGTTATAGCGTCTACAAAATATTGTAGTTTTATGTCATTTTTATTATAATTTTTTTTTATTAGTAATGGCGGCAATCTGCGATTTTTATCATGACTGCGACATTATGGTGGACACATTGGACACTTTTGACACCATTTTTGGGACCAGTCATTTATACAGCAATCAGTGCTATAAAAATGCACTGATTACTGTGTAAATGACACATGCAGTGAAGGGGTTAAACAATAGGGGGCGATCATGGGGTTAAGTGTGTCCTAGGGAGTGATTCTAACTGGGGGGGGGCTACCTAGGACATGACAGCGATCACTGCTCCCAACGACAGGGAGCAGTAGATCTGTCTTGTCACTAGGCAGAATGGGGAAATGCCTTGTCTACATAGGCATCTCCCCGTTCTACCTCTCCACACCGCAATCGCGGGCTGCCGGTGAACGACAAACTCCCGGGACCCGCGGCGTGTGTGCTCGATAGGAAGCAAATTTAAAGGGACGTACCTGTATGCCCATTTGCCTGCCTGTGCCATTCTGACGACGTATATCTGTGTGCGGTGGTCGGCAAGCGGATAAAGAAAAGTAATTTTTCTAATGTGCACAGATGAGGCAGCACTGATAATCAGTTGCCTGATCATCAGTGCAGCCTATTAGTGTAAATGATGTGCTGACAGGCTTGCCGGTTAACTTTTCTCCTTTCCTCCCACAGACACTGCATGGGAGAAAAGGACTGCCGATAACAGGCAAGTCTGTTTACATGTGATCAGCTGTGTTTGGACACAGCTGATCACATGACTAAGGGCCGCTGGGATTGACCCTTTACCCTGATCCATATTCAGCCGAGTGTGAAGGACACAGCGGTCACAGAGGGTGCCCAATCTGCGCCGAAGGGGGAGTTCTAGGAGGCTGTCTATTGACGCCCTCCCAGAACTGGACGACCGCACTGTAGCCGTCTTTTGGCTATAGCATGGTCGTCGAGTGGATAAACAATAATTTATACTGAAGGGGTCCCTGTGCTTTTAACTTTTAGGATCATGGGGAATAATTTAAATAAATAGGAATGATGTGTGGAATATTTTCCTGCCATAAGGAAAAAAGCAGCTCTGCTTTCTCAGTGTAATAGGAATTTCAGTGTTTTGCTCTGTGTGAGCTGAGCTTCAATGATGTAGCACACAGGTGTCGAACACAAGGCCCGCTGGCCGAATCAGGTCCCCCAGGCCATTTTAAGTGGCACTCGCACCTCTCCTGCTGCAGGAGAGCTCCAGCCCTCCTCTGGTCCTCCTCCAGACCCTACTTTATGCTTTCAAGCAATGCATCCAGCTTCTTTCCAGCAGCAGCATAAGGAAAGGGGGTGCACTGTGATATAAGGGAGAGTGGGGGACTCAACTTCTGATGGTGGGGGGGGCTCTTGACATCGAATGTAAGGTGAGGGGATGCGCTGGACATCTAATCTTACAGATACAACCGGCCATTTGAGGGCAATCATAATGCTGATGCGGCCCGCAAGGAAAATGAGTTTGGCACCCCTGATGTAGCATATGGTGCAGCCACAGAATCTTTCAGTTTCCAGACACTATATTGGCTGCACCCACAATTCAAGGCAAGTAAATTAAATTTTTAACAGGCTTTACAGTGACTTCAACTACAACATCCTTTTCTATAAGCCTGGTGTTCTTGAGTAAACAAGGCGGTGGTCTCTTGCTCCTGCTTTAGCTGGCCATGGTGCTGTGCCTGGTACTCACAATTCCTGCTGCCTGGGTACTGTATTCTGCTGCTACAATTATCTTTGACATTGTATTTAAGTCCTTAATGCAGCTCTGGATTTGTCAAGAATATCTTTTCTTATCTTTGGGTAATTGGGATGAAGTTCTAAGACCTGTTGAAGAAAGCATGGGATAGAAAGTAACTTTTTCCAGATGAAGCAGATGTCATGCAGAACCTCAGATACAATACATACACATGTCAGGGAACAAATGCAGCAAGTGCTCCCTCTGCAGGCAGACGCAGAAATATGCACAATTTCCACAAGCCAAAACTTCACAGAGCAGCCTTGAGCACCCAGAGATGCAATTGTTCTGCTGAACTCCTTAAAATGTATGCCACATTTGCAGTCAAATTTAAACCCCCTTCGGTATGTTTGTTATACGTTTCCATTCACACAGCATACTTTAAAAAAATATTACCTTTCTGGTTGTTACCTTGGAGCAGGTTTTTGCATAGGACTCTGTAGGCAGCTATAGTTCAGAATAGTTTGCTTTGTGCAATTAGGGGGTAGATTTTAGGGACTTTTTTCTTTTTTTTAGGTGCATTAGGATACAATACATCAGCCAAGCCTTGAGATCTTTAACTCCTTGTTAGGACAGTCAGTGTGCACATCGAGTTTACAACTAATAAAGAGATATGCCAGCACAGTACAGACAGGTTAATTATGGTAAACATAACTCCCCAACCCCCTTCTTAACAGTATATTGAAGAAGAAAGCTAGGCAAGACTTTTAAAGAGGACCTCCAGTCATTTTTGTTTATTAAAAGTCAGCAGCTGAAATTCTGTGAGATTATTACCGTATTTATCGGCATATAACACGTACTTTCCCCCCTGAAAATAGGGGGGAAATCAGGGGTGCGTGTTATACGCCGATAGCCTACCTCGGAGGAGGGGGACGAGCACCGCCAGAATAAATGAGCCGTCATGTCTTGTTTACTAGGCTCTGGCGTCACACACAGGTCCCACCTCCGCCACCGGCATTGGACCAGTGTTCTGTCAATCACTGGAGCTGGTCCAATGGCGATGGCAGAGGCTGGACGAGTGTGTGTGAGAGCCGAGTACTGTAAACAGAAGATGACGGCTCAGTGATTCCGGGGGGCTCGTCCCCCTCCTAATTTCCTGCAATGCATGAGAAATGGTCAGGCTGCATTGGGTGGGCACAGATCAGGCTGCAGATGGGCACAGAGGCTGCAGATAGGCACAGATCAGGCTGCAGATGGGCACAGAGGCTGCATTGTGGCTGCAGATAGGCACAGATCAGGCTGCAGATGGGCACAGAGGTAGCAGTGTGGCTGCAGATAGGCATCAGGCTGCATTGGATGGGCACAGAGGCTGCAGATGGGCACTAATCAGGCTGCATTGATTGGCACTGACCATTATTTTGCTTCAAAGTGGTTTATTTGAAAAAAAAAAAAAAAAAATAAAAAAAGTTTTTTTTCCTGAAACTTCCCTCTTAAATTGGGGTGCGTGTTATACGTCCATAAATACGGTATATAATAAAGATGATCACTTTATCGGATTGTTCTCCTATCTAATTTGTATACATCAGTGTAGATATTGACAAGTGTAGCTTTGCTGGATCTGCTTTAGACCTCATGTAACTTTGTGTTTACTTTGTATGCTGTTTAATTTTTGTCTCATATGATGTCCAGAGTCTGTTATTTTCTTTTCCCTGTTATGTAAAAGAAAGATTTCAATAAAACTGTTAAAGAAAAAAAAAAAAGGCAGGAGCTACAAAAAGTGTAGCTTCTGACTTTTGATAAACAGACACTCGCCTGTCCCACAATCCAGCGGTGTGCTCACCTGAGCCATCCCTTCCCTCCACCTTCTGCCCCTGGCATCTCAACTGTGGGCACCCAGCTGTGACAGTTTGCAACTTCACACTTCGCATTGTGAATGGTTCCGCAGTCTTCTGGGAGCTGTAACGTGTCCCAGAAGACTCCAGGGAGGGAGGGGAGAGGAAAACCTAGGTGACCTGAGCGGAAGTGGGAGCGGGTACCTGTCAAAACCAGAATTGAGGCCTTAAAGCGAAACTTCCCCTTTTGGGTGAAGCTCCGCTTTAAGCAAGTAAGATTTTTAAATGGAAGTTATGGTATGTGTTTGGAAACATGTAACAAATATATTCATAAAACAACAGATACAGTATGATGTCTAAAAGCACCAGGAAAAAAATCCCCACATTTTTTCCTGCCCTACCCCTATCTGTAGAAGCCTTGAAAATGGCACAGACTCTGAGATATGCTCTGCCATCACCATTGCAAAATTCAGTGGCTGTACCTTATGGGGCCTCGTTTAAATTTGTGCTTGGTGGGGGGAGATATTTACTGCCCCCCAACCATGCCCCCCCTTAAGTCAACATGTCTGCATTTTTTCCCACACTGTACTGGATGGCATCGCTTGTTAGGAATGAAATGTCACTACGCAACACTACAAGTAAAGTTGTAAAAAAAAAAAAAATGCTGAAACGTGCATTGCACTGATCTCTGCAAGAGCCAACACTGCACTAGCTGCTTTTTAGCATGCAGGCTAGTATAAATTTTTGTCTTTAGATTTACCAAAACCATTTAGTGTAAGGCCAGCCTGATAGCATACAAATTGAAACTCTTAAGGTTTGACCTCATATTATATGGTTTTGGTAAATCTGAAGACAAAAATCTGCAGAAAATCTAATGGTGTGTTTGGGGCCTTAGTGATTGAAACAACGTGTATAATCTCAGGATTTCTTTACAATACATACAGTAGGTGCATTATTACTGCATTCAGAAATAAGCTCTTACCTTGTGGCACACGTCAATTGCATCAACATATCTCTTTGCCTTAAGGTAGTTAAAAGCAAGTTTATATCCTGCAAATTAAATTTAAAAAAAATGTAATTAAAAAATATTATTGAAGTATCCAATGCTAATTTATTTAACCACTTGCTTACTGGGCACCTAAACCCCCCTCCTGCCCAGACCAATTTTCAGCTTTTAGCGCTGTCACTCTTTGAATGACAATTGCGCGATCATACAACACTGTACTCAAATTAAATTTTTATTATTTTTTCCCACAAATAGAGGTTTCTTTTGGTGGTATTTGACCCCCTCAGGGTTTTTTTTCTTTTTTGTTACATTTAAAAAAAAAAAGACTGAATTAAAAAAAAAAAATACAAAACTGTTTTATATTTTGTTAATACATTTTGCAAACAGGTAATTTTTCTCCTTCATTGATGTACGCTGATGAGGCTGCATTAATGGGCACCGATAAGGCTACACTGATGGGCACTGATAAGGCTACACTGATGGGCACTAATAGGCCGCCCTGGTGGGCACTGATGGGTGGCACTGATGGGCGGCACTGAAGGGCATTGATAGGTGGCAATGATGGGTGGCAGTGATGGGCACTGGTAAGTGACACTGAGGCAGCACTGCTAGGTGGCACTGATTGGCACCACTGGAGGGCATTGATAGGTGGCACTGATTTACAGGTGGGCACTGATTCGTGGCACTGGCAAGCGGTACTGGTGGGCACATATCAGGCAGCTTCGCCTCTCCCTGCTCGGGACTGATGTTCCTTCAACAGAAGCCGGTGATTGGCTTTTTTCTCTCCCCGCGCTGTCAGCGTAAAAAAAAACAAGACAAAAAAAGAAACGATTACCGATCTTCTGTTTACATCACGTGATCAGCTGTCATTGGCTGACAGCTGATCACGTGGTAAGGGGTCAGAATCGACCCTTTACTACAATCTGATCACCCAAGTCTCATAGACTTGGGTGATCACAGCGTGTGCCACGAGTGCCCCTCCGGGGGCGTGGCCAGCTTGTAAAGGGGAGGCGTCTATTGACGCCCTCCCAGCAAAGCAGATCCGCGCTGTAGCTGTCATTCGGCTATAGCGCGGATCTGAAGGAGTTAAAGTATCTAAAAACAAATATTTTTTTTTTGTTTTGGATAGAGCAAGGTAAGGCTCAAACCAGCTGGGTTTTTTCCATCTGTGGCTCATTAGAGAAATGTTATGTTGCTTGTAAAGGACAGGAAGTGGGAGGAAATGTCTCCAAAAGTGAGGGGAATCTCCTCTTATGCCCCATACACACGGTCGGAAATTCCGACGGAAAATGTCCGATCGGACCATGTTGTCGGAAAATACGGCCGTGTGTGGGCTCCATCTGACTTTTCCGTCGGAAATTCTGACTGAAAAAATTTGAGATCCTGCTCTCAAATTTTTCCGACAACAAAATCCGATCGGACTTTTTCCGATCGTGTGTAGAGAATTCCGACGGACAAAGTGCCACGTATGCTCAGATCAAACTACGAGACCAAAGCTATTGGCTACTAGCCTCTACGTAGTTCCGTCGTACGCAACGAATGTCACCACGTTCAGAATGATCGGTTTTTCCGACAACTTTGTCCGACCGTGTGTATGCAACACCAGTGTCGGACAAAATCCGTCTGAAAAAATCTGACGGATTTTGTGGTCGGAATTTCCGACCGCGTGTACGGGGGCTTAGACATTTGTCACTGTAACAAGTTTTTTCACTGGAAGATTTGCCCTCTATTCCTGTTTTGATGACAACAAAACTGAAACTTTGGATTTTCCCTCACTCGCTGACAATGGACACCTAGAGAAAGTTTATCTCCCTACTGGGAACAAGGCAAATAAATCTAACAGGGTCGCTAACCTTCCCCAATATATAACAAAAAAGTCTTGCCATTAGATACACCTTAAAGCATTCAGAGATCTTCCTTCCTACATTGTTAAACAAACCCGCTGTCTTGCAAAGTACTAGCATGTTTAATCTATTTCCGCCGACTGTGTTGAGAGCAGACGCCCTGCACGCTCCCCAGCACAGTCACCAGCAAGGACGGAAAAGCTCCCGATGCATATTTGCGATCAGGAGCTTTCCGATCATGTGACAGCCAATCACATGTCCCAAATGGCCACCTCTTCCTCCTAGCATCTAGAAGTTTTTAAAGGGCCGGGAGGTGGCAGCTGGAAAGGGGTTAAAACAATAGAGATCTGGAGAAAACCACCACTCATTACTAAGTCTTTGTAAACCTAATCAATAAAATCTCATATATTATTATTATACAGTATTTATATGCTTTAGTATGTCAATGTAATTTCAAAAGTAATTTGAAGGTTGTTTAAGGGTACAGAATTCACTAATATAAAACCTGGTGAGATCTCCCTTGCTGTTATCGGGTGACAATGCCCTTTCCCTGGCTCTAGATTGTGCTCCTGCTTTGTCAATCACACCGCCTCCCAATGAAGACTACAAGCAGCCATTGCACAGGCATGCTTTACTGTCGTCACCATCAAGAAAGTCCATCCTGAGAAATGACATGAGGCAGTAGCTGCAATGCATGTAGAAAGTGGATACAAAGAGTGCCGGAAAAGATTTTACCTTGCAGGGCAAAAGTACAGGTTACCCAACTGCTGGCCTATCGGCTTCCCATGCTCATCTTTCTTTCACTACTCATAACAGCTATTTTCAGCCATCAGGATTGAAGAGCAATCACCAGGCAAGCAGGAAACACTCCATCTTTCCATGACAGTGCTGGTGCTTGGCTGCTCAGGCATTTAGTTCTGTCATGTAAAGGGTGAGGAGAGAATCTCCAGGCAAAACTTAACTAATGCTAAACCTGCTCTGTGCCACATTCTAAGCCTGATCTATCCAACCCTGTAAAACAAAACTCGCTGTACTTGCCTATCCTGAACCTGATCCAAGACGGTCTCCAGCGGAGATTGCTCTGTGCAGGAGAGGACCGACAACGACTGTGAAATGAATAGGAAGTGATGTCACCCATAGACTTACTATGGGGCTTCCTTTTTCGGATGTCTCTCCTGCAACCGCCTACACAGCGAAGCTGCGGCTGAAAGCTGATGCTGGGATTGGACCAGATTGGCTGCAGGATAGGTAAGTGCAGTGATTTTTGCTTTACAGGGTTAGAAAGATTAGGTTTAGAATGTGGCACAGAGCAGGTTTAGCGTCAGTTAGGTTTTGCCTGGACTTCTCCTTTAAAGGGGTTGTAAAGGTAAAAAAAAAAATTCACCTTAATGCATTTTATGCATCAAGGTGAAAAAACATCTGACTAGACATGTGCAATTCGTTTCGTTTATTTTTAGTTTTTCGTTTTTTTCGTTCGTTCGTTTTCATACGAATGAACGAATCGTTCGAATCGTACGAAACCGAATAACGAATCGTTCGAATCGAACTAATCCGAATAACGAATCGTTCGAATCGAACTAATCCGAAAAACAACGAAAATCCGAAAAAAACATATTAGAAACAACGAATGTACGAATGAAGAAAATCCGAAAAAAGAAAAAAGGAACAACGAAAATTAATGAAAAAAATTCGTACATTCGTAATTTTTTTTTGTTGAATTGGTAATTTTCCGTGTCCCTTAAAATGGTGCTGCTTAACGTGCTTCGAATAGATTGAACGAAAAAATTCGTACATTGGTAATTTTTTTTCGATTCGTAACTTTTTTTTTTCAATTCGTAACTTTTTTTTCCCGATTCGTAAATTATTAAAATGTAATAATAGCATACACATTACAAAAAATTATGAATTATGCTCCGATTACGAATCTACGAATGTTACGAATAAATACGAATGCGTCCGAATTCAGAATAAACGAAAATTAAACTAAAGAAAAAACGAATCAACGAAAAATAACTCTTACGAATGTACGAATCCTTACGAATACGAACACCGATGACTTACGAATGTACGAATCGTTACGAATCAACAGAAACGAAAAAAAAAAAAAACGAAAATAAAACACATTTTTTTTTGTTGTGCACATGTCTACATCTGACTATACCGGACCCCCCAGCACCCCGTTTTACTTGCCTGACCCCTCGAAAGTCCCGCGCTCGCCCCCGACATCCTCTTTGCCGCTCACCCTGGCCGTTGATTGGCTAGAGTGGATGGATTGAAAGCAGGGCAGCCATTGGCTCGCGCTGCTGTCAATCACATCCAATGACGTGGAGCGCGGGGGCCGTGGCCGAGTGATACAGCGAGTGGCTATAGCCGCCGGCTGTATCACGGGAGCGCGCCCGCAAGTTCTCCACACCATGCTAGGGGGGGGGGGGCGAGACAGCCGCCGAGGGGATGGTTTTATGGCATTTTTATAAATATTTTTTATTTTTTTACTAGTAATGGCGGCAATCAGCGATTTTTATCGTGACAGCGACATTATGGCAGACACATCAGACTATTTTGACACATTTTTGGGACCATTGGCATTAAAACAGCGATCAATGCTATAAAATTGCATTGATTACTGTAAAAATGTCACTGGCAGTGAAGGGGTTAACCACTAGGGGCAGGGGTTAAGTGTGTCCTTGGGAGTGATTCTAACTATGGGGGGGGGGGTGGGCTAGTCATCGGGAGCAGACGATCAGTGTCCTGTCACTAGGCAGAACGGGGAGATGCTGTTTACATCGGCATCTCCCCGTTCTTCAGCTCGTGGGCACCCGGCAGACATCGAGTCCGCAGGCACAGTCACAGGGCTCGCACGCACAGTGGGAAATTCAAATCAACGTACGGGTATGTTACTTTGCCCAGCCGTGCCATTCTGCCGACGTATATCTACAGAAGCTGGTCGGCAAGCGGTTAATCTGCTGTTTAAATCATGCTGAGTTATGTTATTCGCTGTGTGGAACAACCTGTCTGTTGGTGGCCTTGGCCTAGGAGTGCCCCCTCCCGAATACTATTGGAACCAATCTGTTGTGTGACTCTCCCAAAGAAAATAATGACAGGCTGTCCTAATAGTGTGTGATGTATATTTTCTGCTCTTACCCACAGTGGGATTCGTCTGGTTGCCGTACTTCCAAGCCATTTCATAGTTGCTGGCTGCGTCTTTATACGCTTGTTCTTTCTCCATGATATAACCTGTGTATTCGTAAGCCTTGCAGCATGACTGGAACAGGAATGAATAACATGAATTGGATATCAAATGACACATTATTCATAGGGGCTGCTCACGTGTTAGTCTGGAATATCAAATTGGTTACAATGGGAAGAATTAAAATAATATTTGATGGCTTTAAATTAAACCGTTAACGTACTTTGCTTTTGAACAGCGCATCTCTTACAAGTGCAAAAAACACATAGATCTCAATTCTCTCTTTTGGATCTTCACTAAATCAATCAGTCTTGTCCCCCTTTCTTCTATAAGGCCCCTTTCACACTGGGGCGGGGCGGGCATCGGCAGTAAAGCAGCGCTATATTTAGCGCTGCTTTACTGTCGTTTTAGCAGCGGTATTCGGCTGCTAGCGGTGCGATTCTAACCCCCGCTAGCGGCCGAAAAAAGGTTAAAAACCACCCGCAAAGCGCTGCTTTGCCGCCGGTATAGCCGCGCTGCCCCATTAATTTCAATGGGTAGGAGCGGTATAGGAGCAGTGAATACACCGCTCCTTCACCGCTCCAAAGATGCTGCTAGCAGGACTTTTTTTACCGTCCTGCTAGCGCACCGCTCCAGTGTGAAAGCCCTCCGGCTTTCACACTGGAGTGAAAGGACCCGCTTTTTTTCAGGCGCTATACAGGCGCAATTTTTAGCGCTGTAGCGCCTGAAAAACATTTCAGTGTGAAAGGGGCCTAACTGTTCCTCCAAATAGAAATAGAAGACACAATTTAAAGCGGTATTAAACCCAAAATCAAAAATGATATTGCAGCTTACCATTCCTTTGATGTGGTGGCTACATTTGATTTTTTTTTTTTTTACTTTTATTTTTAGACTTTTTTTTTACCTGGTGATCTGACCAGTAACACACCTCCTGTTTTAGAGTTCCACCACTCTGGATGAAGGAGCACAGGGGACACCTTTGGCCAACGGCATTGTCAGTCTGGGGGGAGGGGGGTGTTAGATGGACTAGCAGATATAGATACACTAACAAACTGAATCCAAACTCCAGCTCACAAGCAGTTACAGCAACAGTTTTTTCTCTCTGTCAGTGGTAAATGGTTTGTCTCAACACTCTAATACATTTACAGGAGAGCTTGTTCTGTACTCCTGTGACCCATTTTCAGCAGACAATGGGCTGAAGCCCGCTGACGGCTGACGTCACATAGCTGGTCCAGGCTGGGGAAAGAGATTGCAACCATCCAACTCCAAAAGAGAGGTAAATATTTTGCAGGGTCAAGTGGCTATTTTAAGGGAAGCTTCACAAGGCACCAGAACGTTTAAACTGAACCACAACAATTAGTACATTTACCCCTGGACAACAGGAATTTTTTAAGAACTGTGCTGAAAAGCATGCATGATACATTTCACTTTATATCAATTTATTATAAATGCACCTTTTGGACTTAAATGATATGTTGAATGAGAAAGCAGTGAATAAGGAGTTTTGTATTGCCAGTTTAATTGCTTCTGGAAAGTGAACATTATAAGTCCTGAGAGAATTCTTCCCTTCTGATAAAAGGTATTTTTCTGATAAAGCACTGAGGTAATCGCTGTCCTCTAGCTGGAGCCAGTTATAAGAAAGCTTCATTTTTATTACAATTATAGACACGCCAATGAGTTCTAAGGTTCCCTCAAATGCATTTAAACAATCCTTGGTGAGCCTAATAAGTCTTATAAAAGCTTGTTCTCACTTTACTGTAAACAGGTTACATATTCGTCATAAAGGCCCCTTTCACACTGGGGCGGTGCGGGCGTCGGCGGTAAAGCAGTGCTATATTTAGCGCTGCTTTACCATCGTTTTAGCAGTGGTATTCGGCCGCTAGCGGGCGGTTTTAACCCCCGCTAGCGTCCAAAAAAGGGTTAACCCCCCCCCCCCCCCGCAAAACGCTGCTGCAGCGGCGCTTTGCCGGCGGTATAGCCGCGCTGTCCCATTGATTTCAATGGGTAGAGTGGTTTAGGAGCGGTGAATACACTGCTCCTTCACCGCTCCAAAGATGCTGCTAGCAGGACTTTTTTTTTACCGTCCTGCTAGCGCACCGCTCCTCCGGCTTTCACACTGGAGTGAAAGGACCCGCTTTTTTCCAGGCGCTATACAGGTGCTATTTTTAGTGCTGCAGAGCCTGAAAAACGCTTCAGTGTGAAAGGGGCCTAAGCTATAAATCAGTCAAGCAGCTAATTACACATTTAAAATATATGCCCGAGATGACATCATTCTACCACCACTGGTCAATCAAAAGGCCAAAAACCCGGCACCCAGAAGTAGCCAGGGAAGAAGATGACTGTAGCCAGCGAGGGATGTAATCACTGCATTGCTGGAAGGTGGCGGTAAATATTTTTTGGGGTTTAGTTTCACTTTAATTTGGCCATACAGTGCAAAAAAATTAGAACAGATCCAGTGGCGGCTGATGCTCCATTTTTTGAGGGGGGCAGCAAACAAACCAAGTGCCCACTCTCCCCTGTCAGCCCCACTCGCCAGCCACGCTCACCCGCGTCTGCACTTACCCTATCCAGGTCCCAGGTGGCTTCCCTAGCTTCTCCTCCCGGACAATTCGGTCGCTTCTCCTCCCGGCCAATCTGGTCTCAGGACCTGCTTCCTGTCCTGATTGGCTGGAAGGAGAAGCAGGAAGACGATAGCGAATGTTGGTTCGCTATTGTTACAAGTTGGTGTGCTCAAGGCACAGTGCCTCCGGCTCTAATCATGTGCTTCGCAAAAAATAAAACCCTTAGAACTCTATGCGTCTGGTGCCCTGCATGGAGATTATGGGCCGGGCGCATAGAGATTAATAGGGCGGCACCTCTGCGCCCCTTATGGACGGGCTGCCACTGAACAGATCCCTCCCTCAACGCTATACAGCGAGGAAGGATAATCCCCCTCTGTGCCTATTGTATTCAGACAACCAGCACCAGTGGCTGTCGAATACCTGAACAGAGGCTGCATCACACTGGATTCAGTTTCTGTGCAGGCTGAATGAAAAAATATAACTTGTTCCTTTATCCACACTATACAGTGAGGATGGAGGAATACCCCGCTGTGCCTATTATATTCTGACAGCCGCCTTCATCTGAGTGAATGCAGTTTGTGTTCAGCTGCATATTTTCCAGCAGGCACCTTTGACTTTTCAATGAAAGGATTTTGGACAAAAGGGGCCAAAAGGCCTTCCACGTAGCGAATTTCGGACAGTTCATCAACAAAGAGCGAAATTAATCATAATAGCTCGTGCCTGTTTTATTGCTTGACAGGGTCAAACCTTACATCCAATCTTAGCGCAATCAGGGCAGAACTGCCATCAGACGACATTACATACAGTGCAAGTATAGCAAGTGTTGACCATACTGTTCAGCAACACAATTCCCGCTTTGTTGGCTACAAACCTTATTATGTCGCAGGCAGCGTTTTAGCAACTCGCCCGCCATATCGTATTTGCTTGACTGAATGTAAATGTCTGCCAGTAACAGTAAACTCTTCTCAAACTCCTCTGCCTCTGTTGGGTTCCAGTTCATTTTGGCAATGCGTTTCAGTTGGTTTCTTGCTCTTGGGGTTTGCTTTAAGATCATGTAAGCAGTGGCCATTCCCAAAAGTGCCGGCATATGGTCTTTCTGGAAGAGTGAGAGACAATTACTCTGGTAATAATACAAAGAGTAATATTGTGCAGTAACCTGGAGCAATTGATAACAATTCCATTTTCACCCTATTAGAGAAATCAGAACAGTATAGACGGCTGACAGTTTATGAATATGGATTACTGCACTTTGCATTATTTTCCTCAAAATTCTACAAACAATACCCCATAATGACAACATGAAAGAAGTTTGTTTGAAATCTTTGAAAATTTATAAAAAATAAATAAAAAATCACATGTACATAAGTATCACAGCCTTTGCCATGGCACGCAAAATTGAGCTCAGGTACATCCTGTTTCCACTGATCACCTTTGAAATGTTTCTACAACTTGATTGGAGTCCACCTATGGTAAATTCAGTTGATTGGACATGATTTGGAAAGGCACACACCTGTCTATATAAAAGGTCCCACAGTTAACAGCGGTTGTCAGAGCACAAAGCAAACCATGAGGCATAAGGAATTGTCTGTGTCTTTCGAGACAGGATTGTATGGAGGCCCAAATCTGGGGAAGGGTATAGAAAAATGTCTGCAGCATAGAAAGTCCCAATGAGCACAGTGGCCTCCATCATCCATAAATACAGTTGAGCTCAAGAGTTTAAAAGAAAATAGAAAAAAAGAGGGCGCACCAGCCTTGTGCATTATCTACCTTTGATATGTTTATTAAAAGAAAGAATAAAAACTATTCACAAGCATATAAAAGGAACCGCAATATGAAAGCCTTTAACTTGTTGCAATCCTTCATCTAGTGATGGCAGTCTCCAGATGACTGAAGAGAGGACGTACGAACCACTGCTGGCTGACGCGTTTTGAAGGGATACCTTCTTCTTGTAGATGCATTTCACACACTCCAAGTGTGCTTAATCATTACACCTGGTATTGAAGTGGTTAAGAAGTAGAAAATTCGGGGGTCTTTTGATACCAACCCAGGGTCATGTAGACCAAGAAAGATTGCAGCCACAACTGGCAGAAGAATTGCCCAGGATACAAAGAAAAACCCACAGGTAACCTCAGGAGAAATACAGGCTGCTCCCCAAAAAGACGGTGTGGTTGTTTTTTGGGAGCACAATTCAGCGATACTTGAACAAAGAAGAGCTGCATGGTCAAGTGGCCAGAATGAAGCCTTTACTGCACAAGTTCCACAAAAAAGCCTGGTTACAATATGCCCAACAACATCTTGACATGCCTCATTGGGCTTTTTTGTGGCATTGGCACAGTAAAGCTTTTCTTCTGGCAGCGCAACCATGCAGCTCTTTTTTATTTTGTGTCACCAGGTTACCTGTGGGTTTTTCTTTGTATCCCGAACAATTCATGTGGCAGTTGTGGCTGAAATCTTTCTTTAGCTACCTGACCTTGGCTTGGTATCAAGCGATCCCCAAATTTTCCACTTCTTATTATATGATTGAACAGTACTGACTGGCAATTTCAAGGCTTTGGATATCTTTTTATATCCTTTTCCCATCTTTGTAAAGTGTCATTACCTTCTTACGCAGGTCTTTTGACTGTTCTTTTCTGCTCCCCATGGCTTAGTATCTAGCCTGCTTAGTGCATCCATGTGAGAGCTAACAAATATTAGATCACTACAACAAACTCATTAACTATTTATACACAGACACTAATTGCTATTTAAAAAGCCACAAATGTGGCAAATTAACCTTTAATAGCCAATTTAACCTGTGTGTGACACCTTCTGTGTCTGTACCAAGGGCAAACATTCCAGGGTATGTAAACTTTTCATCAGGGCCATTTGAGTGATTTCTGTTATCATTATGATTTTAAAAGAAACCAAAAACTATGTTATAATAAATGGCTTCATGTGATCACTATCACTTGAATAAAAGACAGTTTTTTGTCATGATTAGTAAAATTTTCACTATAAATGCCAAAATTTCACAATTTCTGCCAGGGTACGCTTTTGAGCACAACTGTAGAAGAAGTTTGGAACCACCAGGATTCTTTCTAGAGTGGGCCGTCCGGCCAAACTGAGCGATCTGGGGAGAAAGGTCTAATGCCCCGTACACACGGTCAGAAATTCCGACGGAAAATGTCCGATCGGACCATGTTGTCGGAAAATCCGGCAGTGTGTGGGCTCCATCTGACTTTTTCCGTCGTAATTTCCGACGGAAAAAAATTTGGGATCCTGCTCTCAAATTTTCCGACAACAAAATCGGATCGGACTTTTTCCAATCGTGTGTAGAGAATTCCGACGGATAAAGTGCCACGCATGCTCAGATCAAATTACGAGACCAAAGCTATTGGCTACTAGCCTCTACGTAGTTCCGTCGCACGCAACAAACGTCAGGACATTCAGAATGATCTGATTTTCCGACAACTTTGTCCGACCGTGTGTATGCAACACCAGTGTCGGACAAAATCCGTCGGAAAAATTCAGACGGAGTTTGTGGTCGGAATTTCCGACCGTGTGTTCGGGGGCTTAGTCAGGGAGGTGACCAAGAACCGATGGTCACTCTGACAGCGTTTCTCTGGGGATAGAGGAGAACCTTACAGTAGAACAACCATCTCTGCAGCACTCCACCAATCATTCCTGTATGTTAGAGTGGCCAGACAGAAGCCCCTCCTCAGTAAAAGGCACATGACAGCCCGCCTGGAGTTTGCCAAAAGGCACCTGAAGGACTCTCAGACCATGAGAAACAACTTCTCTGGTCTGACGAACCAAAGGTTGAACTCTTTGGCCTGAATGGCAAGCGTCATCTCTGGAGGAAACCAGGCACCGCTCATTCCCTGGCCAATATACCATCCCTACAGTGAAGCATGGTGGTGGCATGTTTTTCAGTGGCAAGAACTGGGAGACTAGTCAGGTTCGAGAGAAAAGATGAATGCAGCAATTTATAGAGACATCCCTCATGAAAACCTGCTCCAGAGCGCTCTGGACATCAGACTGTGGAGAAGGTTCATCTTCCAACAGAGCAAAAACCCTAAGCACACAGCCAAGATAACAAAGCATTTTTCTCTGCTTCACACATTTTCAGCCATGATGTTCTATGGAGCAGTGTATGCACACCAGTCCTATTTTTCAAAATTTTCCACATGTTCGTATCATTTAAAGCTTTCATTCAGCCAGGAACCCCCCACACTCAACTTTATTCCCCCAACCCCCTGTAGCTAACCCCCAGTAGAGCTAAATTCCCAGCTCGCCAAATACCAGTCTTGTTGTTTCCCCTTGTAGGAATGTCATCCTGCCACTGTTGGAGTCCTCAGGAGCTGTGAGCCCCCCACCAACGATGTACAGCAATGGGAAGTGTCCATGTTGTCAGGTCCTTAAGACTACAAGAGTGGCAGGATGGCATTCTGACAAGGAGAAGCAACAAGACTGGTCCTCAGTTAGCCTGGACTACAGAGGTTGTCCACCAGTCTATAGAGCTACCACAGACAGACAGTCATGTGACGTTAGATTCAGGGAAGTAAAAAAGACTTTGGAAATCTTTTTTTTTTGTATGAGTGGGTGGAAGAACGATTGCCCAGAAATGGGCTTTAAAAATCAATACATTTTAAAGATAAATATCTTTTTTTTCCTTGAGCGCTATTTCATGAAATTTTACTGAAGTTATTTTGTGTCACCAGGACACCAGAGTAAGCTGGGGTGAACTGATGTCATGATTCAGCTTTCTTATGAGAGAACAAGCACACATTATAAAGATAGAAGGATCTTACTTCTGCAGCTGCCACTTCAGTAAATGTGTTTAGAGCGCGCTCTACATTGGCTTTCTGCTTGGTTGCCATCAGGCAATAGTTCTCCATAATTCGAAGCTGGATGTGTCCATGGAGACTTTGCGGCTTCAACTCCTTAAGAAGTTTCTCTGCTGTTCTGACAGCAAGCTGTACAGACTCCTGCTTTTCTGTGGAGTTCCTAAAAAATGACAAACAAAACAGAATTTCATGTTCATTTATGTGAAGGAACGTGTATAAGTCCAACTGTTCCGTGTTAATAGACTTTTTTCTAAAGAGGCACAAAATTGAAAGTTAGCAGTATATATCGCCAGGAGAGAAAGTTAGCTGTGTTTAGCATAATGTAATCATCACATTATCACAAATATCTACAGTACTGGACTTCTGAGACTTTCACATATTTGTATATATGGCTATAATAAACTTCTTTCTTTCTCGCCCATTGAGGGACATGGGAAGTCATCTACTGTTGGTTAATACTGGTGCCGACAAAAGAATTAGACACTGGTCTTTAAAAAAAAAAATCTCTAAGCCAGCCCAGGATAACCCCACCTCTTCCCAGCATGCCTCAGTCTTTTAATAGTGCCTTTAGGAGGATGGATATAATTTCTTCAGCTTTGCTGAGGAACACAGAGCCCTGATAAGCCCTTCAGAGATGACCATGGTACCACCATAACATTGTGCCTTAGACCATGTTATATTCCTGTTCGCTCCTTTTAACATGCGAGTTGCTAATTGGCTTTAATAAATATGTTTGTTTTTTCTCATACTGCACTTAGTCTGGAGGCCCCCTTGTGTTTCGTCTTGTATCCTTACAGTCATTGCTCCACTCCATGGGGTGCTGCTACTGATGCTGCAGAGTTTACTTTATGCAGACTCTCATATGGACTTCATTAGCCTATGGACTTTTTACACTTGGACTATTTCTGGTCTTTAATGCTAAAAGCCTATTGTGTACAGCCAACGCTTTCCAGCATCATTCATTTACCTTTAATTTAAACCACTAGGCCAATAGAGGGTGTTATTTTCTTTAGGAGTGCTACTGACCAACAAGTAGCATATCTTTAACGCTTAGTTTGCGCTGGTAGGCCCATCTGTGTTCTGGCTGAAAGCAGAAAGTGTTAAATCCTCAAAAGAGATCTCTCCGTTGCCACAGTGAAATCCTTCTTGATGAAAGCATGTGGAGCAGATGTCTGGAGTTCTACATTTCAGTTGTGATGACTTGCTAGAAGCATTCAAGCTTGTGTCCAAAATGGGTCTTGTTGTCCACACAAATACACAAAGCACTTTGGTTAGAGACCTGGGGGGCAGATACTGTATCCAAGGAGCGACTTACTCACTTGGTCTGTGAAGGATGCCACTTTTTCAGAACTACCCTTGACATCATCATGATGAAAATCACTGATGGTCAAAGCATTCACCATTCCTGGAGTAGGCACACCAAAACTCTAAGCCTGGTTCTCTGACAGTATGCTTGAAGCTAAAAAATCTTCAGCAGGAATATGTGCCCCCACTTTTCCAAATGAAGGAATGTTTCTAATCTGTGTGGGTCCTTTGGCACTTTGCCCTTCAATCATCCAGATGCAGAGAGGACTCCTTTAGGGTTACACACCTCCCCCTGCCCCCTTGTGGCCATCTCAACCCAAGAGTTCTTGCTTTAGTTTGTGTCAGTTTGGCCTCAGGATCTGTGTCCCACCCTGGCCACCGCCCTCTCTCTCAGAGCACTTATTTTCCAGTAGGGGATGTGGGACCATTAGTGGTATTTGGTACCCATTAGTGTCATCTTCCCTCTAGCGGGACCCTCTGGCTTACTCGGTCAAATGAGATCAGCACTCATTTTTCTCTGACCTAATGGAGCTCTAAATCCTCACTGTTGCCCCTGCACACATAGTACTCATCAGGGTGTTGACTCCAGTGACTGCCCTAGTACCTTCCTCATTGTGGGGCACTCAGATAACCTCCTGTGAAGAAAACAATCACAGTGGGCCCTAGAGGATGACAATAAACTATTAGGCTGTTTGCCTGGCTTGTCCGCTGTGTGTGTTACCGACAACCACCTTGATGTTGCAGTTTTAAATCTTGGCTGATTTTGTAAATGCTTCTAGCTGTGGCTACCAACTACCCATCTATCCCCGAAAGAAGATTTTCTAGAAAGGTTTTCTAGAAATTGAAACGAGTTTGACAAGTAACAATCAGCCAAGATCTGATTAACTGGAAAGATATGACGTGTATTGATCGGTGGTTTCTTGTAACAGCATTAGTGTATTTATTGCCTTTTATACGTTTTCAATAAATATTACGGTTTTATGTTTTTTTATTTAGTGGTTCCCTAAAAAATCTCAAATTCTTTTGTTGTAAAATATATGTATAAGTGATATAGCACTTTGGACTACCATAGACTTTGCTATACAATAGTGTCCAAACCTCTTGTAGGCATCAGTATACCCAAACATAAAAAAGTGTTTGTTTTTTTAGTCCATAAGTGCCTGTCTGCTTCAGTGTGTCAAACCAAATGACTTCAGAAACAATTGATGGGAAAGCTTTCACATTATCCTCCATTCAAAAATAAATTACACATTTTGGATTGAACGTGCCTTTAAATAATGAGCAGTCTAGAATACATTTCTTACCCAATATCGCCATCCAAGTTGTCAAACACTTCCCCGCCCACAGTATCATTATCTGGATTTAAACAGATCTCAATCATATTATATATGGCATTTTGTCCCCAGTCGCTGTCTTTACGAGCTTTATTGAAATGTCGGAGGGCATCATTAGCTTCACCCGTGTACCTTGGAGAAAAGAAGAACATACAAAAGGTTTCATCTATGTCACATGTACAGGTAAGAGAAAGCTATTAAACAGACCCCAATCTAAACAATGCCAAATGACTGCTAATAAGAATATATAATAAAGTAATGATATCAGATGACAGATATTTGTATGCAAGAATGTTGATTCACAGAGGCAGGTTACAGTGAGGCATTACAACTAGGAGAAGGAGATCATTATGGTAATGGAGAAAAGAGGGAAGTAGCACCCCATCTTTTTTTATGCACGTTCAGCAGCTGATTTAATCTCGTACCAAGTACTGTATGCAGCTTCTTTATCTTTTAATCCTTGCCTAAGGTCCATTGTAAACTAGTATAATGACTGCTACCCCAGGTTTCCAGTTCCAGGATGGCTCCTATCTCTTGCAGCAGTCTATGGAGTCATTGTTGCATGCATGGAGTAGACTTGTGTCCCCCTACACTGCTAACCAGAAGTACAGGGAAGCAGCAGGAGCCAGTAGCATTGTAGGTTGTAAGCTGCAAGTGCTGGGGGAAGAATTTTGGGGGAATGTTTCATTTCTTCTGCTCAATGTGTAAAACTAAAAACACTTAGGGTTTAACAATACCATATAACCAATAACCATTCTATCCTCATCCAGCAGCTTAATTCTGACCATTACCTAGTCACAAATGTTAAAGTAGATTTCAAAGATCAAAAAAGCCCATGATGTAGCAGAGATGCCCGTAGGTGGATGCAATCTTCAAAGAGACGATAATGTAGAACCAATATATCCAAAAGGGTGCAGACTTATTTTGAAAGGATAATAGAACACCAATAACACTTTTTCTGAAGAATGTTCTTTAGATGAGAAAAGCAGTACAAGGTCTATGGTGAATGAAGGGATACAGGAGAGAATGAGGAGAAGGGGGTAAATGAAAATCGTCTACATCATTACAGGTGATTACAAAACACAAATGGCAAGTGTAGGAGGAGTTTTATTTACTGCTTCTCTTATTCCCTTCTGCATCCCTTCATTTGCCATAGAGCTCGTGCTACACCTCTTATCTGAAGAACTGACCATTCATTGCAAAATATGTTATTGGTGTTAAATAAATTATCCTTTCAGAAGAAGCCTACACTCTTTTCTAATATATTATCCTCGGCGGCGGAAGATGGAGGAGGGGCCCAAACTTCCGAGGGACGGTGCCGCAGCGCTGTCTCCTGGAAGTGGAGAAGGGTACCTGTCAAAAACAGGTCCCCGTCCCCCCCTCCCCCCTGAAAGGTGCCAGATGTGGCACCGGAGGGGGGGGAGGAAGCATATAAAACGTAAGTTCCACTTTTGGGTGGAACTCCGCTTTAACTCTTGACTACCAATGTATTTTTATAAAATGTCCTGGTAGTAAAAGGTTTAAAAAGCAAGCTCAGCCCATGGGGATTCCCATACTCTCCTGTCTCGTTGGGAAATCCAGGACTTTGGTCAATGGCTTCAGCGTGCTGATTGAGAGGATGTTCCCTAATCTCCTCTGCAATGAATGAACCCGGAAGCGACAAGGATTTAATCACTTCAGGGTTTAGAGCTGTCATTCCCTGGATAATGTGCGTTGAAGGGCAGGGGAGATATTGGTAGTCCAATAGATCCCTGATGTCTCTATAAAGAGAGCCTATCACCTGCTCAATGCCATCACATACAAGACTTGTTAGCTCCTTGTGATAGCAATAAAGTTAAAATGAAAACATTTTTAAAATGTAAATAAATAAATAATATGTAAAAAATAAAAAGCACCCCTGTCGCCCTGCACACACAACTTCCTACAATGCATGTTTAAGGGCATGCATGTGAACAGCAACTGCACAACACATGCAAAGTATCGCCACGATCATTGGAATGAGAGAAATAAGGGCCATAATTCATAGTTAACTCTAAATCAGGGGTCTCAAAACTTTCTGCACAAAAGGGCCAATTTACTGTTCTTCAGACTCCGAAGAGGTCAGACTGTGGTCAGTGGGAGCAGAAAGTGCCCTGGTATCATTGGAGGGAAGAATGCCCCATAATTGATATTAGTGGGAGAAATATTGCCATTGTTGGTATTAGGGGAAGAAATAGTGCCCATCATTGGTATCTTTGAAAGGAATAGTGCCCTATTATTGGTATTAGGGAAAGGCATAGTGTCCCACTACTGGTGTCAGTGGGAAGAATACGGCCCCATTGTTGGGGTCTGTGCTAGTTGATGTCATTGGGAGGAATAGTGCCCCATCATTGGTGTCAGTGGAAAGAATAATGCCCCATTGTTGGGGTCTGTGGTAGGAATAGTACCCTATTGTTGTGATTAGTGACAGAAATTATGCCTTGTATCAGTGCGAGGAACAGTGTCCCAAGGGCCTGATAAAGGTAAGCAAAAGGGCCACATCCAGCCTCCTGGCTGCAGTTTGGGTGTGCGGAATTTTAAGACTTGGCATGCTGGGTATCTGTTTACTCAATGCAACCCCATCTTTTATATTTTGCAATGAAATTAGGTATTACATTGAGTTTGTGTGCACTTAAACTCATCTTAGTGTATTTTTTCCTGAAAATATGCATTTGAAATACAACTGAGCAAATATTGTGCGACATAAATAATTGCAACTGCAAACATTTTATTCTCCAGGGCCTCTGCTTTCAAAAATATATAATTTTTTGTGGGTTTAAAGTATTTTTCTTTTTAAATGCAGATTTACGTGTGTAAAAAAAAAAAAAAATGTACAAAAATGGACCCAGAAGACAAGTGGTTATTCATCAGGGTTTCAGAAATAGCCCAATAGTCCTACAACTGGTATATCAAACTTACCACAAGTATAATCCTTTGCAATAATGAAAGCCAGGTTCAAGCTTTGCTCTGGAGGAATACTTCTCAGCCAGATCTAGAAATTTCGGGACTTCTTCAAGCTTCCCAGCTCTTCTCAACAGGTCAGTCAAACGAGCGAGAGTGCCATAATTATCTGTAAAGGGAAATTTTAAGGATTTACTGCTGACAGGTCAGGCAAAGTGTCACACTGCCCATACTCTGGGCAAACAGCTTAATACACATACTGAATATTTACTGTTTTACCTGCCGAAGGATTTGTATTTCTGGTCAGTCATTTGTAATGTCCAATAAGTACCTCTTGTACACTGAACAGCCTGAGTGGTAACACACTAGATCACCTACGATTTAGCTTGCTCATTGGACAATGGACTGCATCACACCTCTGTCCAGTGACCCAGGAAAAAGTAAAACCAAATCAAAGAAACAGTATTGTTAAACCAAGAAGTTGCTGGGGGCCTATTCTCACTAGCAGATGGTTATCACAAAATTGGCTGCCCAAAATTCAATATTTTCTGGGGTAAAACAATCAAAAGATATGCATTTGAAGGGTGTACTTGGTAATTTGTCTGGAATTTTACTTTACAACATACAGTAAGTCAACCTGTACTGCAAGCTGACTTTTGTATAATTCTTAGACCATACTGGAACACAAATTAAAGAGTACCGTATTTATCGGCATATAACACACACCGGCGTATAACACGCACCCCAAGTTTAGGAGGGCATTTTAAGGAAAAAAAGTTTTAGGAGGGAAGTTTAGGGAAAAAAAAGCCTTGCCAAGCGTCATTTGCAGCCTTGGCCAGTGTCATTGCAGCCTTGCCCAGCGTCATTGCAGCCTTGCCCAGCGTCATTTGCAGCCTTGCCCAGTGTCATTGTAGCTTGCCAGTGTCATTTTCAGTCTTGTCTGGGTTTAAATTTCCCGCCGCCGAGACGCTCTGTCGCGTGCACCGCCGAAAAAGACCGAAGCACGGCCGAAAAAGACCGAAGTGCCCCCGGAAAAAGTTGAGCCGATATAACATGCACCCACGACTTTCCCCCGATTTTAAGGGGAAAAAGTGCGTGTTATATGCCAATACGGTAATTGCTCCTTTATGATAAAAAGAGGTTATGTTGCCACCTGTAACAATAGACCACCTTAGAGAATGACCTTATTACTCCTGACATCACCACCCTGCCCTGGTCCGTACCCACCTCCAGACCTCCTAAGGACTCTCTTCCATTACTGATTTTAAACACACTACAGATCTGAGAGTCCTATGTATCAAAGGGAAAAATTTCCCCTATGCCCAGTCCAATGATGTCTCTGTTTGGCCTTTCCCCCAACATTACCAAACCCAATTCCTCTCGTTGAGAAAAAAAAGAGGACAAACCTCATCTTCAACAGACTATGACATAGGGAAAACTGATACCCTTGACAAGACTACTACCTTCATGCCACGCTCCTTTCAAGGCCTGATTCCAATACTCTCAATTGCACAATTCCTGGAGCTCTATTCCATCACTAACCATCGACAGACCTTACACAGATTTAGAGTTCCTACTACTTGTATCCGAATGACCAGAGCACCCCCTGTCAGAAGTATACCAAATGCTACTGAAAGAATCTTACCCCTCAACACCCCTCAACACCACACTTTCTCCTCAAGTGAGAAGAGGAACTAGCAATACCCCATGATGACAGACTAGGAAAAGATAATGACCTTCACTCATAAGACCTCCATATACTCCAGAGCACAGGAGCACAATTATAAACTCCTTTCCAGATGGTATAGATACCCTACATTACTTCACAATATGGACCCATTCACCCTGAACACATGCTGGAGATGCCAGTCAGCCCTGACTGGGTGACTGGCCTATCAGGCGTATCCCCCCCTTTTCCCCCTCCCCCTCCCCCTCCTAGCTTGTAACTTCTCTTCTTCTGCATCACCCCCCCCCCCCCAATCTAGGAAGGGTCTTTTCTCTCTATGTTCCCCTCCTCTATAGAACACAGAGTCTTGATTTATAGATCATTTGTTTACTTACTGTAAACTCTATGGAAGTTTGGACAATGGTTCCTTGGCTTCCTTCAAATTGAACCACTTGCCGTCCTCGCTATAGCCGAATGGCGGCCACAGCGCGGACCTGAATTTCCAGGAGGCCGTCAGTAAGGTAAGGAAGGGTTATAACCCCTGTAGGTTTATTTTTTTCCATCTGTGTCCCATTGGGGAGATTTACCTTTACTTCCTGTCCCAAAGCCAAAATAGGAAGTGAGAGATAACCCTGCATATTAACGGAACTACTTGGGGACCCCCAGGTCACCAGAACTAGTGTCCCCATTGGAATATTTCCAATCTATTACTTTTTTGGGGACAGCGTGACTTGTACATGCGCCTTGCGCATCCGGCTGTGAAGCCGCAACCTGTCACAGACGGGTGACCACACTGGCAATGCCGGCATTGCGGAGAGGAGAAAAGTGAGGCTTCGGGCGGCTGCATCGCTGGACCATGGGACAGGTGAGTGTCTGTTTATTAACAGTCAGCAGTTACACTTTTTGTAGCTGCTGGCTTTTAATAAACATAGAAATGGGTGGAACTCCGCTTTAAGAGAGAAATCTTCTCTTCTATGACCACATTACATCTGGAGCATTGTAAAGACATTTTAACAGAAAATGGACAACGCATTTGAACAGCGTAGACACTTACCTGGCTTACGCTCCAGCAGCTGCTGAAAGTGAAACATGGCTTGTTCATAATCTTGCTTCCTGAACATAAGATCTGCCATCATCTGCAGGGTGTAAACAGAGAGAAAAATATTTATAATAATAAAAAAAATTATTGTACCTTCACTGACACCCACATTGGTATGCGGCATGCATCCATGTGCAATGTTTAGTTTTGATAGCAATGTGTGACCACCTGAAAATCTCCAACCTGGCCAATAGAAGTCTGGCAACCTAGTGGTTTCAAAGTGCTCTGAGCCGAGATAAACGGCAGTTGTGATGGATCTGTCTCCATCATAGCTCTTGTGGGTTACTTGCTGTGTGGGGAAAGGAAGGGGGCATGTAAGACTTTCTAACTTGCCTTAGGGAACCTCAGTTCCCTAGACTAAGGAAACACTTGGCTACATGGGACGAAGCACTACAATGTAACAAAAATGTAACAACAGTTATTTAAAGTAATACTAAATATACACACACTTTTTAATTTACATTGTCCCTTCTATTTCTGTATGTGGATGATGGCACTGTAATTATTAACCACTTCAAAACCCCCCACAATGTCAAATGACGCCCACAAGGTGGATCTCCCATCCTGGGTGGGCGTCATATGACGTCCTTCCATTCCCCGGGACCCGCACCGCCCGTGGTGTCGCCCGGTGCGCATGCCCGGCGGCCGCAATGTTCGCCGGGCACCCGCGATTGCCCGGAACACAGCAGGACCGTGGATCTGTGTGTGTAAACACACAGATCCACGTCATGTCGGTGGAGAGGAGATCGATGGTGTGTTCCCAGTACAGAGGAACACCGATCGGTCTCCTCTCACCACAGTTAGAATCACTCCCAGGGAACATACATTAACCCCTGCAGCGCCCCCTAGTGTTAACCCCTTCCCTGCCAGTCACATTTACACAGTAATCAGTGCAATTTTATCGCAACGATCGCCGTGTAAATGTGACTGGTCCCAAAAATGTGTCAAAAGTGTCCGAAGTGTCCGCCACAATGTCACAGTCACGAAAAAAATAAATCGCAGATCTCCACCATTACTAGTAAAAAAAAAAAAAAATGCAATAAATCTATCCCCTATTTTGTAGACGCTATAACTTTTGCGCAAACCATCGCTTATTGCGATTTTTTTTTTACCAAAAATATGTAGAAGAATACATATCGGCCTAAACTGAGTAAAAAATTTTTTTTTTTTTTTTTTTTTTAAATGGGATATTTATTATAGCAAAAAGTTAAAAATATTGTGTTTATTTCAAAATTGTCGCTCTTCTTTTGTTTATAGCGCAAAAAATAAAAAACGCAGAGGTGGTCAAATACCACCAAAAGAAAGCTCTATTTGTGGGGAAAAAAAATACGTAAATTTTTGGGTGCAACGTCGCACGACCGCGCAATTGTCAGTTAAAGCGACGCAGTGCCGAATCGCAAAAAGTGCTCTGGTCAGGAAGGGGGTAAAAATCCTCCGGGGCTGAAGTGGTTAAAAAAATAAGATCTAAAAGTACCCTTTTCCTCCATCGATATACAATGACCACATGACCCAGCTCATTCCCAGCAGGGAAACATAAGCAAGAGGAGCTTCTAGTCCTCTGCTACTGCTATTCACACATTCAGAAAAAATAAATAAATAAATAAAAACAGCCTTTGAAGTAAAAAGGGAATACAGAATAAAAATGAATATCAATAAACTGTTTTAAATTGGCATACAAATATATATTTGAAATTAAATCTTTATTATTTTGTGGTAATAACATGGTGTGGGTGGATTTCTGACAGTCACATGTCACCCACCCTCCAGCCTGTGTCTTAGAATAAGAGGGAGGTGAAGCCACCACTAATTTACCCGTAATATCCCGCCCCCATTGTGATTAGCTAGTCAGTGGGCATAGAGGAGGGTGTAGGGGGTGTGCTGTCATTTACCACTGTGTATACACCCACATGTGTGACTCTATAGTCATATTGGCTGCTCAGATGCGATAGGAAGGAAATGCTCAGCATAGAAACGCATTGAAAACTGAGCATGTGCAAAGATGCCATCACAGCTGAAAAATCCCTAGCTGAATTGGGGACATGAACAGAAGGATCAACCAGGTTTTTTTTTTTACAGAACACAGAAAATAAATGAGTATGAACAGCACGTAGTACCCCATTTATTGATAGTTTTTTATTATGTGGGTTCACTGACACATTAAGTCCTAATAGTAGACTGCTAAGTTTTCCAGCAACTGTGTTCAATCAAGAAATTCCACCTAGTTTACCTGTGATGTGTAAATCCTGAATCCTGTGTTGTCTAAAGCCCAGTACACATGGGCCGAAAAACGCCAGGTTCAGCAGGAACCAGCTGACTTTCGGTCCATGTGTATAGCTGTCTGTTCAACAGAAGCCGGTCTAACAACCAGCTTCTGTCGAATGGTCCAGCTGGAAAACCAGCATTCCATGAGCACTCACAGCCAATGGCTGGGAGAGCTGGTCAGTGTATTCTGGTGGAGGTGAGGTGATGTCGGGAGAGATCACTGCATCAATATTGCTTGTGTTGATATGGGGGTCTGTCAGGTTTTTTTTTTATTGTTCAACCGGCGTGCATGTCCAGCTTGACTATCTTTTCTCTGTGTGGTGCATGTTTAAATTAAAAATTCCAAGGCAGTACCTGCTTGGTGCCTTTGAAATGTTTACATTGTACTTTTTGCAGCCTATTTCTGCTGACTACATGAGCCCTTTTTATTAGTGGCCTAACAGTCAGACACACACTTTCTGTACCACAAGGAGTTTTCTCCCCACACAGGTCAGGTCATTGGTGTGCGTTACATAATAATGCAGGGTGAAGATATTTGCCAGCACACCACGGAACGACACAAATAGCGTCCAAACGGGTGATTTATTGCATGATCACAACACAAGGATAGTGCAACGTTTCGGAGCCACGCAGGGCCCCTTTGTCAGGCATGTGATATGAGAAATGTGTGCGATGGGAAAATGAAGTACTACATAATAATGCAGAACGCCCAGTAATGCCCCTTACCTTTTACACATGTATCCTAGCAAGGCACAGACACAGCCTGTTCAACACTGTGCCTGCTGTTACTGAAGATGACAAGATGACAGTGGGCCACTACTATTCCCCAAAGAAGAGCCCAGCAGAAGCAGAAAGTAGTCTTATTAGTGTTTAATTAGTGTTATTAGTGTTTTAAATAAAGCATTATTACAAAACAGAAAACAGAGCTGCTCACTTGCACTGATCAAAGCCTCAGAGATTTTCTGGGTAATGGGGACAGCTTTTTTTTTTTTTTTTTTCTTCGTGGGGTTCACACAGAGAAACACAAAGTCCTGAGACCTATTGTGTACCTATACTTCAGCTTTAAAGTGTATCTAAACACCAATGTTGTCACCTTACAGCAGGGCTACAGAACACCTTCCCTCTTCTTTTCTCTACAACACGGAAGGGAGGTGTTTTGTAGTTCACAAAAATAGCTGATAAGAATACAGAACAGAGTGCACTGGGAGCTACCAGCTTGCAATGATTTCTGGCAGGATCAACATGTATGTTTTTACACTTATTGAACAGATATAACAAAATGATTTCAACTGTATGTTTAACTGACAAAAAAAGCAAATAAGAAATACATTACTAGTGTTTGCATGCACTTTAAAGTGGTTCTAAAGGCTGGAAGGTGTTTTGCCTTCATGCATTCTATGCATGAAGGTAAAAAACCTTAGGTGTTCAGCAGCTCCCCCAATCCTTACCTGAGCTCCCTCCAATCCAGTGATGTTCACAATAGCCTTGGCTGTCCCGGGACTCTCCCTCCTCATTGGCTAAGACAGCAGCGGAAGCCCATTGGCTCCCGCTGCTGTCAGTCACAGCCAGTAAACCAATAAGGAGAGAGCAGGGTGGGTGGGTGCAAGCTGCAGCTCTGTGTGTCATATGGACGCATAAAGTGGCGGATCAGGAGCGAGCACACAATGGAGCCCCCAGAGCAAGCGGCTTTCTCTGGGGGCACTGTTCGAGGGGGAGGGGCCAAGAGCGCCGGCAGCAGAGGATTGGAGCTGCTCTGTACAAAACCACTGCATTGAGCAGGTAAGTTTTTTTTTTTTTTTTAAAGCTACATGTTACCGAATTGAAAAAAAGAGATGTGGTACTTTATGTTCTGTTTGCAGGTTCCAAGACAGTTTCCCCACCGGCTCCCAATTTCACAAATGTGCAGTGGAGCTTCAGCAGGGGGGCAGCTTTAAGTGATCAAAAGTGATAGGCAGCCCCCAAATTCAAAACAGTAGCACAGAAGTAAAGAAATGCTGTAAGGACTTATGCCCCGTACACACGGTCGGACATTCCGACGACAAAATCCGTCTGATTTTTTCCAACGGATATTGGCCTAAACTTGTCTTGCATACACACGATCGCACAAAGTTGTCGGAAAATCCGATCATTCAGAACGAGGCGATGTACAACACGTATGACTGGACTATAAAGAGGCCAATAGCCAATAGCTTTCATCTCGTAATTTATTCTGAGGATGTGTGGCACTTTGTGCTTCAGATTTGTCTACACACTATTGGAATTTAAACAATCGGATTTTGTTGTCGGAAAATTTTAGATCCAGATCTCAAACTTTGTGTGTCGGAAATTCCGATGGAAAGTCCGACCGTGTGTACAGGGCATAAGAGTGTAAGGAAGACAGCACTGAATTTCATGGGCTGGTATTTTTATTTTTTTTTTAATTCAGCATCTACACCACTTGTAGCTGCTGACTTTAAGTTTCAGATGAAGTTCCTGCGAGGGTCTGGCCATTGGCTGAGAGTGCTGATCAGATGTTGATATGCAGATGTTTTTTTTCCATCATGCCTCTTCGACAGAAGCCGGACAGGCTACCATACACACAGGCCAAACGTCAGTCAGCTTCTGTTGAACCAGCCAATATTCGACCCGTGTGTACAGGGTTTAGCACTTCATATTAAGATAAACAAAACCTACCCGTTTCTTTCAGATTATCATATATCCTTGATCAGGTAGCTTGCACTTACCATTGCAGCAGCTTCATTGTTCTGGTCATTTTTCAATAAGAGGGCACATTGCTGCTGGCATGAGTCAATGTCATCTTGAGCAAGATACAGATGTGCAAGCTCCATTATTACCTTAACAGCAAAAGCACAAAAAAACATCAAAACAAACTATACATGTAAAAAAAAAAATTAAATTGGAACTTTTTGGATAGCCTTTAACCACCTGATTACTGTGCACTTAAACCCCCCTCGTGACCAGACCAATTTTCAGTTTTCGGCGCTGACGCACTTGGAATGACAATTGCGCGGTCATACAACACTGTACCCAAATGAAATTTTTACCATTTTTTTTCCCACAAATAGAGCTTTCTTTTGGTGGTATTTAATCACAGCTGGGGTTTTTATGTTTTGCTAAACAAATAAAAAAAGATGGAAAAAAATAAAAAAAATAAAAATAAATCACGTTTAATAGTTTGTTATAAAATTTTGAAAACAGGTAATTTTTCTGCTTCATTGATATGCACTGATGAGGCGGCACTGGTGGGCACTGATAGGCTGCACTGGTGGGGACAGATAAGTCGGTACTGATGGGCACAGCAAAGATGGCACGGATGAGTGGCACTGATGGATGGCACTGATGGGCACTGATGGGTGGCACTGATGGGTGGCACTGATGGGTGGCACTGATGGGTGGCACTGGTAGGGGACACTGATGAGCACTGGTAGGGGACACTGATGAGCACTGGTAGGGGACACTGAATGTGCAGCACTGGCACTGTGGGCACTGACAGATGGCACTGTGGGCACTGACAGATGGCACTGTGGGCACTGACAGAAGGCACTGTGGGCACTGACAGGTGGAGCTAGTGGGCACTTTATTTTGGTAAATGTGGGCACCATGGACCCTGGGCATATTGCAGGGAGAGGGACTGATGTCCCTCTCACTGCCGCCGGTGATCGTCTTTTTTTTTTCTCCTCGCGCTGTTAGTGCGAGCAGGAAAAAAAGCCGATTACCGGCTCGGTTATCATCACATGATCAGCTGTCATTGGCTGACAGCTGATCACGTGGTAAGGGGTCGGGATCGACCCCTTACTCGGATCTGTGATCCAGCTAGTCTCACAGACTCGCTGATTACAGAGTGCGCCGCGCGCGCCATTCAGGGGGCGCGCAGGCAGCTCGTTGCCGGGACGACGTCAATAAACGTCGTCCCGGCACATCAGATCCGCGCTGTAGCCGTCATTTGGCTATGGCGCGGATCTCAGGTGGTTAAATTTAGCTTTAATCCAAACACCATAACAGGCATTTTCTTTTTATGAATAATTCTAAAAGAATTCCATACCTTTAGTTCATCTCCTCCTTCAACCTCTTCCCTTTCTAATATTATACATCATGCAATCACACCGACGTACAATTGACTTTCACTGTTGTGCCACTGGCGCTTGAGTGGTCAGTATTAATGTATTTCATGGAGTATTGTCCAATTGATCAGGACAGATGGATAAGGCTGGCCACAGATGGTTAGAATCTCGGCTGGTTCAGCAGTCATAGTTTATAGATGCAGATTTGCACATACACATTGCACTTTATATTGGTGATAATATATACCACTTATATAATTATTTATCCATGAAATATTATTGATTTATTCACATATAAAAATCAGTTCACTGCATGTTTGCACAGTGTATATAATTACACATATTAATTTGCATATTTGCACATAATAATGTATGATTACAAAACATATTCAACAGATTTAATATTATATTGAGGACTACATTCTCTGCTTCAGAATATTGCGGACCTGCACTAATCTTGCTCTCAATTTTACCCTTCCATTTTTGACTCATGTCATTACTGAGAAAGCTGCAGTCCATTGTTTGATTATTTCTTAATTGATGTGATTTACCTGTGGCACCGTTAAAACTGTTTTGTATTTTTTCAAACCATCTATGGTACCCAAGTACAATCAGCATGTTGGATTTTTGGCATGCGATTATTGCCAGCAGCTATAGCCGCTAGTAACAATCACTGTGCTCTCCCGGCAGAGATGGCTTCCCACGCACCCCTGCCGGGAGAATACAATAGCTCTGCGGGAGGGATTCCCTCATCAACACAGTTAGTGCTGATGGGCGAATCCAGCGATTTTCTTTCCCACAACCCACGGTTGCAGAAAAGAAAAATCGCATAATCTATGGCATTTCTAAAGTTAATATTTAAGATAAAAGACTTATGAATTATACCCTAATCATGTGTTTTGCTCATCCAATTAACAAGGGCCACCCATGCTATACAAAGGAATGCCGGAGGGTCCGGTGTGTAAAAGGGTAGCTATCCCCTGCCAGCAAGCTGCTCAAAAGGATGGTTTGAACAAAACATGGGATATATTGACCTTTGTAAACAGGAAATTTCTGTTCCCTTTTGGCCCCTTTCACACAGAGCGGAGTCTGTTATGATCAGCAGGGATGCCCAAGTATATCCCCTGCTTATCAGAGCCAAATGGGATGGATGTCACATCCGTGTCCATTCAGTTTATGCCGGAAGGACATGAGTAGACCCCGGTCAGCTCTATAGATGCCTGGTGTAAATGGACTTCTTTGTCTGTTTACATCAGGCTACTTCTGACCTGGTCCACAAAAACAGGACGCAGTCTTTTTTTTTGTTTTTTGCCAGACCTGGAGGGACCCCGAGGTAAGCGGATGTAAACAGACACAAGTCCATTTACATCTTCCTGTCCACAAGGCTGCATGGACTTTCCAATCAGGTCCACCTGAGAAACTGACAGGCGAATCTGATCAGAATACCTGTGTGAAAGGGGCCTTAGACTAGCTATGTGGGATATAAAGTATATAAAGATAAATATTTTTCTGATGACAAAATGCACTCTAATACTACAATCATCCTATTTATTTAACACTGTACACCAATGTTTTCTCAACTCCAGTCCTCAAGTACCCCCAACAGGTCATGTTTTCAGGATTTCCCTCAGATGACACGGCTGTGGTAATTACTAAGGCAATGAAACTGATCAAATCACTTATTCAAAATAATGGCGAGCCTGAAAACATGACCTGTTGGGGTACTTGAGGACTGAAGTTGAGAAATATTGTTGTACACAACTATAAAAAAAAGTTACCAATCCACAGACCGCACACCTCTATACTAAACAAAAGCCATCTGTCTGCAAAGATACAGTTCAGTACTTCTCACCTTGTTGTCAGTTTCACAGTACACCAGAGCTTCCTTATAAAATTTGATTGCCTTCTCATAGTCACGCTGGGCTGCAGCATGTCTGGCAATTTCGGCACAGATTTCTGCTGCTAGGACTTTCTGGGCTGGGACTGCATCTGGTTGCTCTAGCTGTGCCCTCTTCAGTACTCTGGCCTGCAGTTCTCGAGCCTGACAACATACATAGAGACAGAAAGTCAGTTTATTTTGCAAAGTTTCATTCTTTAACAAGATCCTTATTTTAAAAGCCTCTCTGTCTGTCACTTCAGTGTTCCAGCACAGCCATATTATGTAGCGCAGCCCTTGGGTCACAAGCGGATTGTACAAAGTGTGGACTGCAGGTTACCATAGTAAAAAAAACAGGACCAGGGAATCTATAGGATCAAGTGAGAAGACTGGGATTTAACCAGCCTATTGATACTGCCGGGATATACACCGATCAGTCATAACATTATGACTACTGGCAAGGAAGTAAAAAACATGGATTATCTTGTTACAGTGGCACCTGAAACATAAGCATCAAAACTGGACCATGGAAGCAAAGGAAGGAGGTATCTTTGAGGTATTGACTTGGCCTCCAAATTCTCCAGATCTTAATTCAATCAAGCATCTATAGGATGTGTTGGAAAAACAAGACCGATCAATGGAGGCCCCACCTCTCAACTTACAGGATTTAAAGGATCTGCTATTGAGGGCTTGATGCCAGGTACCACAACAACATAGCTTCAGAGGTCTGGTGGAGTTCATCTCTCCACAGGTCTGGGCTGTTTTGGTGGCAAAAGTGGGATGTACTCAATATTAGCTGGGTGGTCATAAAGTTATGGATGATCAGTTTATATAGCCCATCAACTTGTATTGAGGAATTAAAGTACCCCCGGGATACAGATTAATGGGGTATCATTTAATATAGTGCCAAGGACAATATTTGTAGTTAAAATGTCCCTGTCTCAGTCTCACAGTAATTTTGGGCTTCTAAAAAGTAAATGTAACATGTCTCCCAAGTTGCAGCCACACTTAGCACAACAGGATTTACCTCCTGGACCAACTCTACATTAGAAACCTAACTACAAAAAAAATTAATTTGAGTTCATGATCTCTATGAGAAGCAGAGCGGGATATCGGTGAGAGCGCCTGTAATATATTCTATCTGGTTTCTTTGTAAAATCGCACCTAGGTCAGTCTTCCACCATTGCCTACACCTCATAGGGAGTTGATGGATAACGGTGGTGCGTAAATGTGCAATAGGGAGAGCAATCCTTTTGTGCTAGTAGTGTAGCCTACTCATCAAAGAGTGCAGTGGGGGCCATCATCGGGTTAGTAGTACCCAGCTAGGAGTGGAGAGCATGGTGCGGCTGTAGATATTGTAAGGAATTGTTTTTGTTTAAGAAGAGGTCGGATTGGAGGTATTCCATTTTCCAAAGGCCTAAAGTTGAGGATTTCCAGGAGCAGGCGTTTGGCCTAGAGAGGGATTTATTGAGTGAAACCCTTAATATTTAATACATGTTTAGCAGATTCCCATACTTTACAATTAGGTTTGGAAATAATTCCAGGTTTCCAGTGAATGTAAAAGAACTACGGCTCTAAATAAATTTCAGTCCTGAAATGTATACAGCTCTGCTGCTTAGCACAGCCCAATCTGGCAGTGCAAAGTACCTGAGTTAAAGGATAATTTCAACTTTCGTAACATGTAACATGTTCCAGCAGCTGCAAAACCCCCACCACCCCTCCCCCCCAAGTCACAGTGGGCATCTTCTCAGGATGCCCATCCAGCCATGCCATTCATTCAAAGTCCTCTGTGAATGGGAAACTACAAGCCCCAGCAGCCTTTGTAGTTTGAATGAACTACCATGGTACTGTTGAGCGCCTGTCATTCCTGTCTGCGTCCACCTGCCTGTTCATGTGAGGTACAATAAGAAGTGTGCAGAGTCCTGCACGGCACCCGCGATCTTCTGATTGCGAGTGCAATGCTTTACAGGCTCCAAGTAAAAAAAAAAATTATAAAATGCACATTTTTTTTACCTGTGCATTTATAATTTTTTTTTTAAAAGGTGAACTTATCTTCTAAAGTGCAGTTCCACCCCAAAAAAATTCATTAATGTGCACGAAAGAAGAAAAAAAAAAAACATTTGGAAAAAATATTTTTTTTTAACTTACCGTATATACTCGAGTATAAGCCGAGTTTTTCAGCACATTTTTTTGTGCTGAAAGTGCCCCCCTCGGCTTATACTCGAGTCAAGCACTTTTCTGCAGCAAAAAAAAAAATTCCCGACCCGACTTTGGGGCCCCGTATCTCGGGGCCACTTGGGTCTAGGAGTCCCAAATTTGGTGTGCAAACCCAGTGGACCTAGCACTATAACATATCCATATATGGGGTTCCTAGCTCTAAGTGGCCCCGAGATACGGGGCCCCAAAATCGGTTCGGAAAATGTCATTCTCTGCTGCAGAAAAGTGCTTGACATTTTCTGATCCGAATTTGAGGCCCCATATCTCGGGGACACCTGAAGCTAGGAACCCCAAATTTGGCATTAAAACCCAGTTGAACTAACACTACAACATATCCAAAGATGGGGTCCCTAGCCCTAAGTGGCCCCGAGATACAGGGCCCCAAAGTCGGTTCAGAAAATGTCATTCTCTGCTGCAGAAAAGTGCTTGAGATTTTCTGACCCGAATTTGGGGCCCCATATCTCGGGGACACTTGGTGCTAGGAACCACAAATGTTGTATTCCAACCCAGTGGAATTAGCACTACAACATATCTAAAGATGGGGTTCCTAGCACTAAGTGACCCTGAGATACAGGGCCCCAAATCGGTCAACTGTGTCCATCTGCATGGGCACAGTGAGGCTGCAAATGGGCATCGTTGACCCTCTTTTCCACTTACAGTAGCTGCGCATTTCTCACCCTAGGCTTATACTCGAGTCAATACGTTTTCCCAGTTGTTTGTGGTAAAATTAGGTGCTTCGGCTTATATTCGGGTCGGCCTATACTCGAGTATATACGGTAGCTTATAATGCCTGTTGCTATGTGGTCCCTCGTCCCTTGGCGCAGGAAGGGAGATCACCTCTCCCCCCTCCCTCTAGGCAATCATCTGGGACGCGTGACAGGTCCCAGATGATTGCGCGGCCAGTCACGGCATGCATGCGCAGTGGGTGCCCGGCTGTGAAGCCACAGCTGGGCGCCCACAGTTAAAATTCCGGCACCGCCGTGCGGAGGGGGAGACGAGCGGGGCTTCATTCCCCCGCATCGCTGGACCCTGGGACAGGTAAGTGTCCGATTATTAAAAGTCAGCAGCTGCAGTATTTGTAGCTGCTGACTTTTTTTTTTTTTTTAAATGGGAACTCCGCTTTAAGTGTTGCACTTACAACTCCTGTCCCTCCTCAGCCTATGACTGGACAGTTAAAAGAGAAGCAGTACACTGATGAACTCATCTCTCTGTCACTCCACTCTGCCCCTATCAGCTGTCCATTGATAGCACAAGAGTGCTGCAGCACAAAATGATTGGCTTTTTGTGCTGCTTCTCCATCATCTAGTCTGTGCTCTGCTCTACAGGTAACTGCAAGAGACTGGTACTGGGCCAAATTGAGGTACTTACACTATCCGCATTAAAAAAAGATAAAACGTATTGATGTATCCATAAATACAGAGCCACATAAATGCGTGTCATTTTAGATCTGCCTGGTGTTCAACTTTAAAGAGGAGGTCCGCTCGCCCCTTCAAAAATTAAAAGTCAGCAGCTACACATACTGCAGCTGCTGACTTTTAACATTAGGATACTTACCTGTTCCAGAGTCCAGCGATGTCGGCACCACGGTCGGGTGCTGCCACCGCAATTTCTAGTAAGGGAACCCAGCAGTGTAGCCTTTTGGCTTCAGGGCTGGGTCCCTACTGCGCATGCGCAAAGCGTGCTGCGCTCTTTCACTGGTTTGGCAGAAGGGGAGGGAGGCAGAGCTGCTGATGTACTTCGCCGTGTCCCGGTCTCCCAGAAATGGGGACAGGGTACCTGTAAAAAAACAGGTACCCGCTCCCCCCTTCCCCCCCAAAATGTGGCATCGGAGGGTGGGAGGAATCATATAAGCTAACTTTTGAGTGGAACTCCACTTTAATAGGTTAAATAGACATTTTAAACGATAGTGAACAAAACAATATGAATACATAGATAAAAAAAAATTACTCTCTGTAAGGAAACAATGGCATCTTCTGTCTTCTCCATCTTGCTGTAAATTTTTGCAAGCAGAACATGGTAACGGCTGTCATCCATAAGAGGAGATAGTTCATTAACTTAAAAAGGCAAAAACAAACTAAAATCAGATCATTTCAATAAAAGGAATGCTGCAAAGAAAATTCTGCAGAATATGTTAGACATTTTAATTGTAATTGCTATCGTGCAAATAAGTGGCTCAGTCATACCGGTCTCATGATCCAGTGCTTGCTGTAGAACTTTCTCTGCCTTCTCATAATGCTTCAGCTTTAATAGGAGCTCGGCCAAGTCATAGCGGAGAAAACTCTGCTGACTGCTTTTCAAAGCGGTTTCATAGTAACTAATAGCCTGTTGAAGACCACAAAACACATTGCCAATGATGTATGATTAAGTACACGCAAATAATGTACTGTAAATCAGGAAAAAGCATGGCAAGTACCTTGGCATAGTTGTGTGTCTTGATCAGAGCTTTACCAATTTTACTGGCAAGTGTTCCATCTTTGGGGTTCTTCTTCAAAGCCTGCTCATAAACATCTATGGCTTTCTCCGGCTTTATTAAAAGATAAAAAATAGATACCATTAATGATGTTTCACATTTCTACCAAAATGTGTCCATCTATGAAAGTTTAAAGTTAGCCTATATTATCTTCATATAGTAATCACTGCAAGTGCAGTAGATCGCAATACAGAGAAGTCTAGGCTGTTCATCTTACCTCTTGAATATTCATATAGGCATCTCCAAGAAGGAGATATGTTTGAGAACTTGGAACCTTCTCAACCAGATCCCTGAAAAACAGATGCACATTAAACATTTTACATAAATTTACCTTTTTTTTTTTAAGAACTCCATCCAGTAGTAAACCTTCATTGAACTCTGTAGCTACAGGCACTGTGAAACAATTTATCCTCAAACTGTACAGTAAAAGCTATGACGTTGTCCACATTGTAACTTCCCCCTCAAGGCAATGACATAACAGCATTCCAACCTGATAATCGGCATCATTTACAAAGATCAAGATCACTAGTGAGGGGGATTGTATGGTAAACTGAGCTGCCTTACAGAATAAGGACTTCAGAGCTTCTTCTGTGAACTCTGAGGATAAATTGCTCCACAGTTCCTGCAGTTACAGAGGTCAGTGAGGGCTTGTTTTCAAACTAATTTAGTGCTTGTTACAAATTATGCAAATTATTTAAATGCCAACAGACAGGCCATGGGGTCACTTTATAGTGAACCTGTGTATTGCAGGCATGTATGTTAAAGAGGGTTACATTTCACAACTTAATAAATCTCCATAAATCCCAAGCAGGAGTTTAGGCGAGTGAAATTCTGTAGTTCAGCAGGTAGGACTGAAAATGCTGCCAGGGACTCCAGTGCAGCAGAGGCATTGTGGTATCAGCCCAGGTAAAAAGATAGAAGCACACTGAATTTTTGGCAGATCAATAGGTGTTTTTCTATAATTGAAGTGTTTTTAAAGCAATAAAGAATTGCAAAGGTTGCAAAAGTATTGCAAAGATTATATATATTTTTTTTTTATTCTACCCTGACAAACAAGTCCTGGACAGAATTTCCTCTTTAACAGTGCTAAGAAAAGTAGAATATTGCTCTGGAAATGTATGCAATACATGGTGATAAATAAAAATGCTTTACTTGAAAATATAACAAGGCCCCAACGTTGATTACAAGGGTATTACGTAATGTATTTATGCTGGTGAATTTAATACTACTTTTAAAGCAAGTAGATACTGCATTATTCCTATTAAAGTATATGTAAATGTCACATTTCATATTCCTGCTACATGCCAGCTGTAGCATGTACTAGTATGAAAAATTATCCTGATCTCTTTTGTATTGCTTCCTTTGTTTGAAATCCCCAGTGTTCCTGCTAGTCCCTCTGCTTTCCTATTAAAAACTGACCACACTAAGCAGGAGAACACACTGTCAGTTCTCTAGTTGTGCTGGGAACTCAGCATGCTCTCCTCCAATGATCATAATTGTCCTGACGTGCCCCCTCCTGCACAGCCTTTAACTGGGAAGCTCAGTGTGCTGCTGCTTCTCCTCCCCCAGCTCTTATGCAGATGAGAACAAAAATGTATGTGATCACTTAAAAAAAAAAAGGAATAATTTGTTTTAATTATTTCTGCACACAAATGTTTTAAATTTCATTCATTTTTTTAAACTGAATGAGTTGTTTTACAATCATTTTCTCTTTGTTAATTTTTTTTTGCATATTCCTTTGTGAGTAGAAGTGACGTTGACAGTAAATCTACTCCAGAAAGAATTGTGAAATTAAAGTATTTTACCTGTAGCAGCTGACATAGAGCTTCTTATCTTTTCGGTGCTGCAGATAAATATGAGCCATTTTCTCCTTGGCCTGTACAAAGTAAAGCTGCTCTGGAGAGACATTTCGAAGCATGGATAATGCTTGTTCCACATCTCCATGAATCAGAGCCAGCTCCGCATTCGCAATCATGAGACGCAGTTCTTCCGCTGTTCCAGTAAATTCATTGATAGCATCTTGTAATACCTTCGCTGCCTCGTGCTTTAGATACATGTACAGAAATAGCAATAAAGAAAGGTTATTGAGTAAACATAATAATCAGGCAGTATATAGGTCCTCACATTGGAAAACGTTTCAAAGGGAATCAGGGAGACAATCTGTTATTTCCACTGCAGGCCAGAAAAAATGTCTGACCGCTATGGCCAATGAGAAAACTCTAATGTTAATATTATATCATTAAAACAGAATTGTGAACGCTAACCTTCAATTTATTAATATAAATTAAATCCTGTCCCCGCATACAAAAAAAATAGACCAATAATTCAAATTTACTTTTCCAAAATAAATAAAGTACACAAGGCCACTATTCGAGTGTATGGCGATTATGTATTTTTCTTGTTTTCTTTCCATCTTTTGGCCTTACAGTGAGCCTGTCTGTTTTTTTTTAAACATTTAACCACTTTCAGACCGGACCAATTTGCAGCCAAAGGACCAGGCCCCTTTTTGCGATTCGGCACTGCGTCGCTTTAACTGACAATTGCGCAGTCGTGCGACGTGGCTCCCAAACAAAATTGACGGTCTTTTTTTCCCACAAATAGAGCTTTCTTTTGGTGGTATTTGATCGCCCCTGCGGTTTTTATTTTTTGCGCTATAAACAAAAAAGAGCGACAATTTTGAAAAAAAAGGTATTCTTTTTTATTTTTTGCTTAATAAAAATTGATTGGTTTGCGCAGAAGTTATAGCGTTTACAAGATAGGGGATAGTTTTATAGCATTTTTATTAATACTTTTTTTTTTTTATTAGTAATGGCGGCGATCAGCGATTTTTATTGTGACTGCGACATTATGGCGGACACATCGGACATTTTTGGGACCATTGTAATTTATACAGCAATCAATGCTATTTAAATGCATCAATTCCTGTGTAAATGACACTGGCAGTGAAGGGGTTAACCACTAGGGGGCAGTGTAGGGGTTAAGTGTGCCTAGAGGTGTGTTTCTTACTGTGGGGGGGGGGGGGGGGGGGGGGGGCGTGGCTGTCAGCTAGTGAATGCTGATCTCTGCTCCAATCACAGGGAGCAGAGATCGGCGTCACTAGTTGCTAGGCAGAACGGGGAGATGCTGTTTATTTCCGCATCGCCCCGTTCAGCCTTCCTGTGAGATGATCGCGGGTGTCCCTGCTGCGATCGAGTCCGCGGGACCCGCGACCGGCCTTACGGGGGTCCCGACCGTTGCGAGCGCGTGCCCGATGGCACGGGGGCATCTTAAAGGGGACGTATATATACGCCCTTATGCCTGTCCGTGCCATTCTGTCGACGTATATCTTCGTTGTGCGCCGGCCGGGAAGCGGTTAAAGTGTAACACCACTTTTGTTGAGAAAAAACATTCCCCTCTGGGTCATAAATGTACATTGCAAGGACCATAACAAACTTTGTTGCAGATTTCTACCTTTTGTACCCCCCCTCCTTTTTTTCCTTTCTTTCCCTTACACCCCCCCCCCCCTTTCATTCACTTGTGTGTCAATGAACTCACCAATTTTAGCCATGATATTTAACATATACAAAATATTTTTCAGCTATTCCCTTGTTTGCCGCGGGGGAATTACCCAGAATTTGGGTGCCTCACAGATCGCCGCCCGTGACCCGGATTGGGCTTTCATCGGTAAGCCAAGCTCGCCTGTAATAAATCTACTCCAATTACTGATGTATTCAATGTATAATAGTATATTTCTCTCCCTCCTTCCTCTTAATACTTTGTAAACAAATTAATTAGAAGATTGTATTTCTCCTTGTTGATGTAGAAGGTCAATTTCTCTTGAAGTAGCAAATTTATTTGCAAAATATGAAGAGGAGGCTTCACTATTTTTGGGGGTTTCTACTGTTTAAAGTCTGTATCATCTTGCTCTTGTATGCAATTATGTTTTTATATACTATTTGTATTAATGTGTATCAAGTTGTTTTTCTATAATAAAATAAAAATGTTATTCTCAATTGTCCAATCCCTGGGTACCGAGAAAGTCCATTCATTTCCTTTGTCATGGGGCATTTTTTGAAAATGCTCCTGACACCCCTTATACCTTATCACTGTTAATACAAGGATGATGGTACCCTCCCGTATCACTATTTATCGATTTAGATTGATGCACTCTTCTTTCCTTTTGTTATTCTGAAGAAATCTATGTGTGTTTCTCTGTGCCTCTGTTTTGAGTGAGTCTAATGGGAGTGGTTTCATAATTAACTGTCAGGTGTGGAGCTGCAGGGCTCTAATGAGGAAATCTGCTGGGCCTGCGTCCCTTTAGACAGGTTCCTATTGAAAGTATCTCTCAAAAAATTTTTGTTGCAAGGGATGCCTAAAATCTGACTTGTATCTTGGGCAGACTTCTGGGAAAATTGGTGAGCCACAAGCAGGAAATTATGTTTCTGGGGAGTGGTCAGTACCCCCTCCAGGTAGCCATATTGCAATGTATTCTCAGAAAATTACATTGGCTGCAGACTGAAAAGGAAAGGTAATTTTAACCACTTCAGCCCCGGACCAATTGGCAGCCAAAGGACCAGGCCCCTTTTTGCGATTCGGTACTGCGTCGCTTTAACTGACAATTGCGCGGTCGTGCGACGTGGCTCCAAAACAAAATCGGCGTTCTTTTTTTCCCACAAATAGAGCTTTCTTTTGGTGGTATTTGATCGCCCAAAAATAGAGCGAAAATTTTGAAAACAATGCAATATTTTTTGCTTTTTGCTATAATAAATATCCCCAAAAAATATATAAAAAAACATATTTTTTCCTCAGTTTAGGCCGATACGTATTCTTCTACATATTTTTGGTAAAAAAAAAATAGCAATTAGCGATTATTGATTGGTTTGCGCAAAATTTATAGCGTTAATAGGGGATGGTTTTATAGCATTTTTATTAATATTTTTTTTTTTTTACTAGTAATGGCGGCGATCAGCGATTTTTATTGTGACTGCGACATTATGGCGGACACATCAGACATTTTTGACACATTTTTGGGACCATTGTCATTTATACAGCAATCAATGCTATTTAAATGCATTGATTCCTGTATAAATGACAGTTGTAGTGAAAGAGTTAACCACTAGGGGGAAGAGAGGGGTTATGGGCACTGACGTGTGTGTGTTTTTTTACATTAGGGGGCGGGGCTGACGTCTGACGTCATTGATCGGCTTTCCCGATGACCAGGAACAGCCAATCAATGACAGGCAGAGTAGGAAGTGCAGGGAAAGGTTTGTTTACACAAACCTCTCCCCGTTCTTCAGCTCCGTGACCCGATCGCGGGACACCAGCGGCGATCGGGTCTGCTGGTCCCACGGCCGGGGTCACGGAGCTCCCGACCGGGTCTCGAGCGCGCCGCTGGCAGCGCGCGACCCACGGGCAGGCAATTTAAGGGCCACGTACAGGTACGTGATTTTGCCTGCCCGTGCCATTTTGCCGCAGTATATCTGCGTGAGGCGGTCGGGAAGAGGTTAAATAACATTCAATTACAAAATGATTAGTGTCGCAATCATATGCGCTATATTATTTTTTCTTTATTTGCTATTTTATTTCCCCACGGAAGTGGAGTTACCATTTAAAGCTGAACCCAGATAATAAGAAAAAATAATATATTCCTCAACAGCCACAAAGGATTTAAATTCCCTTTGTGAACACGAAATGCCTTGTAATATTTTTTTAATACATTTGCTATGGGAGCAGACACAGAGCAGAATAAAAAAAATGCCTTTACAAAAGCTTTATTCCTCCTTTACCTGCTCGCCATTCATACGATGAGCATCTACAAGTTCCAGGTAAATAGATACCCTGTCGCTGGCACTGATCTCTACTTTTCTTCCTTTTGACTTTGCTGTAGTGCTTCCTTTCTTCATTCCAGGTAAGTTCATTGCCATCTGTAGTGTTTTAATGGCTTCTTGAACATCTCCCATCCGTTTCTGGGTCTGTGCTTTCAGGAGATTGTATACCGGATACTCACGTATCTGTAAGAAAAGAAGTACCATTTCACTGATAACATTTGAAGTAGGGTGAATTTAAAATTTCCCTTTTTTCTAAAGGTCATTCATCTGAGAACATTTACAGGGATAAAAAAAAAAAAGAAAGTTAGGAAATGGGAAGATAATCCAAAGAACACATTACATACACTGACCTTATTTAACAACCACAGGTTCCTTTTACAGAAATTTCATTTTTAATATGTAGCTTATATATGCTACAGCTACATAGAAAAGGAGGGGGGAGGCGGCAAATGGGTGGAATTTCGCTTTAATGCATAGAATGGATTAAGATAAAAAAACCTTCTGCCTTTGGAACCACTTTGAAGTGAACTTGTGAAACCTGAAAGCTACTAACTGCAGCAGACATATAAAGCACATTCAGAAATATAGCAAGCATACCAATAGAGATGAACCTCAAAACTCAAGATTTATCGAAGTTCAATGATAAAGCGATTACATGTAAAGTTCAAGGAAAACGGATTATGGGTACGTTTCCCAAGACGGGTAAAAGATCTGAATACCGCTACTAAGCCATGAGGCAAAACTGCAGTCAGATCTTCATAGAGGTATCATTTTTAGTACAGTATAATTTTTCTTAGGCCCCTTTCATACTGAGGCGTTTTTCAGGCGCTACAGAGCTAAAAATAGCGCCTGAAAAAAACGGCCCCATTCACTCCAGTGTGAAAGCCAGAGGGCTTTTACACTGGAGCGGTGCGCTAGCAGGGCGGTCAAAAAAGTCCTGCTAGCAGCATCTTTGGAGTGGTGAATACACCGCACCTACCCATTAAAATCAATGGGGCAACGCAGCTATACCGCCAGCAAAGCAACGCTTTGCGGGCGGTTTTAACCCTTTTTCGGCCGCTAGCGGGGGTTAAAACTGCACCGCTAGCGGCCGAATACCACCGCTAAAACGATGGTAAAGCAAAAGTATAGCGCTGCTTTACTGCCGACGCCGCTCATGCCCCAGTGTGAAAGGGGCCTTAGAAAGGAAAAAAAATAAAAATTACAAAATATAGAAGAAAACAACAGGAGAATGGATCTATCACCTAAGCACACTGTCAAAATAAATGGAGCCTAACAAAGTGGGCAGGGTTATATGGATATACTACTAGGGGTGTACCCCACAAAGCTTTGCCAGTGTCCAATCACCTGAAGGTAGTGGCATATAAGCCATGGTCTAAGAATAAAGTTTGTGTGCCCTGTACTATATGAATGCGATAATTACTTTTCATTTATACACTTTATAATTCAACCTAAAAAAAAGAATCTGAAATTTTGAGCCTCATAAGTTAACAATAATTATTTTCACAACCCACCTCAAAACTATAGCTCAAGCAGAGCTCCAGTGACTGTGAACACAGTTTTAGATTGTCCTGGGACAAGTACACCTGAGCCATCAGGAGGTGAGCATCGGCATATGAAGGGTTATGTTCAAGACAATGTTGAAGATTACTCTGAGCCGCTTCAACTTCACCTTTAAAAAGAAAAATTATGTTAAAGAACACCAAGGTCTGGGATACTGTATGTAAGGAGTTCATGTATTTTTTCATTTGCATAGCCTTCCAGTTTTCAGCTATCCATCAAAAAACAAAACAAACAACCACACAGAATAATTAGCTTTCTTCTCTACACCACTGATACAGCTATCTGGCACAAGGAGTCTGGCTTTTGTATTGTATTGCATCTGAAACCCCTGGACTGGCTGATGTGGAGCTAGCCTAGAAGTGACCTGCACTGGGTTTTGTACGGGGCACTGATCAATTCTGATTAAAGGGGTTGTAAACCCTCGTGTTTTTTCACCTTAATGCATCCTATGTATTAAGGTGAAAAAACTGACAGTGACCAGCCCCCTGCTGCCCCCCCTTTCCGTTTTACTCACCTGACCCCCTTCGTTCCCTCGGAGGAGACACACTCTACCTCTCTGCCTGGGGTTCTCGGCTCTTGATTGGATAGATTGATAGCAGCGCAGCCATTGGCTCCCTCTGCCGTAAATCAAATCCAATGACGCAGGCGCCGGGGCCGAGACCAACATTTTGCGTCTATGGACGCACATGCTGGACTTGGAAGCGTGCCCACAAGGTAACCCCCTGGGAGAGCGCTTCTCCTAGGAGGTTATATGATGCAGGGAGGAGCTGATAGCACCACGGGGGACCCCAGAATAGGATGATTGGGGCCACTCTGTGCAAAACTAACTGCACAGTGAAGGTAAGTATGACATGTTTGTTATTTAAAAAAAAAAAAACAAAGCTTTATCACTTAAGTCAGTTGCAGATCGCTTGTCGGGTCCAGAGCTGATGTCATTATCTCTGCACTTACTCGGTCTCTGAATGCTTCCATCATGAGAAGGTTGGCTACTCTGATAACTGGCAGCGCTACCATTTTTAATGATTGCTGGGTGCCATTATTCCCTGTTTCCTTCTGGCTTCGCCTTGGAGGAGGTTAATACTGTTGGACAGAGAGCCGAGATCATCTTCTGGCTGGGTGTTGCACTAGCATGCTCCGCAATGCTGTTTGCCATCATACTGCATTGAGGAAGCATCTCCCCACTGCTGCTTCAGTTGCATAGAGCCTTTTGGAACTTTATTATGTTCTTACTGCCCACCTACAGTAATTTTGGTCACCTCTAACTATCAGACCCCCTCAGCTGCAGACCATAGGTATCTGCCTCTTATCTCCACATGTCTGATTCTAGACACAGTGGGAAGGGCTCTTGGAGGGGGACAGTTTCACTCTAGCAGGTGCCCTCAGGTCAATTTCTACTAACAGGTTGGGGGTTGCTTGCACCCGCTCGCTGATGGAGCCAACGTTTACAGCCAGAAAGCATGATGCCCTCTGCAGCTAGAGTATCCTTCCTATTTGGAGTCCTCCTTGGCTCTGTGTAGGTTTTTAATATGGCCATGCAACATCCTATGACCCAAATTACCCAGTTATGTATTGACTCTAATCACAGAGCTCACAAGCTCGTTTTTGAACCCTCTCTAGCAGATTATGTATCTGATTTACAGATTCTGAGCTGTCAGCTGCAAAAGACTTTGACTGAGTTGCTCAAATCCTTGTCGAATGAGCAAACCCTTGAGGAGCCGCAGTCTACTATTACTCCCTAGTGGAATGGAGACCATTTTGGCTCTTGTCAATGAAGTGCACACCACACTGAAGCTAGAACATCAGACTTCCTTCTTGCTTAATGTACCCTCTGCTTTATACTATAACCAGTGCATTATTCTCCCATCCTTTTGTCTGGTTCATCAAAAAGAAATTTCTCTCAATCGTCTTCATGCAGTTCTACTGTGCGAGTCTATCTCTCAGCAATGTCCTCTTTCAGTAAAAAAACAAATCCCTTTTTGTCATCCTGGATGGTCTCTGGAAAGGCACCCGGGGGTTCTCATTCCAGTATCCCTAGGCAGCTCACACAGACTATCAAAAACTGAGGCATGCTTGTAGTAGGAGGGGTATACCCTGGGCTGGCCTATGGTTTTGTTTGCCAATGCCCAATCCTCCTGTAGAGGGCAGCATAACCTGGAGGTTTACTACTCCTGCATCCCCCCAATGGACTGCAGGAAAAAAACACAGTGAGTACAAAAAAGCCCTTAAAAACTGACAGAACAGATGAAATATTATCAATATGAACAGAATCTCTATTATTATTGAACATACCTGTTAAATATTTCACTTTTGCTATCAAAAAGACAGCTTGCTGAAGGCCTGGAACCACCTTCACTACTGTCTCCAGAACAGAGGCACAGTGCTTTAACAGAGGGGATGCTGGCTGGCCTGGAATGGGAGGCTGAAGTAGATAAAAAAGACAGTTCACATAATTCAGATTCAATCAACAAGAATTCAGCACAAGGATTGTTTGTGGGTCTCAGCATATTTTCAGACTGTCATTAAGGGCCTAATTACACATGCTGTGGTATACGCGCACCGCAGTGTGTTATGAGAGTCTTGTCATTCATTTTCAATGACTGTCCAACAAATATATAAAACACCTGCCCTATACTGCACCAAAACAAATAAAAAATAGTGTATTAGGCTTAATGTACACGGGACGTTTTTACAACCTCTCCTGAACTTGAGAGATAGTAACCCATGTTTAAAACATCTATTTTGCCGCGTTTACGGTTAGAAGCGTTTGAAAAATAGCCAAAAATGAAAAAAGTCTGTAAACAAAACACGGCTATACACTGAAGTTTCAAAGAAAGGCCTATAAATGCAACTAAATAAAATAATATGAAAAAAAAAAAAAAGAAGAAGCCCAATTAGCAGATAATTAATTGTAGAAATGGAGGACGTCTCTCATATGGCAAAATTGTGGGATAATATACGTCAATTGTTCAATTAACACCACCTCATCCGAGCCTGGGAAGGTCACACCATTGGCGAACCCTTGTGACAGGAAGTTCCCTTTACGTACAGCCTCCATAGTTGTATTTCCGGATGAAATGCCAGGCTGCCACACGTGGGAATGATCGGTGCTCTGTATCTGTGTGAGGGCTGAGCAGTGAGATCGCAGCGTTCTTCATCCCTGTCACCTTGGCTGAGTGAGTTGCCGATTTAGTGGTCCTGGACTGAGCGGTGCCACCAATGTTTGACTATACCTGTGAGATTATCTATCCATTACCTATCTCTACGATCTTCGGTTCAAGCAAATGCCTTGGCTGGGCAATAGCCACATGCTTGTTTTGCTTGCCATCTGGTAATTAAATAATTAAATTATACTCACTGTGGTGTTAATTGAACAATTGACGTATATTATCCCACAATTTTGCCATATGAGAGATGTCCTCCATTTCTACAATCAATTATCTGCTAACTGGACTTGACTAGCGTGGCTTCTTCTTTTTTATGTTTTTCTGTGTATATCTCACATTGAGCTGCTGCTTATTGAAAAAAAAAATTTATGTTACATTAGCGCAGTTTTTTTCCCCTTTCTATAAACGTAACTGCCTAAAAATGACATTAAACGAACCTGTGTACATGTACACATAAGATAACATTGGATGAGTTCAGGGGCAGTTGAAAAAAGCATCCAACTGCCACTGAACGTCCGTTTACCAGCAACAGTGTACATGAGGCCTTATGCCGCACCCCTCCTGAGCCGTACCAGGCCGCGTGCCCCCAGATACCAGCCCCCCACCCTGCAATAAAGTATTTTAAAAAATTGTGTCGTTTTTTATTTACACTTTTTCCCTTAGGTGAATGGGTAGGGGTACATCATACCCCATACTCATTCACATGGGGTGGGGGGCCGGTATCTGGGGGCCCCCTTATTAAAGGGGGCTCCCGGATTCCGATAAGCCCCCCGCCCGCAGACCCCGACAACCAACGGCCAGGGTTGTCGGGAAGAGGCCCTTGTCCTCATCAACATGGGGACAAGGTGCTTTGGGGTGGGGGGGGGCGTAGGGCCCCCCTTTCCCCAGGGCACCCCCCATGTTGAGGGCACGCGGCCTGGTACGGCTCAGGAGAGGGGGGCGCTCGCTCGTCCCCACCCCCTTTCCTGACCGGCCGGGCTGCATGCTCGGATAAGGGTCTGATATGGACTTGGGCGCCGTTTTTTTGGCATAGGGATTCCCTTTAAATCCATACCAGGTGACGGGGCTAGCGAGGTGTCAATGTCGCTGATCAAGGCGGCGGCATTGACTTCCTTCGTTAGTTCCATCTACCTGGAGTTACGTTCTAAATGAACGGACTTTACTCTGTGTGTGGGGCAAGTCCGTTCATTTCAAAAGTCCCGCGGACTTCCGCCAAAACTCTGGCGGATTGTCCCCCGGAAAAGTCCGGGCGTGTGTGGGCAAGTCCACACGTTCGGAAAATCCGGCGGACCTCCGCTGAAAAGTCAGATCGTGTGTACGTTGCTTTAGAGTGATCTCTCCTGCGTCACGGACAATACAAAATGAATGGGCTGTGTTACTGCGCTGTATGTATTAATGCAGCACAATATGGACTAAACAGGCCCTTAAATTCCTTTTTTGGAACACCTGCTACTAATAAATATATGCAGCCAAAGGCTAGGCTATTTTTAACACCTTACAGTGAAACTAAACTCAAAAAGTGAACATTTGCTATTTTATATGGAACATTTAGAAATGTCATTTGTGCCATAACAGTACCTTGAAAATTTTACTTTTGTCTGAAATTCCTCACAAAATTAATAGTGCACTTTCCACAGTTCTAGATCTAAGGCACTGCTGCCTCTGACTGCTATTTCTGGGAGTTAGATTTGGTGACGTCACTGCTGTGCTGCTCACTGTTGTCCTTGCTGGAGGTTCTGACACGAGGAAGCAAAGCCCTGCCTCTACCAAGATGGCTGCTTCCATACTGATGCACAGGGCAGAACCAGGCATAAGTCAATAAAGGGGGAAAAATCAGCTAGAGGGAGACCACAGTCAGTCCTGGTGACTAGCCCTTTGCTGTCTACCTGCCTGTTAAAAATAACTATTTTAAGGAGAATATGCTCAACTGGTATAAGCATAGGTAAACCAGGGACACACCCAGGAACAGTCCATGCAGGTTTGTCCTGCACTGTTATTCAGCAAGAAAGCAAATAAACACATTTTTAAACACAGGAGGGCTTTGTAAAGCAAGTTCATAGAATAAAACAAGCAAATCATCTGCTCAACTAACTAAACTCAAGGTTAGTTGCTGACTAACAGATCACCTCCTAACGGGTTCCCCAAAATTAACAAGCAGCACATGTACCTTTTTCATGTTGTATTAGTACTCAGCCTTTGCAACCTGCAATCACTCAATTCGGATACATACATACATTTTATTGCAACGGCACCAAACAAAGGTTCCAGCATCACCCCCCTGCCCAATGCAGATACGCAATTCATCGCTAAATATCACTTTTATCCATTCATCCACAGTCCCTGATTGCCTTTCTTTAGCCTACTGTAACCTTGTTTTTTTTATGTTTAGGTGTTAATGATGGTTTTCGTTTGGCTTTTCTGTATGTAAATCCCATTTCCTTTAGGCAAGGGGTGTCAAACTCAATTTCATAGAGGGGCGTATCAGACTTATGGTTGCTCTCAAAGGGCCGGTTGTATTTGTAAGACTACATAAATTTATCCAAGGAAATTTTTTTCTTAGAATAGGTACAGGAACTCAACCCCCCCTCAAACCACATTGAACGGTGGCCAAATTGCACTACCAGTGGGAGGATCTTAAAAAGGGCAATACCAGTAGTGCGTTATGTGCAGAGCTCTGGGGTGCTCAATGCACAGAGTTCAGGGGGGCGCTATGTACCGATCACATGATTCTGGGGTGTGCTATAGCCAGAGTGCAGGGTTCAGGGGTGTGCTACGTACAGAGTGCAGGGATCAGGGGTGTGCTACATACAGAGTGGAGGGTTCAGGGGTGTGCTACATACAGAGTGGAGGGTTCAGGGGTGTGCTACGTACAGAGTGCAGGGATCAGGGGTGTGCTACGTACAGAGTGCAGGGATCAGGGGTGTGCTACGTACAGAGTGCAGGGATCAGGGGTGTGCTACGTACAGAGTGCAGGGATCAGGGGTGTGCTACGTACAGAGTGCAGGGATCAGGGGTGTGCTACGTACAGAGTGCAGGGTTCAGGGGTGTGCTACGTACAGAGTGCAGGGTTCAGGGGTGTGCTACGTACAGAGTGCAGGGATCAGGGGTGTGCTACGTACAGAGTGCAGGGTTCAGGGGTGTGCTACGTACAGAGTGCAGGGTTCAGGGGTGTGCTACGTACAGAGTGCAGGGTTCAGGGGTGTGCTACGTACAGAGTGCAGGGTTCAGGGGTGTGCTACATACAGAGTGAAGGGTTCAGGAGTGTGCTACGTACAGAGTAGAGGGTTCAGGAGTGTGCTACATAGAGGTGCAGGCTTTAGCGGTGTGCTATGCACAGTGTGCAGGATTCTGGCTGAAAAAAAAGCTCTGGGTGCGAGAGCCACATAAAATGGCCTGGCAGGCCAGATTCGGCCCGTGGGCCTTGTGTTTAACACATGTGGCCAGCCTAAGGCACACCTGTGCACTAATCATGCTGTCTAATCAGCATCTTGATATGCCACACCTGTGAGGCGAATGGATTATCTTGGCAAACGAAAAAGTGCTCCCTAATGCCGATCAGAAAATCGTATGGAAAATACCACTTTCGAAGCGATGGTACGATAATCGGATCGTTAGTACAGAGCTTTCGAGAGCCGATCATGACAGTTCATCCGATAGTATTATATCATAATATATAAATTATTTTCGTACGATGGCAGATCGTACGATTTTCATTTAATCAGGACAGCTATCGTTCGAAAATTCAATACAAATGCATTACAACACGACATCACTTCTGAATTTTTTTTGCTGTCGTACGGGAATTTTCATGACTTTAGTAAACTCATAAGATTCGATCTGAGATTAGCATGCCAAAAAACGGACGATCATTCGTCCGATAATCTTATCGTGTGTACGGGGCTTAACACAGATTTAAACAGATTTGTGAACAATTTTTGAGAGAAATAGGCCTTTTGCGTACATAGAAAAAGTCATAGATCTTTAAGTTCGACTCACAATAAATAGGGGCAAACACAAAAGTGTTGCGTTTATAATTTTGCTCAGTGTATATTATTAGGTCATAACCAAATTGATTCTAATAAAATTTCCCCTAAAACAGGAAATCCCCCCTACATAATTATTAACTGAAGTTTTCCATTTAAGATGGTGCATGAGCTAAACCAGGTTTGGGGGCATTCGATTTCATAGAACTACATACTACAAATAGTCTCAAAATGCATTTTGCCAATAGAGAATTAATAGCTACCTGATTGGGACAGAAATTGAGATAGGCCCTTATAATTTCCAGCAAGAAATCTGGGTTAAGTCTCTCAAAATACTGAATACCGAGCGGCAGGCCTTGTAGTGAATTGAAGTGACTGTCCAAAACATCGTTCAACAAATGAATAACGTCTTCCTGCTTTTTCTGCTTCTTCATAGCCAGGAGAGCACGTAAGTACGACAGTTCCTGCACAAAGGAAAATAGGGAGAAAATATAATGATCCACATATGTGTTTTTTATTTAAACTAGGCAAAACTTTCTTTTTCATTTTGAAATCAGTAACGGAGCGATATACGCCCTCTTAGTCTGTCAGTTTATTTTTTGGCATCTCTGCCCCGATGGGTATTCTCCCTTCACTATCCTATAGCCAAAGCAGGAAATGTGAGGAAATCCCTCCAAAAGAGAGAGAATGAATCCCTGGTTGTCACCAGAACTAGTGTCCCCATTGGAACAATTCTCCTCTATTACCTTTCTGGTAACAACCCAAAATTTGGGCTTTCCTTTTGCTTTCAGTAAGAATGGTAAACAGAACAAATGGAAAGGATGAATCTTCCTAAACGGGGGCAGAGAAAGCAATAAAAATCTGACAGGGATTCTAATCCATCTCCACTCTTTCCAAAGCTAAAACAAAAAGAAGTTTTGCCTTTAGTTATACTTTATAAATCTGTTGGTGGAAAGCACAGTGAATGGCAACGTGCAGGGAGAGGCAACGACAAAACACCAGAACTGGTGTCCATCATGGAAGCCATGCTGATGTAGTGGAGAGCCAGAAGTACGACTCTTACTGTATTTACGAGAACCAGCTCAGTGGGGTTTATTTAGCTAAAAATCAATCAGTTATGGATTAAAGAGGAAGTAAAGCCTCCTTTAAAAAAAAAAAAAAAAAAAACGGAACCTGCAAGGCAAAGGCATAATGAGCTAGTATGCATAGCATACTAGCTCATTATGAATAACTTACCTGAGAATGAAGCCCCCGAAGCGACCCTCGTCCATGACCTCTGCCGCCGCCATCAATCCCGGAGTGACTTCCGGGTCTCGCCGCTCCATCGCTGTCATTCGCTGGAGCGGCGATGACGTCACTCCCGCACATGCGCACGAGAGCGGCATATCGATGTGATCTCGGCATGCTCAGTGCGCGCCGCTGTCTACGGCGCATGTGCCGCAGACAGCGATGCCTCTTTTTTTCTAAATATCTTCTAAACCATGTAGGTTTAGGAGATATTTATTGGACCTACAGGTAAGCCTTAATCTAAGCTTACCTGTAGGTCAAAGTGGTTTGTAAGGGTTTACAACCACTTTAAACAAGTCACAGAAAATATTACAAGGTTTTTAACAATGTACAAAAAGACTATGGGGTTGATTTACTAAATGCAAATGTATTGTGCAGTGCAAGTGGAGTTGCTCCAGAGCTTAGTAAATTTGGGTATTCTTTGCAAAGCGAAGATTCACCTATCACATGCAACAAAAATAAAAAAAAATGCATTTTTGAATGATAGAAATTAGTAGAGCTTCCCCTCATTTACTAAGATCTAGAGCAAGTACACCTGCAATGCACAGTATAGTTGCCTCTAGTAAATCAACCCCTATGCCTAGAGTTCAGCTTTAATGTTAAATGACACGATTGTATTAATTTATGTACTACATCCTAGAGTACACCAAAACAATAGTTATCCATAAATAACACCTACAAACCAATATTCAGATGACAGTTTTAAATTAAAGTAGAACTCCGGGATTGGCAAAAAATCCCCCATTAGTAACACCCCCCCCTACACAAAAAAGTTATTACATTTGTGAAATTCCTTACCATTGAAGGGAAAAGTCTAATTGAATTTTCAGGAAGTCCTCTCTGTAATTTAAAAAATGCTGCATCTATTCTGCCAAGGAGGAGTAGTCCCTGCACTACTTCAGTCTGACTTTGATGCGACTTGAGGTCCATAGATTAAGATTACGCAGGCATTGCTTTAGGTCATGCGACTTTCAGGTGATACAAGTGAGAAAGGGGCCAAGTGTAACAATATATATAAAAAAAAAAAGAAAAATTGTTGCAAATAGCCGAACCTTGGCCCTGGTTGGGTGGGTGTCTCTCCAGGGCATCCCAATATTGACCGTTTTATCTAACATAATTGTATTTTTATGTCTCATTTTTTTATGACATATTGTTATTATTTCTTTATTCAAATTACACCGGATTTATTAATTGTTATAATTACATACTTCAAATATGTATACTGGAAAATAGATTCTCATATTGCTTTCTTCACGGTAACTTAACTATTGTTAGTCCAAAAGTAATTATTGAGAAGTTCCTTTACTCAAATGTGTTCACCCTATACAAATTTAAAACCTGTATTGTATTGTAAACTTGTATTGTTTTACTCTCAGATTATTTAAAAAAGAAAAAAAAAATTGTTGCACTTGAAGTTAATTTGTATTGCAAATATCTGTAGAGGGGTTCCACCATTCCTGCTAAGTTTAAAACAATTTATGTCTTATTCTCCTTTAGATGTGTATTACATGTGAAATCACATATCACTGGAATTATTGCACTTGCACCATATGTATGGTCAAAATTTATAGAAGGGGTTTCCACCAACTTCCTGAGGACAGCCAATCTGATAGGCCGAAATGAATAGAGGTTGAGTCACTTTATCGTGACACACTTCCGCCCACACATTCAATCTGGAAATCAAGCCTTTTCTGAGCCAGCAGCTGCATGAACCAACTAGGCAGATTTCACGGATTTACTTATACCTGCTGTTCACTCTGGGTGCCAGGACATTAGGCACTCATACATGTGAGTTGAATACCTTTATATTTTTTGGAATAAAAAGCTCTTTATCAACGGTACTGCGCAATGAGGCTTTTTCTATTATATCTATTTATATGAGGAACATTCACCGCTGCCAATCATCAGTCCAGAGGATATCCATAGGGGTCGCCCCACACGCGCATTTGACCTAACTAGCGATAGTTGGTCCACTCCCAGGGGTGAGTGCACATCTATTAGGGGGGCACCCTACTTAAAGCACTTAAGAAGCACGGAATCATCCATCTATTATTCAAGTCACAGCATTGGATATTGTTTCACTAGCACGAGCGCCTTCTTTTTCACTGGGGACGGTTTGAATAATTTTATTTGTTACCAGTGTATCATTTATTACCTCTATGTAATTGTTTTAGCATTTAGCGCGGTATACTTTATCGCTTATTAATTGTTCACACCAATTTCACACTGCAGCTGCTTTAATTATGTGGTAAAGCAATTTGTTCTCTTTATCCATATTAACGCATACATGAGGTTTTTTCACTTATTTTCATCCTTTGGCGCTTTGGTTAATTTTTATAATTTTTCCACCAACCCTGCCAAGTTTCATTTTTTTTTTTTCTCAGTCTGATGTGTATTATATGTGAAGTTACATATCACAGAGACTGGTATTGTGGTAATATTGAAGTTTATTGAGATTACCATACATTAGAGGGTTCCACCGTTATTGCGTTATTGATTAGTAAGTTAGCACTTTTTTGGCATTAATAAACATCAACAGATTTCAGTTGTCCCCAACCAGGTTGCCCCCCCCCCATGGGGAATGTGCCTGGCTGCTGAGCTTAGTTGGTTACCATGCAAAGCTGCACCAGATTTTGCACTCTCCAGTTTTAGTAAATCAACTCCACAATGTCTTTCATTGGTAACTTACCCCAGACTTTCCAATAGACTGCTGGATCTCCATGAGGAATTCCAACTGCTGATCAGCATCTTGTAGCTGTCCTTCAATTATTTGACACCGAATGATGCCTATCAGACATAAATAAAAGGATCTTATTTTCTGTGTGTGTGATAATTATATATAGTAATGGGGACAGGTTCAACTTGTGTTGGTAGCAGTGAACAATGCATAATACAGGGGATAACCTGCTCTTTTATCCAGCAAACTGTTTCAATGCAGGAGGGATTTGTACAGCAAGTCCACAGCATAAAGCATACAAAACGTGCGTGTCTTGTTGAGTTACTAACTAATTTCAGGTCAATTCCTGATGAACATTGCCTCATGATGGGTTTCCCAAAACAAGCAGGCGACTAATCGACCTTTTTAGCATTCTGTCTGCACTGCAATGTCTGCACAGAAAGAGCGAGAGACAGCGCTGAGCACCCATCTGCACCCATATACAAAGGCCTGTGCACAGTTGAGACTTATAACAAAGGTCTGATTACCAGATAACATGTGGACCCAGGAAATCCCACCCACATCTCTACAAAACCTCTGGACTCCAGGACCCAGTGACAGAATTTATCAAGATTCTGAAAAAAAAAAAAAAAAAAGTTTGTTTTCCCCATATCAGCATATGAGTCATAAATCCTGAAATCCACCACCATGTGTAAATTCACCATCAGTGGGTTCATTTTAAAAACCTTGTTTCTGTTTATTAATATTTATCTATCCTGTTATCTTATAGTAGAACTATAGGTAAAAAAAATAAAAATAATTTCCCCATTTTTGATGGAGTAAGGGATTTTTTTTTTACATCTGTATCCTATTGCGGAGATTTACCTCCACTTCCTGTACCATAGCCAAAATAGGAAGTGAGAGGAAATCCCTGCAAATTAAGGAAATCCCTTGCCCCCCCCCCCCCCCCCCCCCCCCCCAGGTCACCAGAACTAGTGTCCCCATTGGAAGATTTTCCGTCTATTACTTTTCTGGGAACAACTCTAAATTTGGGATTTTATTTCACTTTTAACAATAATGGTAAACAGGACAAATAGAGAGGGTGACTCTCCCTAATGGGGGACACAGACAGCAATAAAAACTGACAGGGGTTCTAATCCCTCCTCAATCTATCTAAAACTAAAATAAAAAAGTTTCACCTTTACATATACTTTAATGCAAGTCTAAAGCCAACAATACATGGATCAAAATTTGATCAGTTCAGCCACTTAATAGATTGACTTGTGTACAACCAGCCTGCCTATAAGTGGACTGAAATTCAGGCCTAAATTTTGGTCCACTTATGGGCAGGCTGGTTGTACACAAGTCAATCTATTAAGTGACTTGTGTACAACCAGCCTGTTGAGTTTTCAGTGGCGCTGGCTATAGACAACAACACTGATCACTGTAGTCTGACAATAATCACAGTGGAAAGAATTCCCCCATCCACATCAAATGCGTGGATGGAGGAATCAATTCATTTTTTTTTTGTTCAACACGCTGGTTGAATGAAAAATCATCATTAATGTATGGGCTGCCAAGCATACACTTAGTAGGTGGCTTATCAGTTTATAAATTGGTATGATGAAAGCAGTCATCGAGAAAGTGTTAAGTTACAGAACCAGAAGTTCCTGGAAAACAGAAACATGCACCAACAAACTGGCAGCAATTGGTCATATAACCTCTTCACAGCTATAGATTCTGTTCTTTTGTAGACTTCAAAACTTTTTTGGAAAGGTTTGTGTTATTTTACAGCAAATATTTTACTGTGCAATTTTTTTATTTCCAAAAAATTAACCTTTGCCATTATAGGGGGCGATACACTGCCCAATAAATGCAAATAATGGGACACTTAGGCCATGCAGTGAGTAATAAAAGAGTCATAATGTTCTCTTCCAAATGTAATAGAAGTGCAAGGCGTGCACTACCTCTTTATTCAGATTATAAGTATGCATCTTTTCTAATGTCCCTCCCCCACTCAGGACTACATGGCAAAGCAATATTAAAGCCTTGTTTTTTTTTTAAATAACATACAGTATCTCACAAAAGTAAGTACACCCCTCATATTTGTGTAAATATTTTATTATTTCTTTTCATGTGACAACACTGAAGAAATGACACTTTGCTACAATGTAAAGTAGTGAGTGTACAGCTTGTATAACAGTGTAAATTTGCTGTCCCCTCAAAATAACTCAACACACAGCCATTAATGACTAAACCGCTGGCAACAAAAGTGAGTACACCCCTAAGTGAAAATGTCCAAACTGGGCCCAATTAGCCATTTTCCCACCCCAATGTCATGTGACTTGTTAGTGTTACAAGGTCTCAGGTGTGAATGGGAAGCAGGTGTGTTAAATTTGGTGTTATCGCTCTCACTCTCTCATACTGGTCACTGGAAGTTCAACATGGCACCTCATGGCAAAGAACTCTCTGAGGATCTGAAAAAAAGAATTGTTGCTTTACATGAAGATGGACTAAGCTATAAGAAGATTACCAAGATCCTGAAACTGAGCTCCAGCACGGTGGCCAAGACCATACAGCGGTTTAACAGGACAGGTTCCACTCAGAACAGGCCTCGCCGTGGTCGACCAAAGAAGTTGAGTGCACGTGCTCAGCGTCATATCCCAAAGCCATGCAAGTATGCATAATTCATAGCTAATGGACTGCTGTAGAAGCTGGAAATGACTATAGTCTTTGGTGCTACTAAAGTGATTACTGTGATCTTACAGGTTCTGTGCTGAGCAGCTGTTCCACTGCATACTGACCATCATTCACTGACACTTATCATCCACCAAACACCTTGTATTTTCTTCAATTGATACAAGGTGTTTTTTGATTGGTCAAGGGATTCTGATGTCACCACCCCCACCTCTCCACCTCGTTCAATCTGAGGATGTCTTGTGTTGATTGAAAAAATACAAGGCATTCTCTGAATGGCTGCAGTGTCAAGTGAGCAATACCACCCACTCTCCCTTACAAAAACATGACATTCCATATGTGGGGTCATGAGTTCCTAAAGCGGACGTTTCCCCTTTTTTGGTGGAACTCCGCTCTAATACAGTGCTTCATATCGCCTTGTGAATAATGTATGTATATGTATACCGTATACGGTTGTGTTCAAAAGTTTGCATACCCTTGGAGAAATAGTAATATATACAGTATGTACCATTTTTAAAGAAAACATGAGTGAGCAGGCAAAACACATTTATTTTTATTTCTTATGGGATTCATATTCAACTGTAGGCCATAACAGAATGACAGTCAGGTATTCGTCTTGGCAAAATTCCTCCAGGTCATGCAAAGTCTTTGGTTCTCTTGCATGAACTGCACGTTTGAGTGGCTCGATAATATTAAAAAGGTCAGGAGACTGCGATGGCCACTCCAAAACCGTCACCTTTTTCTGTTGCAACCACTTGAGGGTCAACTTGAACTTGTGCTTAGGGTCATTGTTGTGCTGGAAAGTCCAGGAGCAACCCATGCGCAGCTTTAAAGGGGTTGTAAACCCTCGTATTTTTTTACCTTAATGCACCCTATGCATTAAGGTGAAAAAGCACCTGTCAGTGACCGGCCCCCCAGCCCCCCATTTTACTTACTTGAGCCCTGGAACTTCATCCGGCGGGGACGCACGCTTCCTCTGCCTGGGGTTCTCGGCTCTTGATTGGATTGATAGCAGCGCAGCCATTGGCTCCCGCTGCTGTCAATCAAATCCAATGACACGGGCGCTTGGGGGTGGGGCCGAGTCATACATTCGGCGGCTATTGACGCCGAATGACGGGAGTCATACATTCGGCGGCTATGGACGCCGAATGACGGACTCAGGAGCGCACCAAGGTAACCCCCCCAGAGAGCGCTTCTCCTAGGGGGGGGTCATCTGATGTGGGGAGGAGCTGCGAGAGCCGCCGAGGGACCCCAGAAGACGGTGTTCGGGGCCACTCTGTGCAAAACGAACTGCACAGTGGAGGTAAGTATGACATGTTTGTTATTTATTTTAATTTTTTTTAAATAAACAAAGCTTTACAACCACTAATGCAGAAGAATGCAAATTGTCTTCCAGTATTTTCTGATAACCTGCTGCATTCACCTTGCCATCAATTTTCACATGATTCCCAGTGCCTTTAGAGCTCACGCACCCCAAAACATCAGTGAGCCACCACCACGCTTCACAGTGGGGAAGGTATTCTTGTCGCTATAGGCCTTGTTGATCCCTCTACAAACACAGTGCTTATGGTTGTGGCCATGAAGCTCTATTTTGGTATCATTACTCCAGATTACAATGTGCCAGAAGCTGTGAGGCATGTAAAGGTGTTGCCGGGCATATTGTAACCAGGCTTTTTTGTGGCATTGGCGCAGTAAAAGCTTCTTTCTGGCAACTCGACCATGCAGCATTTTTGTCCAAGTATTATAAACATTCCAGGGTATATAAACTTTTCATCAGGGCCATTTGGGTGATTTCTGTCATCATTACGATTTAAAAAAAAAAGGAGCCAAACAACTATGTGATAATAAATGGCATTAATATGATCACCATCCTTTATTAAAGACAGTTTTTTGGCATGATCAGTCATATTTAAAATATCAATGCTATAATTTCACTTTCTGCCAGGGTATGCAAAAACTTTTGAGCACAACTGTAGCCACCCACGCATGAACCAAGAAGTGCAAATAATATGTAACATCCAGTAGCATATAGCAATCACACAGAATTCTGCTTTCGCTGATCTGGCCCCTCTGACCAGCAATATTAATGGTTTTCATGGGTTACTGCACTTTGCACATTACTGCGCCTTTATTCAGTTTGTTGAAAAATACCCAGCAGATCTGTTAGAATGAAGGTTCTTATCTGAGGGTATGGGAAGCAAATGATGGGACTGGATCTCTGAATAATAGGCAAAATTGACTCAGATGACCTCTATTGTCTGTAATTGGACATTGATTCCATGTCTTGTTTGCAAAAAAATGAACAGCAAAATCTCACTGGTAGCTAGCTTGTGTATTTGTGATTTGTATAGAAATAAATACAATAAAATCCTTATGATTTTCATTCAGAGAGATTATATATATATATATATATATATATATATATATATATATATATATTTACACACACACACACATATATATACATATACACACACACACACACACATACAGTCCCTGACAAAAGTCTTGTTGCGTCTCTATTTTGTAGAAACTCCTGCTATTAACCTGACTTTTAATAAATCAATTGGTGTTAGAAATAGCTAATATGAAAAGCTAAAGCCCTCCCAAATGATGTTTAACCGCTTGCCGACCGGCGCACGATGATGTACGTCGACAGAATGGCACGGACCGGCATAAGGGCGTACAGGTACGTCCCCTTTAAGATGCCGCCGTGCCATCGGGCGCGCACCGACGTGAGGCCGGTCGCAGGTCCCGCGGACTCGATCGCCGCGGGGACACCCGTGATCGTCTCACGGGAAGGCTGAACGGGGAGATGCGGAAATAAACAGCATCTTCCCGTTCTGCATAGCAACTAGTGACGCCAATCTCTGCTCCCTGTGATTGGAGCAGAGATCAGCATTCACTAGCTGACAGCCACGCCCCCCCACAATAAAAAACACACCTCTAACTTTAACTGACCTTTAACTGACACGCAATTGTCAGTTAAAGTGAAGCAGTGCCGAATCGCAAAAAGGGGCCTGGTCCTTTGGCTGCAAATTGGTCCGGTCTGAAAGTGGTTAATGCACTAAAATAAATTAGTTTCACTGAAAAAAGATTGATCATTTAATCAAGACAGACAGGTCAAATTTTGGCAAGACAAAAGTTGTCGCCTATACAGAAATTTAACAACTTTACTGAAAATCCAAAATATGTCAGCAAATTAAGTAGCGGTGCTGTGAGATCCAAATTTAATATATTGTATGACTTCCATGAGCTTGAAGGACAGCATCCATGCGGTTTGGCAAGGATTCATACAATTTATTGATGAAGTCATCAGGAATAGCAAAGAAAACAGTCTTGCATGCCTCCCAGACTTCATCAATATTCTTTGGTTTCGTCTTCCATGCTTCATCTTTCATCCTACACCACATATGCTCAATGATGTTCATGTCTGGTGACTGGGCTGGCCAATCCTGGAGCAACTTGATCTTCTTTGCCTTAAGGAACTTTGATGTGGAAATGGAAGTATGCGATGGAGCACCATCCTGCTGCAAAATTTGGCCTTTTTTATGGTTGGGAATATAAGAGGTAGCTAAGATTTCTTGGTATTTTAGACTATTGATGTTGCCTTCCACCCTGCAGATCCCTCGCACACCCCCATACTGGATGTAACCCCAGACCATGATTTTGCCTTCACCAAACTTCACTGTTTTCTGGGTAAATCTCGGCTCCATGCGGGTTCCAGTAGGTCTCCTGCAATATTTGCGGCCACTGTGGTGTAATTCAACAGAAGATTCATCTGAAAAATCCACCTTCTGCTACTTTTCCAGAGTCCATCCTTTTAGCAGGCTGTGGCCCTTGGCAAATGCCACACAGTTTTTCAATTGTCTTTTGTTTAGTGCAGGCTTATGGGCACTGCTTCGACCATGGAGGCCATTTCGAGACAGAATCCGACAAACTGTTCTGGTTGACACAGGGACTTCAGGTGACCAGGTCTTGAGCTCTGCTGCAGTGGAAAATGGTCTGGCCTTGGATTTTCGAGCCAACAAACGGTCCTCTCGAGCAGTTGTCTTGCGGGGTCGGCCTGACCTGGCCTTGTCCAAAAACGTCTCCAATCTCTTCAAATCTTTTTTTTATCCGCTGAGACACATTGAAGGTGTATGCCACATCAGCAGTGGATCTGGTCTTAAGCCTCTTGATAATCAACACTTTAGTCTCCGGGTGAATCTTAGGCATGTTTGCAGAGGTCTAGTTGCAGTTGAGAAGGTCTAGTGTACTGGTGTTCTTTTTATACACACCTGAGACCTAATATATATATATATATACATACATACATACACACACACACACACATACACATATATACACACACACACACATATATAATTATTATTATCATAATTTATATAGCGCCAACAGTTTACGCATCGCTTTACAATATAAAAAGGAGACAATACAGTTACAATACAATAAAATACAAGAGGAGAGGGCCCTGCTCAGGGTGGGGCAGGTGGTACAAAAGCTTGCAACTGTGAGGAACGAGCTGATGGAAGTGGTAGAAGATTAGTTGGAGATGTGATAGGCTTTCCTGAAGAGATTCGTTTTCAGGGATCGCCTGAAGGTAGCAAGAGTAGGGGATAGACGGACAGGTGGAGGTAGCGAGTTCCAGAGGATGGGAGAGGCTCTGGAGAAATCCTGGAGATGAGCATGGGAGGAGGAGATGAGAGAGCTTGAGAGTAGGAAGTCTTGAGAAGAGCGGAGAGGACGATTTGGGTGATATTTGGAGACAAGATTGGTGATGTAGCTCGGGGCAGAGTTGTGAATGGCTTTGTATGCGTACGTAAATTCCTTTGAGAAAGCCACGTGGGCGTGGTGATACACGTGAGGAGTCAGAGTCAGGTGACCTTAAGTGCGATCTCGGCCGGGGTCGTGCTGTGTAATACCGCTGCCTGTATTTGTATATACCAACTGTAAGTTTATTTTATCCTTAATAAAAAATTTATTTTTGAATACTGCACAATGGAATGTCTCCCTCTTTCTGCCCCCCTGTCTGCGGGACCTATGGAGAGAATCTAAGAGGGCAGTAAAGATACGTACCTGGAGAAACCACACGGAAGTGATCTGTCTTCTTTTCTTCCTGTCATTTGAAAGGCTGTTATCCTCTTGCCTAAAGGTAAGAGGCTGGGGAAAACATTTTGGATCGGCACTTTCTTGCATGGAAGAGATCACTACCACCACACAAAGAGTGCACTCTGGGTAGGAGGAATCACTACACAGGAGTTGTTGATTGTATCGTGTATGGGAGTCTAATTGTGAATGGCAATCCTGATTGCACTGGACACTTTATTGTTAGCATATTAATTTAGAATACACTGGACGTTTTTTTTAAACACAGTCACCATTTGGATTTTCACATTCTTATATGGTTGTGTTTATTGTCTTCACATGCTTGTTTGCACATTTTCTTGTTATTTTTGCATCTTTTTGCATTAATTGGATTAATCCCCTTTTTTGCACCTTTTTATTAATTTTTGCAGGAATTGCATTTTTTCCATTAATTGCATTTTGCACATTCTTTAGCACTTAGTTATTTGCGTACTATTCACAATAATTTTTTTTTATTGATTCACGCATCTTGTTGGGCGTTTTTACCATGTATATTTATTTACACACTTCATCATTTATTGTTATATGTTTATTTCATTCATTCATTTCACGAATTTATTTATGTATTATTTTCTCACTTTGGATTGATTTATTTGAATTATCTCATACATTATTGATATAGCACGGTCCAATACGTTGCTGCTATACATACTGGAATATTGACATTAATAAGTAGACGCTTCTGTGGAATCATTCTTTGGAGTCTCCTCCCCCTTAGGATTGGTTTCTTGGCCTGGATGAAAGCGCCACATTTTTTCATAGAATTTTTATGAATTATTTCTATCAGGATCTTTTTTATCTATTGTTCTAAGCGCTCGATCTCGATATATTTTTATATACATGTCATTTTTACCATTATCTATTTTATCCTACATAATTTAATTTTAGTGCATTTTAACTGTTATCTTTGGTATTGTTCATTTATCTTGCAAGTGCCACATTTCTTACTTTTTCAATGGCTTTGTATGTTGTGGTTAGTAATTTGAATTTAATTCGCTGGGTGATTGGGAGCCAGTGCAGGGATTGGAGGAGAGGGTTGGCAGACACTGAGCGGTTGGTAAGGTGGATAAGTCTGGCAGCAGCATTCATGATAGACTGAAGAGGGTAGAGCCTATGGAGAGACAGGCCAATGAGAAGGGAGTTGCAATAGTCAAGGCGAAAGATAACAAGGGAGTTAATGAGGAGCTTGGTGGTTTCATTTGTTAAAAATGGGCGAGTTTTAGAGATGTTACGGAGGTGAATTCTACAAACTTTTCACAAGGACTGGACCTGGGGCTGAAATGACAAGTCAGAGTCTAGGATTATACCCTGGCGTGAGGGGAGGGACTGATAGTTGCATTGTTGATTTTGATTGAAAAGTCATGGAGGGGGGCACGGGCGGCGGAATATTAATAGTTCAGTTTTAGAGAGATTTTGTTTAAGGAAGTGTTGCGACATCCATGCTGATATGTCAGTTAGTAAGTTAGTAATGCAAGAGGAGACTGAAGGAGTGAGGTGAGGAGTAGACATATAGATTTGGGTGTCATTGGCATACAAGTGGTATTGGAAGCTGTGGGCGGTTATCAAGTGACCAAGGGAGGAGGTGTAGATAGAGAAGAGAAGGGGTCCAAGAACAGAGCCTTGGGGGACCCCCACAGAAAGGGGAAATGGAGAGGAGGAGACAGAGTTGTTGGTGACACTGAAGGAGCGCTGTGATAGATAGGCAGAGAACCAGGATAGAGGAGAATCTCGGAGGCCATATATAAAAGGAAAACCAAACCATTGGCATCTTTTGAAGTCATATTGGAACCTGATATGACTGGTGATGAGGATAGTTTGGAAAGCTGGTGAAGGGAGTATGGTAAAATATTGGGAGTCTGTTATAAAAAAAGTTTCAAGTATAACTAAAAGGCAAAACTTTTTTCTAGTTTTGGATAGAGTGAAGAGAGATTAGAACACCTGTCAGTTTTTATTGCTGTCTGTGCCTTCGTTAGGAAGATTAATTCTCTCTATTTGTCCTGTTTACCATTATCATTGAAAGTGAAAGTAAAAGAAAATCCCAAATTTCCCAAAGTAAAAGAGGAAAAATGTTCTGAGTTCCAAAATTTCCAAAATTCCAATGACCTGGGGGTCCCCAAGGATTTTAATTTAATTTGTAGGGATTTCCTCTCACTTCCCATTTGGTTATGGGACAGAAAGTGACAGGAAATCTCTTAAATGGGACACAGAGGGTGAAAAAAAAAATCTGACAGAGGTTATAACCCTCCCTTGCTCTATCCAAAATGAAAAAAAAAAAGTGTATGTCAAGGCAAAACAAAATGCAGTACACATCTGCCATACATGCACACAGAAAAATACCTTTTGATGTTCCAGAAATCCTTTTATGTCCTTTAATAGGCTGACGACACATGGTGTTTTTGTGGACCGAGTGGTGTCAGCCCTGCCCAACATCTTTTGACAAACTACTTAACAACTCCCATTCTCAGAGCTCTACAATTTAAAGGCAGACTGTTCTGTAGTTCATGACAAGTACCAGGAGTGATAAATAACCTCTTTGGAATAACTTAGTAAGTGTAAGGCCTCTTTCACACAGGATGGATCCGTAATGATCCGACCCGTGAACATCCGCTTGCTCAGCGGGGATCGCCCTGTTAATCCCTGCTGAGCCGGCAGATGACAGGGCAGTCCCTGCATACTGTTCAGGGACTGCCCTGTCAGATCTCCGCTCTCCTCTATGGGGGATCGGATGAACACCGACCGTCTGTCTGTGTTCATCCGATCCGCTCTGCAGACGGATAGAAAAATAGGATTTTCCTTCGTCTGCAGAATCAGACCATAGCGGGGACAGATGATATCGGGTGTCAGCGGATGTTCATCCGCAGACACCCGCTATCCAACAGGGATGCATGTATGTCCGTATTTCATCCGAAAACGGATGGATGAAATACAGACATATGGTCCGCACGTGTGAAAGGGGCCTAAGGAGGACACACGGGACTGTAAATGTACAGTTTTTTATTTTTTTTCCACTTATCAAACAGATCTAGTAAAATACAAATAATAAAATGTAATTGTTTATGCTTACATACACTTTAAGAGCCATTGATAGAGAGTAATGTGTTCTAGCATGTTGATCTTAGCCAATCTACTATGGGCATGTAAAATGAATACTGCATTGTCTTACCTGTCAGTGCAGACACACTGGACTCATCAAGATTCATTGCCGTTTTGTACCATTTTAAAGCTTCCTTAATGCGACCTTGTAGAACAAGCTGATAGCCATGTTCAGTGGCAAAACTGGCCTCATGAGGGGCCAAACTAACCGCTCGTTCCACCAAAGTCTGGGTTTGTTGAAGGATGAGTTGGTTACGTTCACACTGAGGGTTAAAATAAATGGTCGTATGTAATATTCTACTGTCTCTTCACCTGAGAAGTAATATACAGCGAATGTATACAGAATAAGAAAAAACAGCCAGTTCCAAGGAAGAAATGAAAGAAAGAAACTACTTACAAAAAAAAAAAGCATAACAATTCTCCAAGTGAAAATGCATTTGTTCTGTGTTAATAGGGCAAAAAAATGAATGGTATTATTCTATCTCCTGTGCTGGTCTCATGTTTTTTTATTGATTTAAAATGTAAATTACTCTATTTGGCCTCTGGATTACACTAAGTATCATAGGAATTAGACATGTGCAGAACGGAAACATTTGTTTAGTTTGGTTTCGGATAGATTGGTTATGTTACTAATTTCATTTCATTATAAAATTAGTTTTGTTTTCATAAAATTTTGTTTTGTTTGATTAAAATTAATTTCATGTATTCATTTTTCAACTTTTCAGAACAATTAGAATTCGGATCGGTCAACCGTTTTGAATTCTGTGTGAAGAAATAGCTGGTTAAGCAGCGGGCCGCCTGTATCCTTAACAACAATTTGTCATCATCTGTCAGCGGGCTTCCCCACTAACAGATGAATATAAAAGTAAAAAATGGCGGCAATTGAAAAATGTAAAAAAATAAAAAATAAAAATGGCGTCCATCCGATTTATCTATCTGAGCATGCAGCCTGGCACAGGAAAGGGGGGGGGGGACTGAGCACCCCCCCTCCTGAATCATACCAGGCCACATGCCCTCAACATGGATGGCCCCATGGATGGGGACAAGGGCCTCTTTCCGACAACCCTGGGATTTGGTTGTCGGGGTCTGCGGGTGGGCGGCTTATCGGAATCTGGAAGCCCCCAGACCCCGTCCCCCCCATGTGAATGGGTAATGGGTACATCGTGAAATTAGGTATTTGCAGCATTTATTTTTATAAATCACACACAGAGGGGGATACTACAATAGGAGGCAGTACCACCCCCGTACTTTTATCTTGCGGCAGGGCGGCCCTTTAGCGCAAAATCATGTACCTGCTCTTTTTTTCTTCCGAGACTGAGGCGCGCACGCGACCGCACAATTGTCAGTTAAAAGTAATGCAGTGTCGTATTGCAAAATATGGCCTGGTCATGAAGGCAGGTAAAACCTTCCGGGGCTAAAGTGGTTAAAAAAGGACACATTTATAAAGAATACAGGTGCCTACTGTGGTAGCTATGCAAATTTAGCAGGAGTGCTTCTTTAACCTCTTGCCAACTGCTTAACGTATATATGCAGAAGCAAGTGATGAGAAGAGCTTTAAGACCTAGCAGCTGCACATATAAGTCTACGGTGGCATGAAAGGGTGTACTGAGGGCGCACTCGCTGCACGCTACCAGCACACTGACCGAGCGGTCACCAACCGCTCTCAGTCAAGGCTTCTAATTAGGGGCCAGCAGGACGGGCTCCTGATCATGTGATTAATGTGAGAGCCAATGACTTGATATAACCGCCTCCAGGGCTTGAAAACCCACTCAAGGGGCTGCCAGGAGGTGGTGTTAAATAATCAGTACAAAACAGCAGTCCCCACCAACAGTTTCACAATGGTTTGCAAGGGTTTGCGACATTCATCATATGGAGCAACTTACAGCTGCTGAGGGAGATAGGGAGGAGGAACACAACACCCGCTGGATGCATTGGAACCTCTTCAGATTCTCAGAGGATTACAAGACATACCTGTGAGCCCCCTTTTCAGAGATGAATTGAGGTCCGAGATCGCCGGACCTACTGGAGTCCAACACCCCTGCCCCACTTCCCCTTTCCGTCCCTAGTCTGCCTCTCTCTTTCTTTTATCTATATTGTCGTCCGTCCTACCCTTCCCCTCTCCTATCCCCTTAACGCCTTTATCCCACATAAGTGAAAAATTCTGTGATTGCAGGAGATCTTTGACACTATCCCCGAAACTCCCTTGCCGAACACTAAAATCCACAAAGGAAATGTTGATTGTACCCTGCCCTCTGAAGGGAAAACGCCCCCTGTAGATTTTACCACCCAGTGGTAACCGGGGTTGGGAGCGACCGGGAGGTTCCCCTTGAGGCACTAGAAACCACAAGGGAGGACAGTGAAGGGGTTTTGGGGGCAGCAATCTATAGCTCTAGCAGTGTTAAGAAGATGCTCTGTAGTTCGGCACTTAAATTGTATGTTGTGCACCATGTTCTGTTCGGGAACGAGGGACTCGGGGAACTATGTTTGTCTTCAGTTTATTTTTGTATATCCTGCAATCACTTAAATAAAAAATAAAAAAATAATCAGTACAATAAGCAAGAAATTTTAAAACTGAAATGAAGACACAACAAAGCAATTCCATTTGAGCAGAAAGTAATACATTTAACACTTACCATTCTACTAAAAGCTAAAGACATACTGTAATAGAGATGAGCATTGTGTGGTTCAAAGCGATCCAAAGCATTTATAAGATCCCCCAGTTTTGTCGTTGCCTGCAGAAATAAAAAAAATAAAAAAATGTAAAGCACAAAGCAGACCATTTTATATTAGCTATCATTATATTAATTAATTCTTTGCATACATAGAGGATAAAGCCCATCTCCAGCTAACTCTTTTTTGTGTAATTTTTGACCAGTGAGGAAGGGATAGCACGTCTATCAAAAATGTATTGACACCTTTGTCTGTTGGAGACATTTGCACTTACTAGTATGCGACAGAAAATTCCCCAAGTGGACATAGACCTAAACAAAATTTTTTAGTAGATTAGGGAAGGGTTAGAGCTTTATTTATTTTTTTTGCTTGCCAACTGATCCCCCGTCTCATTTCTTGTACAGACATCACAGGCATAGGAAGTGAAAGAAAATCTCACATTACGGATATTTCTATGCTGCACAGATGCAAGATTTTTGTAAAACCCGTATGAATCATTGATAGTGAAGATGCCATGGTAAGGGCCCCATCATTTAGAATACCTAAGCCCTGAAGAAGTTTGCTTTGCTCCAAAACACATTGACTGTTCTGTTTTTTTTTTGTTTTTTTTTTACTGTGAACTAATTTTATCAATAAAGGTTTTGGAATCTTGGACATTGGGGTCAATTCATTAAGAGGTTAAATAAGATCTAAACGCAATAAAATAACACTTGCGGTAAATCAGTTGTGAAAGTGCAATTCATTAAAGCGGTTCTGCACTCTATTTTTTTTTTTTTGGGCTATATGCCAAGGGCATATAGCTCAATTGGGGGACTTACCTGTTCCATCTTCCATCTCGATCGCCGCCGGTTTTCATCTTCATCTTCTTCTTGTCTTCTTCTTGTCTGCTGGGGTCCATCTTGCCTGTGGGCATGTGAAACCCCACAGGCACTGTAGATGGCCCAGCATGCACCGCCGTTACTCGCGCGTGCGCAGTAACGGCACATCTGCCGACATCTCACAAGATTTCGGCAGATGTGGCCGAAATCTCGCGAGATTTCGGAAGATGCCCGCACTGACTCCTGGGATCAATGACACCAGATCCCAGGAGACAGTGCGGCGTGACGACGATCGACGCAGAGACCCCGCCCGCTGCCGAAGAGAGAGAAGACCGGAAGTCATCAATTACAAGGTAAGTAAAAAAAAAAAACATTTCATTTAGTACTCTGATTTGGAAGGCAAAGAGATTTACTAAATGAAATGGGTGCAGAACCGCTTTAAGAATTTTGCATTAAATAACGAATGTGGTGTTTTTTTTCGATACAGTAATTTACCTCATTGAGCTGGTTGCTAAGGAGTGGGCTGGGGAGCCGGCCGCTGAGTCCTTAACAACGGACAACGGATGACTCATCAGCTGTCAACAGGTTTCCTTCGGGGTCGGGTATGGATTTTAAGGGGAACCCCATGCCAAAATTTTAACAAAAAAAAAATGGCATGGGGTCCCCCAAAATCCATACCAGGCCCTTATCCGTGCATGCTGCCAGGCAGGTCCCATGTGATCCATACCAGGTAACATGCCCTCAACATGGGGGGCTCTCACCCCCCCACCCCAAAGCACCTTGTCCCCATGTTGATGGGGACAAGGGCCTCATCCCCACAACCCTGGGATGTGGTAGTGGAGGTCTGCGGGTGGGGAGCTTATCGGAATCTGGCCCCCAGATGCCGCTCCTCCCCCCCTATGTGAATGAGTATTGGGTACCCCTACCCATTCACCAAAAAAGTGTCAAAAGTAATAAAACCACAGAACACAGAGACAGTTTTGGTGTAACATGTGACAGTCTTAAACGTGGGCTTTTTTTATAATTACTTTTACAAAACAGGATTGCTTTATTAAAGATATAACAGCAATACAGGATTTAGCCTTTAAATATAACAAAGTCAACATAAAAAAAATAAAAAAATAAAAACTTGCCTCGTGCACATTTCCCTCTCTACACAGATAATGAAGAGCCAGAATCCTAATTGCCTCCAAATTATGATTGTCCTTCTGCAGCAACCTGTGTGAAGAAATAAGACTTATACTACAAATCTAAGATAAAATAATGGTACCCATTTATATGTGCCACAAGCTTCCACAGACAGGATCTATAGCATATTTGACAAATAATATACATAACCAAATCATAAACATCAACACATGGAAACAACTATAAATCAATACTAGGATATAATAATAGGATACTGCCCCCCTATATGTTACAAAATCCAATGTGTCTACTTTCAGCAATGCACTTGTGATTTTCTGTGCAGCACTGCAGCCTCTTACAGCATGATTCCATGTTGTGCCATTTCCTTCTCAATACCTGATTTAGGTGAAGCTGCAGTTGGTTTAGAGACAAGCTGGTGCTTAAAGGAGAACTGTACATTCGGGACAAGTTATCCTTTATGGCATGCCCCAACCCTCATTGCAGTCCGCACATACCCTCATACTTTTACTCTGATTGAAAAAGCTGGATCTTGCAATCTGCTATCTGTATTCAATCCCTTTTAGGTCTACCAATGTAGTAGAAATCCTAGCCAAACTAGCCACTCATTTTGTATCTAGTCAGGCTCTCCAACATAATCATTGGTAGATCTAAAAGCCGGGTATACAACCCATATACCAGTGGGCTTGGAAAAAAAAAAAAAAAAAGGCTGAAAACACATAACATGCATGTTTTTAGATGCATGCTGTGCTGCTTTGGGAATCACTTGGTTAAAACTATTCCTGTAAAAAAAAGACAAAGCACAGCAGAGTAATTATTTCCATGGAGTGAATACTGACTCATCTGCCATTCTGGTGTCCATATGACTGCCTGCTGATTGATATACAGGCTGGCTTATTACACCAGAGCACAATGAACACTGCTTACTGGCTGCTATTGGTTACTATTTTTTTTAAATATTACATTACATTTTTTAAAGTTTTTCAAGATTTTCATTTAAATATCATTTATAATTTTGTAATAAAATTATTTTTTTTAAACTGTGTCTATGTATTGTTTGTAATATACATACATACACATATATATATATATACACATACTCAAGTATAAGCCGACCCGAATATAAGCCGAGGCACCTAATTTTACAAAAAAAAAATGGGAAAACGCATTGACTCAAGTATAAGCCTAGGGTGAGAAATGCGCAGCTACTGTAAGTGGAAAAGAGGGTCAACAATGCCCATTTACAGCCTCACTGTGCCCATTTGCAGCCATAGGTCCCCCAAACTTCAAACTTGGTAGTTAAGGGTTCCTAGATGGCCCCTAGCTGCAGCCAAAGGGTCCCGAAATGACATTGCTGCAGATGGACACAGTTGACCGATTTTGGGGCCCTGTATCTCCGGGCCACTTGGAGCTAGGAATCCCAAATTTGGATATGTTGTAGTGTTGGTTCCACTGGGTTTTCACACCAAATGAATGGGTTCCTAGCACCAAGTGGCCACCATATATGGCCCCAAAGTCGGGTCGGAAAATGTAATTTTTTGCTGCAGAAAAAGTGCTTGACTCCAGTATAAGCCAAGGGGGGTACTTTCAGCACAAATAAAATGTGCTGAAAAACTCGGCTTATACAGGGCAAAACCACTGCCCTGCACTGATGAAGCCCTCATTACCTGTTCAGGGTTACCAGGTATAGGGGAGTATGTGACAGCAATCCGGCCTTAGCGGCCAATCACAATCCATAAACGCATTGCCCGTGGGGAAAGGAGGGGGCATGACACCCTTCCCCTGACTAAGCTACAATGCCAGTGGACACCAGAACACAGACAGGTTGTCAGTGGCAGCTCTCCAGGCAGCTCAGGGGTTCCAATCTGTACACAGTTCTATTATATTAGTCCAAAAAAAAACCTGGGAGTACTTCACAGTATTTAATGGATTCTCCTATTTATTCTACCATTATACTACTAATATGTACACACAGTATATAAACACATACACATACACTTTAGGATGCAATCTGCAATATTTTAAATTTCAGCTTCTTATAATAACAGTAGAGCGACACCTAGTGTAAAATGGCGAATACACAGTCCCATTCTTGTGTGTGGTGAATATGCAGTTGAAAAGACCCCTGATTTGAGATGTTTAACTTGAAAACAAAAAGTGCACAAAAACAATGTCATTTTCTTAAAGCTGAGGATTACATAGTTACATGATATGCAAGTATGCATGTGTCATATCTGCCTGATCCCTGTGGAAGTTGGAAATCATTGTAGTAGGCACTGATACTATGCGGATTGCCACTAGCTTCCAGGTCCAGGGTCTATCACAGAAAGTTGCTCACACGGAATGACCCAAGGGGGGTCAATTAGAGAACACTTTGCATTTTCTTAACAAATGCAAAGCATTCACTGATTGGACGAGGTGGATATTGTGCCATCACTGCCCTGCCTCTTTACCTGGTCCAATCAGAAAACACTTTCATGGAGAAAATGTAATGTGTGCTGTGAATGGCAGCCATGCCAAGCAAGCATGCACAGCTTTCAGCTCCTGTGCTGCCCACCACTATGACCTGCTCGCTCACAGCAGATGGTGGAGTACAGAGCTGGAGAGCCTGGATAGTGCACGGCTTTCTATCCCCACCCAAAAAAAAAAAAAAATAGATAGATAGTGGTTGCCCACCACCTTTTTTATGCCAATTCCTACACTGGCTTTTGGTCACCCAACAAATAACATTTAAAAATCTAAAAACCTACAAATCCATTCATAAACCTGCCCCGAGCTACATCATCACATCTTTGATCTTCCCAAGACCTCCTGTTTTGAAGATCCTTTGTCACCCTGTCCCATGATTGCTTTCAGGACTTCTCCAGAACCTCTCTCATCCTCTGAAACTCCCTACCCAAACCTGTCCAGCGGTCTCCTATTTTGTCCACCTTTAGGTGAGCTATATGATCACCCCTTGAGATATTAAATTGGTCGGACGGTAGAAGGTCCCGAAATTCCAGCTTGTACCCCAGCGTTACCATGGAGATGACACATCTGTCCTGAATTTCTTGCTTTTCCAGACTTCTGAAAACTGCAGAAGTCTTCCCCTTACCTTGGTGAGGGGGGCTGCCTCTTCATGATGAGGCTTTAGGATTCTGCTTTGCAGGTTTCCGACCCCAGGACTTCTTTTGAGCCTGGGTCTGACTCTGAGATTTTCCACTAGAGTGTGGCGGCGGAGGCTGTCGCCCCTGCCTAGAGGCGGAAGTCCCTGGCGTAAGGAAAAGAGCCTGTTTAAATGAAGGGAGTTTATACTTTCTTTTGACTGGCAAAAGAGTACTTTTCCCACTAAAAAATTGTTTGGATATATTTGTCCAAGTTTTCTCCAAATAGTCGCTCCCCATGAAAAAGGGAGCCCAGCTAGGAGATCTTTACACGGTGCTTCAGCTGACCAAAAGATTTTTTTTTTCTTATTACATTTTTTTTAAAACATAGGATTCTACGCAGATGCACAAGCATAAGCGTAAGGCGGGACGCCTGGTGAATAGAATCTTTAATAGCATCTATGGCAATGCATAATGTTTTTGGTAGTTCAGCCAAATCCCAAGCTTGTTGTGCAGGAAGCTCTCTAAGGGCCTGTTTAAATTGGTCCTTTAGGAATTGACAGACGCTTATTGCAGCGACTGCAGACTGAGTAATGGCACCTGCCATGGAAAAAAAGATTTTAACAGAGATTCCAATTCCTTAAGCATCCTGTGTATTGTCTACTGGACAAGTTAGGCCTTTATTCACATTTTGGAAATCGCAGCGTCAACTGCTGGTATTTTTTTCATCTTTTGGAGAATTTCTCCTCCAAGGGATAGGGAATTGCAATTTTCTTAGGAGGGAGAAAATGCTTATCCGTGTGATCCCACTCAGCAAAAATAAGCTGTACTAGTAATGCATGTGCAGGAAACACATGCAAATGTTGAGAGGGTTTTAACGAACCCAAGGAAGAAACCAAACTTTCAGGAGACTCCGTTAGGGGTAGCATGAAAGTAGAAGAACCATCTCCGTAAGAGTTTGTATCAGTAATTCCTCAGATTTTGAGAGGCTGAAAAGGCTCATCTACCATTGTTTCCTCTGCAGAGCAATCATCATCGGTTTGTTCTTCCTCCTGATTGACTGAGGGTAACACCTCATGGATCTAGCACACTTCCTATACATTTGAATGGAGGATGCGATTAAAGCCGCTAATCTTTCTTCCAAAAACTGCAGGGAGGAGGAAAGGACATCTTCAGTCACGTATACAGGGGCTGAGATGTGAGCAGCAGTTGTACCATCAATTTGTTTCAAATGGCTCACCCTGGCTTGCCATAACTGGTAATTCAGGCGAGGAGGACAGCATGGAAATGCGACTCGAGATCCTAGCACCTGGGGGGGTGAAACCTTTATGTGGTGTCTTTTTTGGTAGGCATAGTCCCAAGTACAAAAACAGAGGCACTATACAAATTGCACTTAATTCGCTGAAAATAGTCATGATATTTAAAGCCGCTATAAAATTCAGCTTGGTGCTGGGAAAAAGGTGTTGTTCCTGTATCATGAATGCCAGTTTGCAACCGTCATATGTCCCACAGCTCCTGTGTCCTTGTGTTGCAGGCTACTTGTTTTCTCCTCGTCAGCCGAGGAAAGAATGTCACAGCTGTGTTGTATTTATTTTTAGCCTGCCGTGTGTCCTTGTGGACGTTCATGGCATCGCGCTTAGGCCCGCCCCCTCAGAGAAAAAATTCTGCCCCTTTTTACTTTTAAAATGTTCCCGCGCTTGTGCACAGCGTTTTTGGGTCCACCAACAGGGACCCATCCAGCAGCAGGCACAAACTATGAAATCAGCCACAGTAAAAATAATTAGCGGTATTCGTGGGACCCCCGCACCCCCCTTGGGGGGGGGGGGTAATGTAAGGGGGGTACAGCGCTGCTGTCCCCCTTACCCTCTGGTCCCATCAGGGAGAAGAAAAACATTTTTGCAGCTTTCTCTTACCTTGCAGAGTCTCCCCTCTACATGCTGCTGCAATCAAACACGGATTGAGCTTACCGGGAGACAACAGAGTAAGGTATGTGCATAGACTCCCTCTAGTGGAGATTTAAGGCATGACAACATTTTTTCCCTAATGGAAGAACTAAATAGATATTTTTAATACCTAAGTTTCTTCCCTTACATTATCCTCGCCGCAGGATTTGTTGAATTAACAAACAATCCAACCTTCACCCATCACGGCGGGCTGCGTAGCAAACCTTCAGGGACTGGGTCCCTAAAACGGGGTTCCAACTGCCCTGGACCTGTAAAAGCACCCCATCAGGAAGTTTAGGTAATGTAGCAAGACCTAAGCCCTGGGTTCCTGGGGTCCAGCCCTACAAAGAGAGGCTTACAGGCAAAACCTTGTGCTTCAGATACAAGGCCCCAGGTACCATCCTTTTAGGCCTCAATGGCACTTTGGATGGATCTGATCTACAGTGGTGTGAAGAAGTGTTTGCCCCTTCCTCATTTCCTGTTCCTTTGCATGTTTGTCACACTTAAGTGTTTCGGAACATCAAACCAATTTAAACAATAGTCAAGGACAACACAAGTAAACACAAAATGCAATTTGTAAATGAAGGTGTTTATTATTAAAGGTGAAAAAAAATCCAAACCATCATGGCCCTGTGTGAAAAAGTGATTGCCCCCCTTGTTAAAACATACTATAACTGTGGTTGTCCACACCTGAGTTCAATTTCTCTAGCCACACCCAGGCCTGATTATTGCCACACCTGTTCACAATCAAGGCATCACTTAAATAGGAGCTGCTTGACACAGTAAGGTCCACCAGAAGATCCTTAAAAGCTACACATCATGCCGAGACCCAAAGAAATTCAGGAACAATTGAGAAAGAAAGTAATTGAGATCTATCAGTCTGGAAAGGGTTATAAAGCCATTTCCAAAGCTTTGGGAATCCAGCGAACCACAGTGAGAGCCATTATCCACAAATGGCGAAGACATGGAACAGTGGTGAACCTTCCCAGGAGTGGCCGGCCGCCCAAAATTACCCCAAGAGCGCAGCGACGACTCATCCAAGAGGTCACAAAAGACCCCACAACAACGTCCAAGGAACTGCAGGCCTCACTTGCCTCAGTTAAGGTCAGCGTTCATGCCTCCACCATCAGGAAAAGACTGGGCAAAAATGGCCTGCATGGCAGAGTTCCAAGGAGAAAACCACTGCTGAGCAAAAAGAACATCAAAGCTCGTCTCAATTTCTCCACAACACATCTTGATGATCCCCAAGACTTTTGGGACAACATTCTGTGGACCGATGAGACAAAAGTGGAACTCTTTGGAAGGTGTGTGTCCAAGTATATCTGGCGTAGAAGGAACACTGCATTTCAGAAAAAGAACATTATACCAACAGTAAAATATGGTGGTGGTAGTGTGATGGTCTGGGGCTGTTTTGCTGCTTCAGGACCTGGAAGACTTGCCGTGATAAAAGGAACTATGAATTCTGCTGTCTACCAAGAGATCCTGAAGGAGAATGTCTGACCATCTGTTCGTGTACTCAAGCTGAAACGAACTTGGGTTCTGCAGCAGGACAATGATCCTAAACACACCAGCAAGTCCACCACCGAATGGCTGAAGAAAAACAAAATGAAGACTTTGGAGTGGCCTAGCCAAAGTCCAGACCTGAATCCTATTGAGATGTTGTGGTATGACCTTAAAAAGGCCGTTCATGCTCGAAAACCCTCTAATGTAACTGAATTAGGACAATTCTGCAAAGATGAGTGGGCCAAAATTCCTCCAGGACGCTGTAAAAGCCTCATTGCACGTTATCGCAAACGCTTGGTTGCAGTTGTTGCTGCTAAGGGTGGCCCAACCAGTTATTAGGTTTAGGGGGCAATCACTTTTTCACACAGGGCCATGATGGTTTGGATTTTTTTTCACCTTTAATAATAAACACCTTCATTTACAAATTGCATTTTGTGTTTACTTGTGTTGTCCTTGACTATTGTTTAAATTGGTTTGATGTTCCAAAACACTTAAGTGTGACAAACATGCAAAGGAACAGGAAATGAGGAAGGGGGCAAACACTTTTTCACACCACTGTATGGAGGCTATTTAAATCCAGCATGGATCCCTCCTGGAGCTCCTCAGAGCACATCTTCACTCGTGACCAACATCTTTAGCACTGGCGAAAAAAACTGATGTGGTCCTGGAAGGAGGAGGGGTTATATAGGGAGTAAACTTTCTTGATTGGGTTTACCAGTGTCAACACCTGAAGGTAGCCTATAACCCATTAAGTAATAACTTAAGGCTCTTTGTCCCATGAGGTACAATAAAGAAAAAAAACATTTTTTTTTTATATTTTTTATTCAATATTTTAAATATTTATTTTATTTTATTAACATTATTTTTTACAAAATACCTTTATCAGAGTAGTTCAATATTACCATAGTAACATTGTACTACTCTGGGGGGTGATCAGGGATTTATTTTTTATTTTGTTACACTTTGATTGCTGGTACAATGAAGATCATTGTACCAGCAATGCTTTCAACTGTCATGAATTTTAAGTTCATGACAGCTGTAAATACTAATGATCTGTGATTGGCTAAAGCTAATCAAATGGTATAGGGTGCTGTGATTGGCCCAGGTACCATGTCACTAGCAAAAGAAGCAAAGCTGTTATGAATCATATTGATTCATACCAGCTTTGTTGCCATTGAGATCATGTGATTGCATAGCGATCACATGATCACCAGGCCTCGAATATCAGGATCCGCATACCGGTGGACACACCAGTCGCACGGGGTGGGCGCATTGTGTCTGTACAGGCAAAATTATGTATGGGTATGTCGCTTTGCCTGTACATGCCGCCCGCTTAAATGTACTGTGGGCAGTCGGCAAGTGGATGATAATAATAATAATAATAATAATAATAATAATAATGTGCTGTATCTTAAATATACTTTTTGTTCTCACAACTGTAAGCTGCCCAGTGTAGCCCAATGCAAAAAGGTACAAATGGACGTGTTCAATCACTGAGCCAAAAGCTATAGGTGGGTACATTCATTTTAGCTGTAAATCATGCACATAAATACTGTCTACAATGTTTTTTGCAACATATTTAATCTACAATAGATCACCAGCTCACTGTTATCTAAATCAGTTCAGCAATTTTTTTCCATAATTGGTTCCTCTGTGTCTTCCTAGCAACCAAAATGCCACCAGCCCACACACTTCTCAATATCTCTAACTATCTGGAAACAAAAGCACATGACACATTGGTGTGTTAGCTGCATACTGAACCTTAGAGCTGTCTCTACTGCCTGTTCCCAGTCTTGCAAAGCCAGTTGTAGCTTCATTTTCTTAATGAGAGCAGGAAGGAAGCCTGCAGAGCTGGCTAGGATTTTGTTCACGGTTTCCAAGGCTCCGGAGTAATTCTGCCGCAACTCGTAATAGTGGGCCTGAAACAGGAAGCACACGTGAGGCTTTATTATTATTATTAGGGCTGCACCGATACTTTTTTTTTTTTAGTACTCGCTGATACCAATTACCAATACCTACCCGCACCTACCTGTTTTGTTTTCACTTCAGCTATCCTCCATTTAATACATTTTTCCTGCCTTTTTTTTTTGTTCACGTCTATTTTATAAAACCATAAACAATGAAACCTTTTTTTTTTTTGTTTGCTATTGTTAGTGACTATTTTTACACATATATTATTTACACATTTCACATTGAAAAGTTATTTACAAATGAAAGATTTTTTTTTTTTTTAATTTTGCGCTTTTTCAATGTGAAATGTATAAATATATGTTAATATATATGTGTAAAAATATTCACTAACAAAAGCAAACAAAAAAAAGTTTTCATTGTTTATCGTGCAAATACTCGGTATTGGCACTGATACCGATACTAGTATCGATGCAACACTAATTAATATGTGTAAATCTTATAAAAAGGTACACACAGGCAACTATATCAATGCCATTCATACTAACAAAAATCATCGAGTCAAATGTAAAACAATGAAACCTAATAGAAATCTAGTTAGACACAAACAGAAAGCAATATTAAATACATTTGGTAAAAATACTTTTGTAATGCTTTTAATACCTGGTTCAGTTAATGGAAACAGCTCCTAAAGTGAATTGGTTTGCATTTTTAACATTTGGGGCAATTCACACCATTTGAAACACACAACATTGCAGCACAAAACATGGAGCACTGTGCTGCAAAAAATGTAGAGAGCAGATATTTGCTCATTCCTTGAGGAAGAAAGGACAATGATCCCAATACTCCATCATCTCTATCTTTTAATACTCTTTCTAGCTATAAAAATAACAGCCATGAAATGTGAGACCTCCTGTCTTAAGGCCTCATGCACACTGGATGTTTTTGCAGCTGATTCTAGGGGCGTCTGGCGTTTTTTTTTCCCTGCCTCTAAACTCCCCTGCATGTCAGTCAATGTGTATATGCAGGAGAGTTTAGAGCGGGGGTCAGCAACTCTTAGATCGCAGCCAGATTACTGGTAGATAGCCGTCTGGGCTTGCTGATCCGTCATCCCAGAGCATCAGAGTGCAATGCAGAGGGACTACTTGTAAAGCCGATGACTCCTCTGTAGTGCCGTCTCCTGTCCCATGCAGAGTGATACCAACTGCACTCCATCTCTTATCCCAGCTAGCGGTCCCCAGGATGGTGCCAGCAGCAGGAAAGAAGAGATCTTCAGGTTAGTGTGAAGCAATACACTAGGCATAAAAGTATAGGTCTGCTTTCACACTGATGTGCTAAAAAAAACACAAATGGAAAATAAATAAATAAAACAATGCAGCCACCACATTTAAAAATGAGCTCCACCAAAAAGGGGAAGCTCCACTTATCTGCCTCCTCCCTCCACTGCCACCTTTTGGGGGGGAGCCGGTGTTCTGTCACGAATAGTCCGGCTATCACCAAGTATCCGCTGTGTACTGCGCATGCGGAGCAGAAGGATTTTCGGAAAATCTCCGAAGATGAACGGCGCCTGCGCCGTGAGTGGAGGTGTAAGCCCCACCATCCAAGTGGACATAGGGCTACACAAACTTAGAGGTCCCCTCGCTGGCTCGCTCGCCACGCTTCGGGCACGGCCTCGCTGTGCTCGGCTCTTTTATATTCTAACTCTATGTCCACTTGGATGGTGGGGCTTGAAAGTGGACTCACGGCGCAGGCACCGTTCATCTTCGGCAATTTTCGGAATCCGTTTGTCTTGTGTACTGCACATGCGCAGTACACAGCGGACACTTTATGATGAGGGACAGAAAATGATAGTACACCGGTACCTGGTTTTGACAGGTACCCGCTCCCACTTCTGGCTCCCTTTGCCACGGCAAAGGGAGACAGAAGTTTGGCCCCCTCCTCCTCACAGCCGGCCCATTTCACTGCCGGTTTTCTTTAGCCAAGATGGTGGCAACAGAATCAGCAGGGTCCATTCAAGAACCGCTGATGTCTGGACAGGCAAGTACCCTAATATAAAATCCTCTTTAAGGATTCATAAGCTGTAATAAAGTACATTTTTGTTCATTAATCTAGATATGCTTTAAGCTATTTGTCCTATTTGTCTAAATCTACACTTTTAGGTTAAACAGCTAAAACAAGTGAGGAACCCAAAATGTACATCTCCCTATGATGTCGATATATCCAGGTCATTATAATATTGGCTTCCATAACTACACATAGGATCATTTCATTTTGACAAGCCTACCTTTCCCATCATAGCAAACACATCCATGCCATCGTGCAGTCCTTCTTCTAAGTACTTCAGAGACTTTTTAGCATAGGCTTCTCTGCCACAGGTCAGATCCAGCCATCCTTTCAATACCAATCCCTGTAATAACAGACATTTTCATTTCATTTCCACTCATCGCACACTAAAGACAGTCCATTCTGCTGGGATGTTTTCAGGAAGTAATGCGATTCTGGTACTTCACTTCAACAAGCAATCAGACATCTATCCAGTATGAACATCCCATGTGAAAAATGCAGCAATGAATATGCAGACAATCATACTTCATCATTAACAAGGAAGAAATCAATGTGCTAAGAGAACTATTCACAATGTTCTTAACAATTATTATGATTTTTTATTTATTTTTTCTAACAAATAAACTATTTCATATTAAGAGCAAGCCAATAAGTGAGTGCAATAGTGACTGCATCAGAATTGGAGAAGCAGCTTAATATTTTTAAACTCATCAGAAATATGTTGATGTTCAACAGCCAGAGGTGAGTTGGTCTTCATGCCCACTAGGTTTTTAGCCCTACTGCATGAGATCCTGGCATTTAGGTGCAAGTGAAAGGCACAGGCGCACTGTCCAGCCCTGCTGCCAGCAGCCTGTTAAAGTGGAGTTCCAGTCCCCCAAGTCAAATTTTTTTTTAAAAGCTGCTGTCTTTTGTTCAACTTTATCTGGCACATTTAGCTAGTGCCTATAGTGTATTCCGGTTAATTTCAGTTTAAAATAAAGAAAGACTACCTTGATATCGGAAGCTGGCAGGGGCCATGTCCACTGTGGGCATCTGAAGCCCTCTGGTATCTATTTTTCGGGACTAGGTGCCGCTGGATTTCCAGAATGCACCTCCCGATCTCGTGCCTGGGCAGTAATGTCACCGCGCGGCGCTCCATCCTCCTGACACGTTGCCGTAGCAACGGTCTGGAAATAACGCAAGATTTCGTCACTAGGCGATTCGCAAGGGTATTTCCATTTAAAAAAAAAAAAAAAAAGAATTTGCATTGGGAAAAGGATGCTCAGAGGGGATACCATAGAGAGCAAGTACATAAAATGGGTGGAACTCCGCTTTAAGCTCTATGAGAGCCTGAAAGCTGCTGTGGCCATATGATGCACTGAGTGGTATTAATGTTTAGGCCAGTATGTCCCCAAGAACAAATGCCTGGAATGCAGACTGCTTTTGTTCTGGGCATGCATCCCTGGGCGTATACTGTCCTAAACGTTTGTATTACTCAGTTCACTGTCCAGCCATGTCCAGTCGCAGCAGCATTCAGCCTCTAAAATTTTGACAAGGCTGCTGGCAGCAGGGCTGGATGGTGCATCTCTACCCACCTAAATGCCAGAGCCTCATGCACTGGAACTAAATGCTCATTGTGTATGAGGCCTTAGGGGGAGAGAGCTGAACTAAAGTACTAAACACAAAGCTAAAACCCATATACAAGGGTTTTTTAACCACTTGCCGCCCAGTGTATAGCAAAATTACAGCGGCAAATTGGTTGTTATCATCCTGACCGGACATGATGACGTAATCAGGATAACAGAGCCGGCGCGCAGCGCGGTGATCAGGGGTGCTGTGCGTCAGTCTGACACACCGCAACTCTGATCGTGGTATGGAGCCTCTAACGGAGGCTTCTTACCACGTGATCAGCTGTGACCAATCACAGCTGATCGTCAAAGTAACCAGGAAGTGCTGGTAACGGCATTCCTCAATTGTCCTGGGCAGGAAAGGGCGAAAGTGCCTGGTATTGAAGTGGTTATAAAGCCAAAAAGTATTTCACCTGCATTAAAGTGGTTGTAAAGGCATAAGGCTTTTTACCTTACTGCATTCTATGCAGCAAGTTAAAAAAAAATCTTCTGAATGCAGCTCCCCCACAGCCCTCCTAAATACATACCTGAGCCCCGATCTCAATCCAGGGATGTGCACAAGAGCTGAGGCTCTCTTCACTCTCTCCCTCCTCACTGGCTCAGATACAGCAGCGGGAGCTTCCGCTGCTGTGAATCACAGCCAGTGCCGAAGGGAGCGGAAGCGAGCCCGCACGAGTGCCCCTATAGAAAGCTTGCTATGGGGCACTCGGTTGAGAGGAGGGGAGCCTGGAGCGCCGGAGGGGGGCCCAAGAAGAGGAGGGTCAAGGCTGCTCTGTGCAAACCCGTTGCACGGAGGCAAGAATGACGTTTTTGTTATATTTTTTTTAAATAACCTTTATAAGCACATTAAAAAAGGTAAAAAACGTTTTAAAGCTTGCTGTGAACCTCCCATCCCCTTCACTTACCTGACGCCCCTATCAATCCAGCACTGTGTTATTGGCTGCTGCGGCTGTCAGTCAAATCCAGTGAGGAGGGAGTGGGGTGGTGCCGAGCTGCGCTGTGTGGGTCTATGTACGCACACAGCCCAGCCCGGGAGTGCACCCACATGTCTATTATTTTAATTAAAAAAAAAAATAATTCTTTTGGATCCTCTTTAAGGCCTCATTCAGATGGGTGAATGAGGTCAGATAGGCTGCTACATTCAGGTCCCCCTTCTTTCCAACCAATACATTAACAGCAAAGTCTGACAGAAATACAACTTTCAAGTCAATGAGTTCTAGTTAGATAATGTGAAAAAAACAAACACAAACACAATGTTATGCCATAATAATTCATACTCCACAGTTTAAACAGACCTTACAATCTATTAAGGTGGAGTTCCACTCAAAAGTGAAAGTTCCGCTTTAAGCACTCCTGACCTCTATACATGCCATGTTTGGAATGTCATTTTTTTTTGAGGGGGGGGAGTAGGTACCTTGTTTTGACAGGTACCCAGCTCCCACTTCCGCTCAGGCCACCTAGGCAACATTTAGGCTTTATAACCACTTTAAGTAACCATAAAGCAAGGTCTGCTTCTCTACAGGTTGCATATTCCGCAGTAATACTACTTACATCTTTATCACCATTTGATATCTTGATCATCCTATCGACATACTCCCGAGCTTTATCATGGCGTCCCACATGCCACAGGAACAACCCAGCATAATATAAGGCTTTAGGTCCGGCTGTTTTTCGTTGCTCCTTCATTCTCATTTCCAGGTCCTGAATGGTTTCTCTGTCTATAAATATCATTAATTTTAGAATCTCTGTACACTTGAGTGCAACAATGAATTAAAGATGACTTGAGCCCTGTAATGTACTTATAGAATCCTGGGCAAAGCAAAAACTTTCATTCAAATATATTTCTCAAAAGTCACAAAAGGAAATTAATCAACTTTGTATGCACCATAAAAGTTGAGGTTTTACTAAACATCAATATTTAGCTACATAATATTTACACAGTATTAAAAAGGCACTGCTGTAATTTTCTGTAAAATGTAATATGGAAATCTAAAAGTGGTCTGAACTCCACCGGTGTACGGAATGCCTGCAGAAATGCAATGTCCTGCTCGTGTGATTGGCTCACTGATTTTCCTAGAGGTCTGCACTAAGATACAAGTCAGATTTTAGCCATCCTCTGCAACAAAAAATTAAATCAGAACACCAAATGTGCACCAGGTGATTATAATTAAACAATTCAGAATAAGGGCTCTTTCACACGAGGCGGACTCCACTTGCACGGAGTCCGCCTCTGTCCGCCGGCTCAGCGGGAGATCTCTCCGTTGATCTCCGCTGAGCCGGCGGATGACAGGTCCCTCTCTGCTCACTGAGCGGGGAGGGGCTTGCGAGCGCCGCTGGTCTCTATGGAGAGATCGGATGAAAACAGGCAGCATGTCCGTTTTCATCAGATCTCACCCAATCCGATCCGCCAGCGACTGATCTGGACGTAGAGCCATCAGTCTGCTTTTGGTGGATCAGACCGGGTCGGATGTCAGCGGACATGTCTCCGCTGACATCCGACGCTCCATAGACTAACATGGAGCGCCCGTTCAGGTCCGCCGTCAAAACTGACAGGTGGATCTGAAAATAGGGTTTTCTTTCATCCAGAAAAACGGAGCTTAACGAAGACGGATGTTAACGGATGTTAACGGACGTTAGTGGATTATCATCCACTAACGTCCGCTATCCCATAGAGAAGCATTGATGTCCATTTTGATCCGTAAACGGACGTATGAAAAAACAGACGAAAGGTCCGCACGTGTGAAAGGGGTCTAAGTCCACAAAGGACATGGCAAAACAACAGTTATTGCTTCTGAACAGAAACAGGTGGGAGTCTGCAACAAACTTTGTTAAAGAGTAACTCCAGTTTTGTTGAAAAAAAAAACAATCCCTCTGGATGAGCTATGTACATTGCAAGGGTTTGTAGCAAGGTCCTACCTGTTTCTGTATGTTTTACTATGTCCTTGGAAGTCTGGTTCGTAAATGGAAATGTCTGTGTTACAGTGTCTACATCCCTTTAGAAGTAAATAATCCCTGGGGAGTATCTCATCAAAAATATAACTTCTATTGCAGGGGTTTCTAAAATCACACAAGCAGGAAATGACATTTCGGGGGAAGTTCTATACACCGTAAGTGTACAGAACATCTCCAGGTTGCCATATTGCATTGATTTTTACCGAAAACTACAGCAGCTGCAGATTCAAAATATAATACTTTGAGTATATAATTTATTTTTTTTCTTCCTATCTTTTCACAAATGTGGAATTCAATCAAAACGCCCCTCACTAAATAATATGGTTACCTTACAGTCCTGTTCACAGGTTGCATTTGCTTCGATTCAAAAATGATACCTCATGTTGCTTTCTTGGAGCTTCAAAGCATCTCCAAAGCCTCCATAGAGACAATGTTCGCTTACAGCACCTGAAGCTTTTAAGAGGCTTTTACTCAGCATTAGCCTCACTTGTTTTTAAGATTTTGCAGGTATGAGATATCCCAGGATGCACTGGGAAACCAACAAGTGAAGTGAATCGGCAAGACATCATCAGCAGTCACTTTTGGTTTACATGTATATATTCTGGAAATGTCTTGGTGCAGACGTCACATCTGGTGTACAGCATGGAGCAGCAGGAAAGTGAGTGGGGTCTGGACTGGAAAAGAGCAACTAGCAGACGGTACACGTGGTGTGCAACATGGGAAAGGTTCAACAGAAGGTGGGCAGGGACCGGAAACAGAGGACTGGGAGACAGAGGATCAGCAAACCAGAGAATCAGCAGGGCCAGGGGACCAGAGCAAGAGAAACTAGCAGATATCACACGGTGAGCAGCATGACAGCATTATAGAGGAAGGTGAGTGGGAACCAGAAGAGAGACAGAAGAGGATCAGCAAACCAGAGAATCAGCAGAGCTGGGGGTTAATACTGAGCAGGGGATCTGCTGAACAAGGGTATTAATAAGCTGGGGTTCTGCGGAACGAGGGTACCAATAAGCTTGGGACTTGCTGAACAGGGGTACTTTTGAGCTGGGGATCTAAGTAGGGTTCTACTGGGTCCCTTTTAAACAAACAAATAGAAAAATTAATACACACAGGAAATTTGCCAAGCCTCATTAAAGCTTCAAAACAGCATCACTGAAGTATCAAAAACACCTAAAAAAGGCATGTTGAAGCAGTAGGAGCTTTAATGTATGTCAAAGTTTAAGTGTAAACGAGCCCTAATAGACAAAGTCAGGATCTATTTACAACTATGGACCTCGGGCTACAGAAAGAAACAGCTACTGCTTATGAAATCCTACTGCAATCAACAGTCAAGCATGTGCATAGATATATAGAAGAAAGCAGGCTAAGTAGTGTTCATTTATTAGTTAAAAATCTTTACACAATACACTTCAATTATTCAAACATGTACACACAAAATAGGTAAATAAGAATTTGCTATTTGGATGATTGGATATTTGAAGTTAAAGTGGTGTTTCCCCCTAAAAAAAAAAGGCTTAAAAATCCTAAAAAAAAATAAAATAAATGGCATTTTTTTTTTTACATACCTCTAAATGCCATGGGGTCCCTCGTAGTCCGCTTCCTGCGTAGCCTAGGCTGGTGACATCACTTCCCCTTGGTGCAGGAAGGTCTCCCCAGTCATCTGTTCCAGATGACTGTGCGGCAATGCCGGCAGTTGCAATGCCGCCGCCAAGTGGATCGGGGGGCTAGCGGAGCTTCGACCCACCGCATCGCTGGACCCTGGAACAGGTAAGTGTCCGATTATTAAAAGTCAGCAGCTGCAGTATTTGTAGCTGCTGACTTTTAATTTTTTTTTTTGTTTTAAGGGATACACCTCTTTAATATTCACACAATTTTATCAAGGATGTCAAGTATTGCACCAGATATAAACTCATCCACCGTAAATTAGTAAGTAGTGTCAGTTTTGTAAATATTAGGGCTGCAACTAACGATTATTTTCATAATCTATTAGTTGGCCGATTATTGTTTCAAATAATAGATTAATAGGTTAATAACCTTAAAAAAAAAAAAATATGTGGTGTATAATTTAGTTAATATGTAACATTTAAAAAAAAAAAAGGAAATGTATTCTTAAATATCTATATGCAGTGGTAAATATAAATAACCAACTATATGGTTAGGGAGCAAAATATTTGATCCACTCTTAGAATAACAGACAGAAGAGATATACTTTTCTTGGCCAATTAGTTGTTGGGCAGATTAAAAAACACAAATTGCTGCAAAAACGCATTACAAGCTTTTGTGCAGCTTCTCCATTGAAGTATATTGAACCAAAAAAGCACAGTTTTGCTTTAAAAAAAAAAAAAAAGTCCCTGACCCTTTCCAAACAGCAGCGGCTGAAAAAAGCGTAGATGTGAACGTGTCCCATAGGAAACCATGGAAATAAACTGTAGTGCGTTTCTGCAAAAAGCATCAAAAAACACATAGATGTGAACCAGGCCTGAGACGTTTAGTAACAATGGGGGTTAAAGAAACTTTATAGTACAAAAAAAGCAGATAATCACTACTGTAAGGGGTTCATTTTTGTTTACTGTAGAACTGTGAAAGTAATTTTTACAGTAGCAATTATTTGCTCTTTTTGTACTATTAGGGGTTATTTTCGTTTTTTTTAACCCCATTATGTTACTGTCCGATTAATCGATTATGAAAATAGTAATCGATTAATTTCATAATCGATTAGTTGTTTCAGCCCTAGTAAATATCATTTCTAAAGTTCTCCATTTTAAAAGTGGAATTCCAAGCTCTAAATAACTAAGCTTAAAACTGCTCCCAACCCCCTTCTAATTCCTATTCTAACTACCCTATTGAAGGAAAATGCTTATACTGCGGGCGCTCTGGTTCAGTCATGTGATCTCTGCAGTGCCCAGCTTCAGGGAAGAGGAGAGAGTGCCGACAGCGGCTGAATTGGGAGGCGACGTCACCCAGTCTTACTATGGGGCATTCATTGTCAACCAATCACAAGAACGAACCAGAGCACCCTGAGAATAGGTAAGTAAAGGCATCTTCCTTCCACAGGGTAGTTAGGAGTCAGAAGGGGATGGGAGCTGTTTTAGACTTAGTTAGTTAAAGTCTGAAATTCCACTTTAAGGATCTCTTTAGCATGGATGGCGGAATATACTGATTTTCTCTTGCACATCCTGTGGTCTGAACAAGAGAAATCCAACCATGGGTAGCTTTAGTATCAGATAATCTAATTGGATAGATCTTCGGGGGATTGCAGAAAAGACTATTATGTATGGAAACTTAAAATTACCTGAATCGGAGCTTTTCTTGTGAGCATATATTAAAGCCATAAGAGAACACAGGGAAACATCTGATTTATCCTTTATCATTTCCATTTCCTGGAAGAACTCCGACACTTGATCTGTAAAATCCCAAATGAATAAAATATGTGAATACATTGAAACAAGTGAGGTTATTACAGCTAAGAGTTAGTGAGAATTTTCAGTTAAACACCAATTACCTTCCATTAACATCCCAAAGGCCCGGAAAAAGAGGAATACGGGATCATTAACATACTCCTTGAGAACTTCATTAGAGGTGGTTTGAACATGATGAAAGTACTTTTCCTGGCAGTAGTAATTGATTAATGCCTAAAAAGAGGAAACAATTAGTAGAGTAATCTCTCCCTATGCAGATCCCTGGACAATGGATTTCTTCATAGGCCTAACATTCCAAATGTCACTCACATTATGAAAGTCCGTATTCAAATACATTGAAGTTGAACTCCAGATATGGATTTTATTGCATAGTTACATTGGTCCAGCTTGGACCAATGTAAATCAGTATTCATATGCCATACCCGAAGGACCACTGTGGAAGCACAGAATCACTGTACTTGTCACCACAACAGCGATTGCCACTGTCTTCCAGGTCCTGTGCTAAGCAGCTGCCCTGCTGTGTAGTAACCATAGGGATTTGCTCACTTGGCATGGGCACCATTAACAGAACACCTTGCATTCTGAACACATCTCCATCTCATCCAATCAGAGAATGCGTTGCATTCAATTAGAAAAAGGCAAAGTGTTCTGTGAATGGTGCCAATGCCAAGCAAGTGAATCCCTGTGATCACTATGTAGCAGAGCAGCCACTCGGCATGGGACCCGGAAGATAGCGTCAATCACTGTAGTACCATGGGTGTGCCATATGCATACTTATTGGTCCAAGCTGAATCAATATAACTATGCAATAAAATTAAAGTTGAAACCTAGAGTTCAGCTTTAAGACTTCCTTCAGACTCAACAGCACCTGCCTTACACACAACTGATGAAACCATTGGGTGTTCTAAACAAATTTCCACCCTTTAAATCTTCTGGGTACAAATTACATCACAGCAGCATGAAGCATGTACTGTAGGTGTATGTTATGGCCTCAGCTGATGCTGCTCCACTGGCCACATGACTTCTATTGCTAAGCCCTGGTGGGCAGGGCGAAAGGTGTCAGTGGGCATGGCCAGTGGAGTAGCGTTGGCAGAGGCTATCGCATACACCTCCATGCACTGGGCTGGGTGAGCAGCGGAGAACACCTTCTATACTGGCACTTCTGGATGAGTGAAACCTGACGCCAGCACCTCTGTTCCTTAGTTCCAGCGGGGAAACACATTACACCTCGGGCTTGGAGCAGCAATACCCAATTGGTCCGCATGTGTGAAAGGGGCCTTCTTTTCAAAAGAATAGCAGTAGGTAAAAAAAATATTTTTGCAAAATAACATACATAAAGGACCTTAAAGTGGTTCTAAAGTCTAAGTGTTTTTTACCTTAACGCAATCTCTGCATTAAAAGAGAAATTCGGGATTTTAAAATAAACATTTATACTCACCTAGGTGGATGATGCATTTGTACCCCGCCACCTCTACATCAAGAACTGAGTGATCAAAGAAAGCTGATTGCTCAGTTCTTGGACTTAAGTGAGCAGAGAGTGGTGACTTTCAGTCACCGGCTCTCTGCTCTGCCCCTACAGCGCTCACTGGAGCGGCTGGCTCCGGCTCTCTGCGTTGCGCTGAGCCTGCTATCGGCTGAATCTGGGTCACAAGAGTGCAGAACTAAGTGCATTCCTGTGACCCACAGGAGAAGTAGAGCCAAAAGAGCTTTGGCCCTACTTCTCCTTAAGGCTGGGTTCACTCTATTGCGAATTGGATGCAGGGATTTCTTTGCATCCAATTTGCATAGCAGGAGATTGTGACCGGCTCTCTATGGAGTCGGCTCACACATCTCTACAGCGGCCCTGGTGCAAATTGAGTCCTGTGCATCTTTTGGTCCGTTTCAGGTCCGAATTCAGGCAAAAATTCTGTCTGAAATTGGACCTGAAACAATGGAGACGCACCGGACTCCTGCTCTGAGCTGCTGTGTTCAACTCCAGTGTGAACCCAGCCTTAAAGTGATTTTAAATGAATTTTTTATTTTTTAAATAACAAACAGGTTTATACTTACTGGCTCTCTGCAGTGGTATTGTACAAAGCTGCCCGAACCTTCTCTTCTTGGGTCCCCGTCAGCATTACTGGCTCCTCCTCTTCTCAGTGTGCCACCATAGGAAGTGACTACCCATGGTGGCACACCTGCAGACTCGATCTTGAGTTGCGCTGCCTGCCCGTAGACACAGCGGCTCAGCCCGCTTCCTGGTCACAGGATTTAATGGACAGCAGTGGGAACCAATGGCTCAGCAAAGCCTGTGAGACCAGAACGTGAACTGAGAGCGCTGTTGCAGATGGGCACAGCACTGGATTGAATGAGGGTAAGTAAAATAAGGGGTGAGGGGGCGATCCTGATGCCTATACATTTTTTACTTTAATGCAAGCAATGTAAAAATGTTTAGGATTTATAACCACTTTAAAAAAAAGGTACAAAAAACTCCCCACTGCTTTTTCTCCCCCATCACTAAACACTTACCTGCCTCTTCTCATGATCCAGCGCTGTCCCGGGTGCAGCACCACCCTCCTCTCTTCCTGGTCTCACATGAGATACAGGCAGCAGCGGGAGCCGTTGGCTATGGCTGCTGTCAGCCATTATTACTACTTAAAGGAAACCAACTGAATTTGCAGAATAATGTGATACTCTAATTTGTATAGTGGGGTTTCAGTGACTGTACCCCATTATGTACTCCTACCATCCTTCATGTCTGAACACCCTTATAAATGACACTATGTAGATATCTGCAGAGCACAGCTGGAGCACCATTACTGGATGGATTGTTCCCTTCTCATCCATACACGTCCATTACATAAGTCAGAGCGTATGTGCAGCACAGTTTGTATGTGTTAATGAACCCGGACATCTAATCCATAGTTGTCAATACTATCGAACATCTTCACCGTCACAGAACTGGAATGTTAGTTTTTTTGGTAAAGAAGATCTAGCAAACAAACTTTTTCCAATAATTGCCGTTATCACACGTTATATACTTTTCACACCTGAAAAATAATTCTAGACACACAGAAATATTCACTTACTGACACTTAAAGAGTACCTGTACCGGAGGAAAAATAAATAGCCCACAGCATAGAGACTGAAAGCAAACATCCAGAAGCACCCTGGGGCTACTAAAACCTGGGGTGCTCTATTATGCATCAATGTCATGTTCATCTCCTGAAATGAGAGCCGACACTACTATCTGCTAGACATGCCAGGGGCTACTCTGCCCCGAGCCTGCGCTTTGTGAGCCATTCATACAATGGTCATGGTTTGGAGCCTATGGTGACCCACAGAGTTCTCTCTGCTTAACCGCTTCAGCCCCAGAAGAATTTACCCCCTTCCTGACCAGAGCACTTTTTGCGATTCGGCACTGCTCCGCTTTAACTGACAATTGCGCGGTCGTGCGACGTGGCTCCCAAACAAAATGGACGTCCTTTTTTTCCCACAAATAGAGCTTTCTTTTGGTGGTATTTGATCACCTCTGAAGGTTTTTTTTTTTGCGCTATAAACAAAAAATGAGCGACAATTTTGAAAAAAAAAACGCATTATTTTTTACCTTTTGCTATAATAAATATCCCCCAAAAATATATAAAAAAAATGTTTTTCCTCAGTTTAGGCCGATATGTATTCTTCTACATATTTTTGGTATTAAAAAAAAAAAAAAAAAATCGCAATAAGCGATTATTGATTGGTTTGCGCAAAAGTTATAGCGTTTACAAAATAGGGGATATTTTTATGGCGTTTTTATTAATAATTTTTTTTTTAAATGGCGGCGATCATCAATTTTTTATCATGACTGCGACATTATGGCGGACACATCGGACATTTTTGGGACCACTGTCATTTATACAGCAATCAGTGCTATACAAATGCACTGATTCCTGTGTAAATTACACTGGCAGTGAAGGGGTTAACCACTAGGTGGCAGTGTAGGGGTTAAGTGTGTCCTAGGGGCGTGTTTCTAACTGTGGGGGGCGTGGCTGTGTGTGACACGTCACTGATCACTGCTCCGATCACACAGAGCAGAGATCAGTGACAGTGTCACTAGGCAGAATGGGGAGATGCTTGTTTACATTAGCATCTCCCCGTTCTTCCTCTCCATGAGGCGATCGTGGGTATCCCTGCGGCGATCGAGTCCGCGGGACCCACGACCCGTCTCACGGAGCTTCCCACGCGCCCACCGGCCGCCTCTTAAAAGGGCAATGTACAGGTACGTGATTCTGCCTGTACGTGCCCTTCTGCCACAGTATATCTGCGCGAGGCGGTCAGAAAGCAGTTAAAGGAGTTGTAAACCCTCAGGGTTTTTCACCTTAATGCATTCTATGCATTAAGGTGAAAAAACACCTGGCAGTGACTGGCCTCCCAGCCCCCCCATTTTACTTACCTGAGCCCTGGAACTTGACCCGACGAGGACACGCTGTCTCTCTGCCTGGGGTTCTCGCCAGTAACTCTTAAGCCCTGGTGTATAGTATTATCAAATGATCACTGTATTAATGTCACTGGCAGTTAGTGTCAGATTGACTGCCGCACTATCACAGTCCCATTATATGTCACTGATCACCTCCATTAGTATAAAAATAAAATCCAGAATATATACCATAGTCTGTAGGCACTATAACTTTCACGCAAACCAATCAATATACACTTATTGGGATTTTTTTTTTTAATCAAAAACATGTAGCAGAATGCATTTTGGCCAAAGTTTATGAAGATTTTTTATTTTTTTTATTGGATATGTACAAATACAGTGATCAGTGCTAAAAATATACACTGACACTGACTGGACAGGGGTTAAACAGCTAGGACGATCAAAGGGTTAATTGTGTGCCTAGCCAGTGTTTTAGTGTAAACTGTGTGGTGCTTTTACTAAGGGAGACGATGGATTTTATTCCCAGATAGAACATCTATCACTTCCCTGCTGACAGGACAGAACTCTGCCTTGTTTACATAGGCAGATTTCTGTCCTTTGTGTCTTCCAGGCTGGAACCTGCTGATCAGCTTCTGCTGTGTCTAATCGCAGCAGAGCTGGGTCGCCGGCGGCATGCACCCCCACCCAGAAGTGCTGGATCATGTACCTATTACGTGATCCAGCACAGAAGAGCTGCCGGCAAGCAGTTAAAGTGGTTATAAAGGCAGAAGGTGACCGATCGGTGACGGTACCGTTGTGACTGTACTTCATATGGCGTCCTTCAGAATGGGCCACCTGTTCGCACGGCAATTGGTGATCAGTGTAAAGAGTCAAAACTGTAGGCCCTTTACCATGTAATCAGCTGTGTCCAATCACAGCCGATCACATGTAAACAAATGGTGGTTATTGGCATTTCCTTTCCTCAGTGCTGTCAGTGTCCGAGGAAAGGAAAGCTGATCCCCTACATTTACCCTGATAATCAGGGTGCTGATGATCAGTGCTGCCCCATCAGTGCAACATATCGGTGCAGCCTATCAGCGCCTCCTCCTCAGTGCAGCCTAGCAGCGCCTCCTCCTCCTCCTCAGTGCAGCCTAGCAGCGCCTCCTCCTCCTCCTCCGTGCAGCCTAGCAGCGCCTCCTCCTCAGTGCAGCCTATCTGCGCCTGCGCCTCCTCCTCCGTGCAGCCTATCTGCGCCTCCTCCTCCTCCTCCGTGCAGCCTATCTGCGCCTCCTCCTCCTCCTCCGTGCAGCCTATCTGCGCCTCCTCCTCCTCCTCCGTGCAGCCTATCTGCGCCTCCTCCTCCTCCTCAGTGCAGCCTATCTGCGCCTCCTCCTCCTCCTCAGTGCAGCCTATCTGCGCCTCCTCCTCCTCCTCAGTGCAGCCTATCTGCGCCTCCTCCTCCTCCTCAGTGCAGCCTATCTGCGCCTCCTCCTCCTCCTCAGTGCAGCCTATCTGCGCCTCCTCCTCCTCCTCAGTGCAGCCTAGCAGCGCCTCCTCCTCCTCCTCAGTGCAGCCTAGCTGCGCCTCCTCCTCCTCCTCCTCAGTGCAGCCTAGCTGCGCCTCCTCCTCCTCCTCCTCAGTGCAGCCTAGCTGCGCCTCCTCCTCCTCCTCCTCAGTGCAGCCTATCTGCGCCTCCTCCTCCTCAGTGCAGCCTATCTGCGCCTCCTCCTCCTCCTCCTCAGTGCAGCCTATCTGCGCCTCCTCCTCCTCCTCCTCAGTGCAGCCTATCTGCGCCTCCTCCTCCTCAGTGCAGCCTATCTGCGCCTCCTCCTCCTCAGTGCAGCCTATCTGCGCCTCCTCCTCCTCAGTGCAGCCTATCTGCGCCTCCTCCTCCTCAGTGCAGCCTATCTGCGCCTCCTCCTCCTCCTCCTCAGTGCAGCCTATCTGCGCCTCCTCCTCCTCCTCCTCAGTGCAGCCTATCTGCGCCTCCTCCTCCTCCTCCTCAGTGCAGCCGATCTGCGCCTCCTCCTCCTCCTCCTCCTCAGTGCAGCCTATCTGCGCCTCCTCCTCCTCCTCCTCCTCAGTGCAGCCTATCTGCGCCTCCTCCTCCTCCTCCTCAGTGCAGCCTATCTGCGCCTCCTCCTCCTCCTCCTCAGTGCAGCCTATCTGCGCCTCCTCCTCCTCCTCCTCAGTGCAGCCTATCTGCGCCTCCTCCTCCTCCTCCTCAGTGCAGCCTATCTGCGCCTCCTCCTCCTCCTCCTCAGTGCAGCCTATCTGCGCCTCCTCCTCCTCCTCCTCAGTGCAGCCTATCTGCGCCTCCTCCTCCTCCTCCTCAGTGCAGCCTATCTGCGCCTCCTCCTCCTCCTCAGTGCAGCCTATCTGCGCCTCCTCCTCCTCCTCAGTGCAGCCTATCTGCGCCTCCTCCTCAGTGCAGCCTATCTGCGCCTGCTCCTCCTCCTCAGTGCAGCCTATCTGCGCCTCCTCCTCAGTACAGCCTATCTGCGCCTCCTCCTCAGTGCAGCCTATCTGCGCCTCCTCCTCAGTGCAGCCTATCTGCGCCTCCTCCTCCTCCTCCTCCTCAGTGCAGCCTATCTGCGCCTCCTCCTCCTCCTCCTCAGTGCAGCCTATCTGCGCCTCCTCCTCCTCCTCCTCAGTGCAGCCTATCTGCGCCTCCTCCTCCTCCTCCTCAGTGCAGCCTATCTGCGCCTCCTCCTCCTCCTCCTCAGTGCAGCCTATCTGCGCCTCCTCCTCCTCCTCCTCAGTGCAGCCTATCTGCGCCTCCTCCTCCTCCTCCTCAGTGCAGCCTATCTGCGCCTCCTCCTCCTCCTCCTCAGTGCAGCCTATCTGCGCCTCCTCCTCCTCCTCCTCAGTGCAGCCTATCTGCGCCTGCTCCACAGTGCAGCCTATCAGCGCCTCCTCCTCAGTGCAGCCTATCAGCGCCTGCTCCACAGTGCAGCCTATCAGCGCCTGCTCCACAGTGCAGCCTATCAGCGCCTCCTCCTCAGTGCAGCCTATCAGCGCCTCCTCCTCCACAGTGCAGCCTATCAGCGCCTGCTCCACAGTGCAGCCTATCAGCGCCTCCTCCTCAGTGCAGCCTATCAGCGCCTCCTCCTCAGTGCAGCCTATCTGCGCCTCCTCCTCCTCCTCAGTGCAGCCTATCTGCGCCTCCTCCTCCTCCTCAGTGCAGCCTATCTGCGCCTCCTCCTCCTCCTCAGTGCAGCCTATCTGCGCCTCCTCCTCCTCCTCAGTGCAGCCTATCTGCGCCTCCTCCTCAGTGCAGCCTAGCAGCGCCTCCTCCTCAGTGCAGCCTAGCAGCGCCTCCTCCTCCTCCTCAGTGCAGCCTAGCAGCGCCTCCTCCTCCTCCTCAGTGCAGCCTAGCAGCGCCTCCTCCTCCTCCTCAGTGCAGCCTAGCAGCGCCTCCTCCTCCTCCTCACTGCAGCCTAGCAGCGCCTCCTCCTCCTCAGTGCAGCCTAGCAGCGCCTCCTCCTCCTCCTCAGTGCAGCCTAGCAGCGCCTCCTCCTCCTCCTCAGTGCAGCCTAGCAGCGCCTCCTCCTCCTCCTCAGTGCAGCCTAGCAGCGCCTCCTCCTCCTCCTCAGTGCAGCCTAGCAGCGCCTCCTCCTCCTCCTCCTCAGTGCAGCCTAGCAGCGCCTCCTCCTCCTCCTCCTCAGTGCAGCCTAGCAGCGCCTCCTCCTCCTCCTCCTCAGTGCAGCCTAGCAGCGCCTCCTCCTCCTCCTCAGTGCAGCCTAGCAGCGCCTCCTCCTCCTCCTCAGTGCAGCCTAGCAGCGCCTCCTCCTCCTCCTCAGTGCAGCCTAGCAGCGCCTCCTCCTCCTCAGTGCAGCCTAGCAGCGCCTCCTCCTCCTCAGTGCAGCCTATCAGCGCCTCCTCCTCAGTGCAGCCTATCTGCGCCTCCTCCTCAGTGCAGCCTATCTGCGCCTCCTCCTCAGTGCAGCCTATCTGCGCCTCCTCCTCAGTGCAGCCTATCTGCGCCTCCTCCTCAGTGCAGCCTATCTGCGCCTCCTCCTCAGTGCAGCCTATCAGCGCCTCCTCCTCCTCAGTGCAGCCTATCAGCGCCTGCTCCACAGTGCAGCCTATCAGCGCCTCCTCCTCAGTGCAGCCTATCAGCGCCTGCTCCACAGTGCAGCCTATCAGCGCCAACTCTACAGTGCAGCCTATCAGCGCCTCCTCCTCAGTGCAGCCTATCAGTGCCTCCTCCTCAGTGCAGCCTATCAGCGCCTGCTCCACAGTGCAGCCTATCAGCGCCTCCTCCTCAGTGCAGCCTATCAGCGCCTGCTCCACAGTGCAGCCTATCAGCGACTCCTCCTCCACAGTGCAGCCTATCAGCGCCTGCTCCACAGTGCAGCCTATCAGCGCCTCCTCCTCAGTGCAGCCTATCAGCGCCTGCTCCACAGTGCAGCCTACCAGCGCCTGCTCCACAGTGCAGCCTATCAGCGCCTCCTCCTCAGTGCAGCCTATCAGCGCCTGCTCCACAGTGCAGCCTATCAGCGCCTCCTCCTCAGTGCAGCCTATCAGCGCCTGCTCCACAGTGCAGCCTATCAGCGCCTCCTCCTCAGTGCAGCCTATCAGCGCCTGCTCCACAGTGCAGCCTACCAGCGCCTGCTCCACAGTGCAGCCTATCAGCGCCTCCTCCTCCACAGTGCAGCCTATCAGCGCCTGCTCCACAGTGCAGCCTATCAGCGCCTCCTCCACAGTGCAGCCTATCAGCGCCTGCTCCACAGTGCAGCCTACCAGCGCCTGCTCCACAGTGCAGCCTATCAGCGCCTCCTCCTCAGTGCAGCCTATCAGCGCCTGCTCCACAGTGCAGCCTATCAGCGCCTCCTCCTCAGTGCAGCCTATCAGCGCCTGCTCCACAGTGCAGCCTATCAGCGCCTGCTCCACAGTGCAGCCTATCAGCGCCTCCTCCTCAGTGCAGCCTATCAGCGCCTCCTCCTCAGTGCAGCCTATCAGCGCCTCCTCCTCCACAGTGCAGCCTATCAGCGCCTGCTCCACAGTGCAGCCTATCAGCGCCTCCTCCTCAGTGCAGCCTATCAGCGCCTGCTCCACAGTGCAGCCTACCAGCGCCTCCTCCTCAGTGCAGCCTATCAGCGCCTGCTCCACAGTGCAGCCTATCAGCGCCTGCTCCACAGTGCAGCCTATCAGCGCCTCCTCCTCAGTGCAGCCTATCAGCGCCTGCTCCACAGTGCAGCCTATCAGGGCCTCCTCCTCAGTGCAGCCTATCAGCGCCTGCTCCACTGTGCAGCCTATCAGCGCCTCCTCCTCAGTGCAGCCTATCAGCGCCTGCTCCACAGTGCAGCCTATCAGCGCCTACTCTACAGTGCAGCCTAGCAGCGCCTCCTGCACAGTGCAGCCTATCAGCGCCTCCTCCTCAGGCTGCACTGAGGAGGAGGCGCTCCCACTACCCGGGGGTCACAGTGTACGGTGACCGCTGACCTCCCGGGGGTCACAGTGTAAGGTCAGGTGACCTGTGTGTCCATCATGAAGAAGATGTGTCCCCAGGACCGCCCTCCCCCCTCCACAGGGTGGCGCCTCTCTCTCCTCTCCCACCTGGGTGCTGCCGTCTGCCGCCATGATGCTGCTGTGCCCGGCAGATGTCTTTCACTCAGGACCGGGGATGATAACGGGATACACACAGCTGTGGACCGCTCCTCTGAGCCCGCCCCGGACACACGACACTCAGCCCCGCCCCTCTACAGCGCCCGACATTTTACCGGAGACCAAAATGAGCAGCTGAATAAAATCTAAGTGAAAAATACCACTCAGCCTGCGGAAATGGTTATAAATAAACAATAATGTGGGAGCAGCTCTTGTAAGCAGATATGGAAATAGAGAAGATAATTAATACAATTAATTAAACCGCCTTCTCTCTAGAATATGTTCAAAGTGATTTAAAGTGCTCTGAAGCAAAAACAAACTCAACAATCAAAATATAAACTCAGCATCAAATTGTACCCATGTGTGGTGTGAATTGTGTGTGATTACCATAGCTCCCAACTGTCCCTGATTTCGAGGGACTGTCCCTGATTTGAAGCAATGTCCCTCATTCCTCCTCATTTGTCCCTCATTTTCGTCTGATCTATACAGAGGTATGAAAAATGCTCTTTATACCTATCAAAAAGTGTTTTCCAGCGCTAAACCTTTCATCTGATTTCTAAATTGCAGTGATAAAAAAAAAAGCACTTGTGCTTTTTACCAATCTTGTTTTTTTTTGTACAATGCTCCATTAACCACTTCAGCACCGGGCGATTTTACCCCCTTCCTTACCAGAGCACTTTTTGCGATTCGGCACTGCGTCGCTTTAACTAACAATTGCGCGGTCGTGCGACGTTGCACCCAAACAAAATTGATGTCCTTTATTTCCCACAAATAGAGCTTTCTTTTGGTGGTATTTTTATTACCTCTGCGGTTTTTATTTTTTGCGCTATAAACAAAAGAAGAGGGACAATTTTGAAAAAAAACACAATATTTTTTACTTTTTGCTATAATAAATATCCCATTTGTTTTAAAAAAACAATTTTTTTACTCAGTTTAGGCCGATACGTATTCTTCTACATATTTTTGGTAAAAAAAAAAAACCCGCAATAAGTGTATATAGATCAGTTGGCGCAAAAGTTATAGCGTCTACAAAATAGGGGATAGATTTATTGCATTTTTTTTTTTTTTTTTACGAGTAATGGCAGCGATCTGCGATTTATTTTTTTCGTGACTGCGACATTGCGGCGGACACTTCGGACACTTTTGACACATTTTTGGGACCATTCACATTTACACAGAGATCGTTGTTATAAAATTGCAGTGATTACTGTGATAATGTGACTGGCAGAGAAGGGGTTAACACAAGGGGGCGCTGCAGGGGTTAATGTGTTCCCTAAGGTAGTGATTCTAACTGTGGGGGGAGGGGACTCACAAGGGGAGGAGACCGATCGGTGTTCCTCCGTACTGGGATCACATGATCGGTCTCCTCTCCACTGACAGGACGTGGAGCTGTGTGTTTACACACACAGCTCCACGGTCCCGCACGGTCCCGTTGTTTTCACGGGCAATCGTGGGTGCCCGGCGGACATCGCGGCCGCCGGGCACGCGCACCGGGTCCCGAGCGACCTGCCCCCTAGGCGGCCGGGAATGGGAGGACGTCATATGACGCCCACCCAGGATGGGAGATCCACCTTGTGGGCGGGATGGGAAGTGGTTAAGGGGCGTGGCAAGGGGTGTGTCCTATACCTGCATACTTTTGCTGATAGGTGTCCCTCATTCACATCTCAAAAAGTTGGGAGATATGGATAACCACAATATTAAAGTGATCAAGTACATAGACAATTTCATATACAATTTAGTTTATATGATATTCAAAAAGTTCATTCAATTCTCTGGGAATTTTTCCGTTCCTGGTATAACGAGGATCTTTTCCACCACCATCACCACCTGCCACACATCCTACTCACCGAAATCCCACGACACCCATCACAGGTAGTCATATGCGCTTAAACGACAATCCAGATGGAAATTCCTTACGGCCACAACACTGGTCCGAACAGATATAGTCAGACGGGATTCAATCAGCAGATTGTACCGAACGTTTAGTGGGTATTCTCAAGATAAATTATATTTACCATAGCCACAGCAGGTATCCAAGATTCAGTGGGAAATAAAAAAATAATAGGGCTTCCATGGTGAAGTATGTCACGATTTATTCCAATAGAAACAAGTAAAATAGTTTAACCCTTTCATGCCTAAGCCTATTTCTGACATTTGGTGTTTACAAGTTAAAATCCATGTGTAGCGCTGGTATTTTCAATACAGATGCTAGTATTTTTGTAAATGTAAGTTTTGTCTGTAGCTGCAGTTTGGCTCAGACTAATTATGTCAAAGTTCTGGTTTCTGTACCAGTTCAGCTGGGTTGTGTTAGTTTCCACTTGGCCGTGGGTGTCGCTGTCACCACCGGTAAGTGTTGGAAATGCAACAGGCTGAATGCATTGGGTACGCCTTTTCTCAGAAACAGCCCGGTGGGAGTGGTCTGCCCACTGTGCATTCTGGGTAAGGATACTTAAAGCGGATCGCCACCCGTTTTTAAACCATATATAAAAAAAAAAGTACTCACCTTCCTCGATCCGAAACGGCAGTTTTTATTTTATTTTTTTAAACTTACCTTTAGCTGTTCTTCTTCTTGGCATCCATCGCTTCCTGGTTCTTGGTCCCTCGGATATGGGCGGGGATATTACGGCTATTACATAATATCCCCTAGCCCGCACTGTCTCCTGGGAGCTTGTGTCATAGCTCCCAGGAGTCAGTGCAGCTGCCTGGCCCGAGATCGCGCGAGACTTCGAACCAAACGTGACGTCATCACGACACTGCTGACGGCGCTCCTATGAACGTTGTACTGCGCATGCGTGAGATTTCAATGAATGGGCGTCCGTCAAATCCAGGAAGAGATTTCACTCGCCCACAGCCAAGATGGAGAACGGCAACAGGTTCTTTCAAATGTCATATTTTCAAAGAAAAAACGAAAGGCACTACTCCTGCGACCCGGACTAGTGAGTAATTAAATGCCAATATATAATGTTTATTAAGGGCTTTTAAAAAAAAAAAAAACGTTAGGGGCAGTGGAGCCCTGCTTTAAGGTACAGGCGCCATTTTTCGGGGTGGTTCGTTATCCCGACCTCATGGCCCTCCTGGCCTAAGGCGTGTGCTGCCTTGCTCTATGTCTCGGGGTTGGCTGGCCGAGGATTCGCAACTGAAGGGTAAGCCCAGAAGTCCTGGGGCCTACCAATCCAGGGGTGGTCCTGTGCTGTCTTGCCTGTGGGGAGAAGCCAAACGACTGGAGGATCCAGGGGAGGACTTTTCAGGAGAGGACCGAGAAACAAGGCCGGTGCCTCTAGAAGAGCCTGGAGGACGCATCCCGGGTCATCTACCACACAGTACCGCTGGACTGCCTGAAAGAAACTGGTACTGTGTGACAGTTCTTTAATTTTACAAGTTGCTGGTTGTGCATTCATGTGGCAGAGGATTGCATAACGATTCCGTTAAGTTGACAAGTCCGTGGCAGAGACTTTGACCGAGCATCTCATCGACCGCTAGGTCAGTGAGAGGGGCCTATCCGGTGAGTGCTGGATCCAGTCTGTGGAAGTTGTTTGTCCTCTGGATCAAGAGATACCTCTAACCCGCAATTACAAGGTACCTGAATCCCCCTTAACCCTACATCTCTCTACTGCAATTGATGTTCTTTTAATAAAGCTTTGGAAAAAGGACTAAGTGTCTGGGGCCAATATTCTTCAAACAACTCTTTAACGGGACCCCTATGGCGGACACAGTGAAAAGGTGAGGTAACGGTAAGCCCAATAAAAATCAGCAGCTCCTTCGGGGGTTAGTGCTACACATATTTTTTGGCTAGAAAATTACTTAGAGCCCCCAAACATTATATTTGTTTTTTAGCAGAGAATCTAGAGAATAAAATGGCGATTGTTGCAATATTTTATGTCACACAGTATTTGTGCAGCGGTGTTTTAAACGCAACTTTTTGGGAAAAGGGAGACTTTGATAAATTTTAAAAAACTAAACAGTAAAGTTAGCACAATTTTTTTGTATAATGTGTGTAGCGGCCATAACCCTCAGAGGGGCGGCCTTGACTTTTGGGCTTACCAATTACCTCTTCGTGGCTTGTCAATGAATGTCCAGGGGTTCCCAGGGTTAGTACCCAACAACTTCGGATGCTGACACATAAAAAGTCCTTTTGAAGGTTTTTATTTCTGCAGTGGTAACATCCAACAAAACACAGTCTCAAAAAGGAACAGAGGGCAAGGGTGAAGAAACTCAGGCACCTTGAACTGCTGACATCCAACAGAATGTCTCTAATCCACCCAGAGAGTAGCCAATCGCGGCTGGGCACTTCAAAGTCAGATATACCTCTAGCCAGAGGTATAGCAGCTGACAATCTGATCCGGAAACTTGCAAAAGTCTCTGACACAAATTGAACTTGCAACTGAAGGTGAAAAGGAACCTTTCGCACGGTACCTGGAACTTTATCTGTCTCCTTGGCAGTACCGTGGAAGTGTGGATTCTGTAGTTTCCATGCAACTCAGCTTCCAGGCTCTTAGGCTGCTTTCACACTGGGGCGGTTTGCAGGCGCTATTGCGCTAAAAATAGCGCCTGCAAACCGACCCGAAACAGCTGCTGCTGTGTCTCCAGTGTGAAAGCCCTGAGGGCGGCGCTTTGCGGAGGTTTTTAACCCTTTTGCGGCCGCTAGCGGGGGTTAAAACCACCCCGCTAGCGGGCGCATACTGCGGCTAAAACGATGGTAAAGCAGCGCTAAATATAGCGCTGCTTTACCGTCACCGCCCGCACCGCCCCAGTGTGAAGCCGGCCTTACTGAGACGCCAGCTTGTTGGCCCTCCTCCAAAGAGTCCTCCCCGGTCGCTTGAATGAGCTGTGGTGCCCCTCCAATACTGAGAGCACACCAGGACGCCTTGAATCCTCCTTCAATTACTGGGCCTCGGGCTAACCGGCTCCGAGAATCAGGAACAGACGGATCCCTGCCCAGACCAAGTGGGTCTATGGGGCTAGTCAGACTGACCATGTTTGCGAGACGGCAAACGCTCTTAGGCCAGGGACCCCTCGCGGGGATACCCCGGTCCAGAACCAGGAAGCAGGACTGCGCTAAACCCCGAACCCATGACTTCAGCACCTTAAGTACACTTCGCCAGACGCACCCACTGATTGGCTCCGGGGAAGACTGATACCTAAGATGTCCAACCAGGCCTGGTTCTAAGCCTGTCATGAGGTGCCTCACTGCACCTATGACCAGGCAGAACCCTAGTACAGCCCAGCCAAACTGATGCCAAAGTTAACCTGTACAATTAACCCTCAGAACCCCATTACTGTTCTGAGGGAAAAAACTAAATTTCCACATATAGCGCACACTTGTGCCCGCTACATGTGAAAGATGATGTTACGTGGAGTAAATAGATACCAAACATGTCACGCTTTATAATTGCATGCACTCGTGGAATGGCGACAAACTACGGTACCTATAAATCTCCATAGGCGACGCTTTAATTTTTTTTTACAGTTACCAGGTTAGAGTTACAGAGGAGGTCTAGTGGTAGAATTATTGCTTTCGCTCTGATGATTGCGGCGATACCTCACATGTGTGATTTGAACACCGTTTACATATGCAGGCGCGACTTCCGTCTGCGTATTCTTTGCTGCACGTGTGTTTTAAAAAAGAAAATTTGATTGCTGTTATTGCTGTCACAAGGAATGTAAACGTCCCTTGTGACAGTAATAGGTGGTGACAGGTACTCTTTATGGAGGGATCGGGGGTCTAAAAGACCTCCAATCCCTCCTTTGCACTTCAAAGTATTCAGATCGCCGAAAACGGCGATTCTGAATACTGTATATATTTTTAAATCTGGCGCCATTGGCAGCCGAGTTAACCAGAAGTGATGTTGTGACGTCGCTTCCATGTTTACATTCAGGAGACTTATGGCTTCGTTCCAGTCTGTGGCTAGACGCCAGAAGTGCCGGATCGCTCCTCCGGGATAACAATCGAGTGGCTTTTAACCACATCAGTTGTTATCACTGGAAAGCCGATCGCCCGCTCTAAAAAACGTTACCGGGATGATACCTGCAGCTGTGGGCATCATCCCTGTATAACCCCCGAAAGCCGAGGCTGCATATATGCGTACGCTTGGCACAAAGGGGTTAAAATCAAAGTGTTCCTAGCAGCTAACACATCTACGTGTTGGAAACGCCGTTAGGGTTCCAAACTGCTTTCCAAACAACAGAAGTGACGTATCATGTTTGAGCCACTCTACGCGTTTCGTCAGCATGCTCTGACGTCATCAGGGGTGTGATCGGATACGTCGCTTCCATTCAACATTAGTTCATATATTTTCAACAACACCTACCGCCTGTTTTTTGTCCACAAGATGGCAGTGCTCTTTGATACAATTTAATGTTAAATTAAAATCTAATCTTTGTCCACAAGATGGCAGTGTCCTTTGATACAATATTTCCAATAAACGGAATGTCAATTTAAAATTTAATCTAATGTATTTGCTTCAAATTTTATTTATTTATTTTAATTTAATTAGTTTTTATAGATCTTTTTCAATACATTATGGTTTATATAGGTTTGTATGTCTTTTGAGTAAGTATTGATTCAGATTGGATATCCTTAATTGACTGATTTGTATAAAAATGGAAGCGACATATTCGATCACATGACCCCTGATGACGGCAGAGTGTGCTGACGAAACGCGTAGGGTGGCTCGAATGTGATACGTCACTTCCGTCGTTTGTAACACAGCTTGGAAGGCTAACGGCGTTTCCAACAGGTGGATGTGTTAGAGGCTAGGAACACTTTGATTTTAACCTCGGCAGAATTTTTACTGCGGCAGAATGGCACGGGCAGGCGAATCGGCGTTATGTTACGTTGCTTCCTTAGGCGGCTACACTATGGAATTTTTATTTATTTAATTTTTTTTACTAGTGATGTCCGCAATTAGCAACTTTTAGCGGGACTGCGATATTGGGGCGGACACATTGGACACCTAACTGACACTTTTTTAGAGACTAGTGACACCAATACAGTGATCGGTGCTAAAAATATGCACTGTCACTGTACTAATGACACTAGCAGGGAAGGGGTTAACATCAGGGGCGATCAAAGGGTTAAATGTGTCCCTAGGGGGTACCTTCTCTGTGGGAGGTGCTTGTACTGTGGGAAGGCAGAGATCCGTGTTCCTGCTTAGCAGAAACACAGGATCACTACCTTTCCTTCTCACAGAACGGCGATTTGTTTACATAGGCAGATCGCCATTCGGCTTCTCTCAGGAACGATCGGCATTTCCCGGCAGACAATGAGTCCGTCGGACCCTCTGATTGACTCCCGCTGTGTCCAATCACAGTGGTAGTGAGTTGCCAGCGGCGTGCATGTGCGCCCCAGACCCGGAAGTGCAAAATCACAAAATCACATACAGGTACGGGTTTTTGCACATGAGAGCCACCTTGCCGACCTTTTATGTTTTATGTGTACGGTCGGCAAGCAGTAAAATAAAAAAGGTTTTGTCCTACGAGAATTTCCACACATTATTTCTATCCTCAGTTCCGACTTGCTGTGAAACAACGAGGAAAACCGGCCGATCGTTTGCCTGATTTTTTAATAGTGTGTACAAGGCTCCTCATCTCCGTAACATGGAGAGAAGGTGCTCTGTAGAGCTGGTGACAATGTAACTGATAGATAGATAGTAGAATAGTAGAAGTATAATAGTTCTCGCTGGTGGCAGCCTGATAGGTCACCTCCTCACTGCCTGTGTTAACCCTAAAAGGACTGGCTCCTGTCTAAATTGGCCCTAGTATGTGTATGTATGAATGTGAGTTAGGGACCTTAATGGTTGTAAAGGCACAAGGTTTTTACCTTCATGCGTAAAAAAACATTTTATGTGCAGCAGCCCCGCCCCCCCAATATTTATCTGAGCCCCCTATTGATTCAGCGATGTCCATGAGATCCTTGCCTCTCCGGGGACTCGCACTACTGATTGGCTTTGGCCATTGGCTCCTGCTGCTGTCAATCACAGCCAGTGAGCCAATCAGGAGATAGAGGGGGCAGGACCGAACCGCGGCTCCATGTGTGAATGGACACACAGAGCCATGGTTTAGGAGCTCGCCTGCTTGGGTGCCCTCAGAGCAAGCTGCTTGCTGTGGGGGGCACTCGGCAGGAGGAACCAGGATCACCGGCGTGGGACTCGAGAAGAGGAGGATCCGGGCTGCTCTGTGCAAAACCACTACACAGGACATGTTTGTTATTAAACAAAAACAAAAAAAAAACAAGACTTTAGGACCGCTTTAACACTGCTGTGCTACTTCATATACTGTGTTTTCCCGAAAATAAGCCCGGGTTTTATACTAATTTTGGCAACCAAAAACACAGTAGGGCTTATTTTTGGGGTAGGGCTTGCCATTTAATCCCCAGTGTGAACAGTGTAAAAGTGCTTGTAAACTGCTAGAATCCTCGCTTGTACAGTAAAATATAATGTAAAAGGCATGTGTTTCTGTAATCTAATTGTGTCACATACCTCCTTATAGCGCCACTTGGTGCTTCCGTGACCCGTCTGATCGGTGTTCCCCGGCACAAGCAGTGCAGAGGGAGGGGGGCCAAGATCCCCCCCGCTGACAGCTGGTAGAACAGGAGAGCAGCGAGGATCAGCTGAGCGTAGCTCGGCGCCTCCATAGCCCGTCTGAGCTCTCTTACCCGCTCCAAACTTTGCGGGGGGGGGGGGCGAAATCCCTCTTTGACAGCTGGGAGAAGAGAAGGAGAGCAGCGGGAGGTCAACTGAGTGCCGAGCGGCGATATAAGAAGGTATTTTACTTAACTATATTACAGAAACACACACCTTTTACATATAATACTGTAATAGGATTCTAGCAGTTTACAACCACTTTAAAGTTGGGCTTATTTTTAGGGGTAGGGCTTATATTGCAGCCCTCCTGGAAAATCAGAGTAGGTCCTATTTTCAGGGTAGGTCTCACTTTCAGGGAAACACAGTACAAGAATCTGCTGGGGATGGGGGGGGGATCTCCAAATCTGTACATGGGATACAATAATGAAAATAGGAGACAGCAATCATCTAAATTAACCAATTGCGGGCCGCCCCATACACATATACTGCGGCAAAGCGGTTGCTCTGTGCAGATCATGTACCTAGTAACCTTCCAGGTTTGGGGCGCACACACACGATGCTGGTGACCTGCTCCTGCTGTGATTGGCTCCAGCTGTCCCGATGTTGCCGGGACCAGCTGATCGTTCGGGAGACCGACAGAATGGCAGTCTGCCTATGTGAACAAGGCAGACTGCCATTCTGTGAGAGGGGAATGTACTGATCCTGTGTTTCTGCTAAGAATACGGATCTTTACCTTCCCCCAGTAAAAGCACCTCCCTATCAGTTAGTAAGCACTCCCTAGGCACACAGTTAACCCTTTGATGGAACCTGATGTTAACCCCTTCCCTGCCAGTGTCATTAGTACAGTGACAGTGCATATTTTTAGCACTGATCACTGTAGTAGTATCACTAGTTCCCAAAAAGTGTCACGTAGGGCTCATTTACACTTGCTTCGGCTTCAACACACATTAAAGCGCCTACCGCTTTAACATGCTTTTATGATGTGTTTTTTGATGCTTCGGTAGTGCTTCGATGAAGCTTTAGTCTTGCTTCGATGAAGCTTTAGTGATGCTTCAGTGATGCTCTTTTAAAACTTTGTTGAAGCTTGGCAGATGCCCTGTGTGTGTGGATATCTCATACCTGCAATTTCTCCAAAACAAAGCAAAGCTAAAGCTGAATTAAAGCCTCTCAAAAGCTGCAGGTGCGTCAAGCGAGCTTTGCCATAGACTTCTATGGAGGCTTTGAAGATGCTTTGAAGCACCACTAAAGTGACTTGGTGTATTATTTTTGAAGCAAAGCCAAAGCAAAGCAAACCAAAACCAGGGTGTAAACAGGACTGTAAGCTAACCATTTTATTTAGTGACAGGGGCTTTGACTGGCGTTCAGAGAGCTTTAACAAAGCCTGTCTGACTGCCCACTAGGCAAGACCTGCAGGCTATGGCGACTTCCATTGTCAATGCTCTCACAAGGGAGCTTCATGATCTCCGCCAGCAGGTGTCTTCCAATGTCATAGAGGGCTGTATCACCACCCTGGAGTTAGAAAACCAGGTCTTCCGCCGCCATGTTATTGAAGTCCAGCTGCGGCTAGGTGATGGGGAAAATAGAAGCAGGAGAAACAATCTGTGCCTCTGCGGCATTCCAGAGGCCACCATGGGCCAGGATCTATGCACCACGGTGGTGGCTAAGCTCCCCACCACCAAACTAGATTTGGACAGGGTGCACCGTGTCCCAGGCCCAAGGGTGCCTCCCTCATCCATATAGGGCCCTGCTTCCCTGGCCCCCCCGCAAGACGTCCTGTGCAGGGTCCACTTTTTTACTGTTAAGGAGGAGGCCCTGCACCAGGCCTGGTCAAGGGGCCCCATTGATTTAGATGGAGCTCTTATACGGATATACCTGGATGTCTCCAGGCAAACTCGAGCCCTGCAGGGGCTTGTGCGACCTATACTTACCTGCTCTGTGCAATGGTATTGCACAGAGCGGCCTTGATCCCCCTCTTCTGGGCTCCCCCACTGGTGCTCTAAGCTCCTTTTTTTCTCTGTGTGCCACCATAGGAAGCTACTTGCTATGGTTGCACACCTGTGGGCTTCTCCGAGGCTGGGTTGTGTGTGTCCATAGACACACACAGTGCAGTTTGACCCTGCCCCTTGCGCCCCCTCACAGGATTTGATTGACAGCAGCAGAGGATGAAGCTACTGAGACATTTTTTACCTCAATGCAGGGAATGCATTAAGGTAAAACATGTCTTGCCTTTGCAACCACTTTCAGTTCTTCTTTTAAAAGATTTTTAATGCAGTGCAATAATCACGTTATAATGCAAGTTACATCATTTTAGTTTTATTGCTTTACTCACATAAAGCGGCAGGCAGAGGAATTCATCAATGAAGCTTGCTTGACTTCTGAAGAAGGTTGATGTTTTATTTTTTTTTTTCATTTGGCAGATAATCAACTGAATACTCCATTCACAGTGTTTTTAAAGTACCATAAAACATTTGTTTAACCGGAACACTAATTCTTGGCTGGTTTTGCTAACCCCTGTAACCCTTCTCAATACAGAGCTGGTATTTCTGGTTAGGAATTTATTGGAATGCAAAGTACAGGCAGTTAGCGTACTTCATTCAAGGATCATAACCTGAATCTGTTGTTATAGCTAAAACAACATTTATTCCCTGCAATTATGGAAAACCTTCAAAGTGTTTTTTAAAGGTACAATTTTTGTATCTATGAAAATGTAGTGTAATATCTCAGCTGAAACATTTGATTTTAACCACATTGTCTGTGATGAAAAATACAAATAACTAAAACAGAATCTGTTAACAAGAGCTGAGCACTTATATGCAACAGTTTACCAATTATATAAAATAACATGGTTTTACCGCGTCTGGGCCAAGCAGTTTAGGTAAACATGGGGTCAATTCACGAACGTTTACCGCATGCGATTAGGGTATATATAGAGGAATATATATTTTACGATACTCCAATTTCTACCCCTGACAAAGGTGTTTTAAATAAATACTGGAAACGCGTTGGGTATCCAGGGTATTTTACCCAGTGGAGAGTATCAGTATCATCTTATATTTTATGTAATTTTTTAGTGTTTGTCTTTTGTATATGTTCTTATATGTATACATTGTATAGACGTTATATGTCTTTTTACTATTGATCGTACTGTTTGATCGATCATATATATTAAAGAACTTTTTATTCGACATCAGTGTCGGTGGTCTTTCAAAGTCCCACTCCAGAGGGGTACCCTTTTTTGTTCTATCAATATTAGGGATTGGACCACCACACTACTTTATCTAACATGGTGGAAGTCTTTTCTTTGTTCATCAGCTGTCAGCAGATTTCCCTGTTCACAGCTGATTGTAAGAAAAAGGCAACAATTAAAAAGTATAAAAAAAAAAAACAGCGTGTGCCCCCAGTCCATACCAGGCCCTTTGGGTCTGAGGGCAACCCCATGCCAACATTTTTAAAAATGTTGTGGGGTCCCCCCAAAATCCATACCAGACCCTTGCCCAGGCATACAGCCCAGAAGGTCAGGAAAGGGTGGGGGGCATTCGTTTGTCCACCTGACCTCCTGAACCATACCAGGGCCACATGCCCTCAACATGGGGGGGGTGGGTGCTTTGGGGCAGGGGGGCTCTGACAAGGGCCTCATCCCCACAAACATGGCCAGTGGTTGTGGGGTTCTGCGGGCAGGGGGCTAATCAGAATCTGAAAGCCCCCTTTAGTAAGGGGGCCCCCAGATTCCAGCCCCCCTCTTTGTGAATGAGTATAAGGTACATCAAACCTCTACCCATTCACCAAAAAAGTATCACAAGGTAATAAAAACACAGGCACAGTTTTTGACAATTCTTTTTTAATCAAAAATAGTGTCCCCCAATGTAAATCCACCGTCAATACCCGATAAAGAAAAAAAAAAAGAAAAGAAAAAGCTCCTCCCACCATCGGTGAAGGCTGGCTGCCTTCTGCAGGTTCCGCCGTCTGATATTTCTTATATAGGTAAGGGAAGGGGCCACCTGGCTATGTCACCTGGTGGGCCCGCCCCTTGGGATGTTATGGACTGGTGCATGCCACAAGGGGTGGGGCCACCAGGTAATGTAGCCAGGTGGCCCCACCCCTTACCTATATAAAAAATGGCAGATGACGGAGCCTGCAGTAGGCAGCCAGCCTTCTGGCGGGCGGTGTGATTGACGGTGGATTTACATCAGGGGGGCACTATTTTTTGATTTTTTAATAAAAGAATTGTCAAAAAGTGTGTCTGTATTTTTATTACCCTGTAACACTTTTTTGGAATGGATCTGGGGGCTCCCTTCTTAAAGGGGGCTTCCAGATTCCGATTAACCCCCTGCCCGCAGACCCACACAACCACCGGCCACGGTTGTGGGGATGAGGTCCTTGGCAGAACCCCCCCATGTTGAGGGCATGTGGCCTGGTATAGCTCAGGAGGGGTGCGCTCGCTCATCCCCCCCCCTTTCCTGACCGGATATAGGGATAAGGGTCTGGTATGGATTTTTTTTCATACTTTTTAATTGTCGGCTCTTTTTTCACATTTAGCTGTCAGCGGGGAGCCCGCTTACAGCTGATGAGTCATCGGTTGTTAAAGATGCAGTGGCCGGCTTCCCGGCTCGCTCCTTAGCAACCAGCTCAATGCAGTAAATTACTGCATTAACTAATGCAGTAATTACCGCTAAATCGAACAGATACCGCATTCAGTATTTAACTCCAAATTCTTAGTGACTTGAACACTTGCACAATTGTTACAGCATGCAGCATTTTACTGCATATTAGCCATTATTTAACTCTTAGTGAATTGACCCCCATGTTACATATTAAACACTATGAACTCTATGGTGTTTTCTGCCAAAGTCTGTAACTTAAAGTGGAACTAAAGTCTGCTATAGTTACCTCCCCTCCAGCAATGCAACATCTGCAAGTTCCCTCACTGTTGCTGGCATCTTCGCCTGATCTTCTTCCTGTTTTAGCATCATTGGCCAACTTGATTGGCTGGCCCAAGATGATATAACTCCCATGCATGTGCATGGTAGTTGACTCTTCCTGGCACCAAGACATGCCGAAAATATAAATCAATGCAATAAAAGTCTGCCAGCTAGCAATTTTCCATTGTATGAATACAGTTTCATGTTCATGCAACAAAATGTGATATAGTTAAGCCTTTTAGTCTTTAGATGTGATGTGCATGTTTTCTTTTTTTTCATTATTTTATTTTTTTAATTATCATTCAGTGATTTTACCAGTAACGCAATTTGTGCCTTAGAGTAACGACATTCACTCACTGCACAGAATCTATGAAGGAGCACCCTAGGACAGGAATACAGAACACCTGCCCATTTCCCTCATCTCTGTAACTTAGTGGGGGTAATCTGCAGTCCACAGAAAAGGTGGGGCTAATATACCGGATAACAATTAGCAGAAGCAGTCAAAGAACAGCAGCTTCCGCCTAAGGCTTTTATTTGTGGCATTATTCTTCTGATCATAGAGTTGCTTTAAAGAAGAAATTGATATACTGTATTACAAGGATGTATTAGAAGGATGCTTATATTTTGTTCCTGTACGGTATATATTAGTACAACCTGAATCAGTAACTATTATTGAAATTTTCTTTTTGTACATATTCTGCACACTGATTTTAACTGCCTGTTTGTAATTCATATCTTTGAAATATACTACAGTTCTATCATTTTAAAGCAGAACTTCATCTAACAAGGAAGTTCCTTGTTTTCTACAACCCCTGGAACCCCCCCCCCCCCCTCTTTAATTGGAGTTTTTTTCTGGGAGTGGGCACCTATTTCTGATTTCTATTTTCTTTCTCCAAGTTCAACCCCGCCCACAATCTCCCGGGACACACGGGTATATTAAGAAAGTGCAGCGCTACTTGCGCATTCGCCATGGGAAGCCAATTGTGAAACACCAGGAAGTCACAGCTTGCTTCCAGTAGCCAAGATGCGGCTCCGGGGACCTGAAGATAGGTGAAGAACTGGCCTGGGCGAGGGCAGGACTGGATATCTGGACTGGTAAGTGCACGTTTATTAAAAAACGTCAGCAGCTACAGTATTTGTAGCTTCTGACTTTTTTCCAGAGCAAAGTTCCTATATAAGTTCTTGATGTTCCAAAGTAAGGGAAATACAATACGAATTTTAAACAGGCCTAACATTTTAGAGTGCCTCCTGCTGTCATTATTAAACAATATACGTCTTACAACCCTAACATGCTGAACTCTCTACTGAAGTTGGGGCCCTCAAAGTCTGATTGGCCACTGCCTTATGCCTCGTACACACGAGCGGAAATTCCGCCAGCAAAAGTCCGATGTGAGCTTTTGGTCGGAAATTCTGACCGTGTGTATGCTCCATTGGACTTTTGCTGGTGGAATTCCCGCCAGCAAAGGATTGAGAGCAGGTTCTCTATTTTTCGGTCGGAAAAAGTTACGATCGGAAATTCCGATCGTCTCTAGCAATTCCGACGCGCAAAATTCCTACGCATGCTCGGAAACATTGAACTTAATTTTCTCGGCTCGTCTTAGTGTTGTACGTCATCGCGTTCTTGACGGTCGAATGTTCAGAGAACTTTTGTGTGACTGTGTGTATGCAAGCCAAGCTTGAGCGGAATTCCGTTCCGAAAAACTATCCAAGATTTTTCCGACGGAAATTCTGCTCGTGTTTATGGGGCATTACTGTCACTTCAACCTTCTACTGTTAGTTTAAGGGCAAAAGAAAGATCAGTGTCTCTGCCTCATTCAAAACTCACCCTCTGCTGCGACAAACAATTGGAAGTGAAAATGAACCAGTGACTTTGGGGACCCCACTGAAGGATAATGTATCTGAGGGGTCAGGTTGTCATTTGTCATAATGGTGGTGGTGGCAGCTGTCATTTGTCATAATGGTGGTGGTGGCAGCTGTCATTTGTCATAATGGTGGTGGTGGCAGCTGTCATTTGTCATAATGGTGGTGGTGGTGGCAGCTGTCATTTGTCATAATGGTGGTGGTGGCAGCTGTCATTTGTCATAATGGTGGTGGTGGAAGTTGTCATTTGTCATAATGGTGGTGGTGGCAGCTGTCATTTGTCATAATGGCGGTGGTGGAAGTTGTCATTTGTCATAATGGTGGTGGTGACAGCTGTCATTTGTCATAATGGTGGTGGTGGCAGCTGTCATTTGTCATAATGGTGGTGGTGGCAGCAATGGAAACCAGTGGACCTAAGGTCGTTTTTTTTTTAATACATTTTGGAAAATGCATTTAGCAGTGTAGTTCACTTATGTTTTAAGTAAAAAAAAATTTAAAAAATCTTGCTGAATATTTAGATTGGATTATGAAACATACTGTTATAAAGAAAACACTCTTGAATTTTTTTAATATTTATTAAAAGTACTACAATTTATTAATGCATTATTTACAATGAGGCAATTATGCAATTTAGTGCTTCAGCAAATGAAGCACAAAACATAGAAAAACATGCGAAAGATTGTGTAAAAACTGGTAACATTGTAAAGAATTGATGATCATCATTATTTTGGAATAAATTACATGGGTTGTAGCACTGCTAACTTGCATGTTGATGAACCTGTGTGTCAAAAACCACTAAAAACTAAACAGGCAGGAAATAAATATTTTTAGCAGTGTTTTAAGGTGAACCTGTCACTAACCTAATACCGGTAAAGGGAATCAACTGTTCAAGCAGCACAGATCTCAGTGCCACCAGAACCATAGGGAGCAATGTAACAATATACACACCCACTGTCTGCACAGCGGTTCAAGGATGGAAAACTGTACTGAAGGCATAAACACGTATCTCAGAATTAAAATGTTTTTGATCATCAGAGAAGTTAGCCACCCTAACTTACGTCACTAGTTTTCCTTGAGTCCTGAGTGTCATGCCTACAACAGCATCTCTGTGACTTGTTTTCCTTTAAAGCAGAACTCCAGTCAGCCATAAAAAAAATGTGTAGAAGGCGGCTCCCCTACCCCATCCCCAAAAAGTAAGGTGTTAATGCTGGTTTAATCTAGGGAAAGTTTTGGAAGTAGTGGAATATGTACCTTATTTCTTGCTCCTCTGTCCCCTGGCATCAGCGATTTTTATGGCCGACTGGAGTTTAGCTTTACAGTAAATCTATGTTAAGTGAAATAGGTAGGCTGCCATCACTGATCTTTCCTGTAAGCAAAATGAATACCCCTAAAAATCTACAGAGAGTCGTTTTATGTTAGCCCAGGAATCTGCATTTAAACTATTAGTTGGGCTGAGTGAAGAGCGACACAAATCGAAATTTCACTTTGAAGGCGTTATTCTAATGGTGGCCAAGTCAACCTGCGTTGCAAACATCAAGGTAGATTCTGCAGAATTTACTTTTTTTTTTAATTCTTCTCATGTTTTTGAGTTAAATCCAGTCCACTAAGCCAGAGTAAATTGTTCCATTAATAAATCACCCTTAAAGCGGTATTAAACTCAAAAGCAAAACCTTTTTATTATATTGTAACCTACCAATTCTTAGATGTGTTGGCTGCGTTTTTTAGGCTTTCTTTCTTAATTTTCCCCTGGTGATCTGGATAGTAAGTCTGTTGTATTTCAACAGAAAAAGCTGTCCTGCAAATGTAGCAGTTACAGGGTTGAAACAAACCATTTAACACTGACAGGGGTGCTTACAATGATCAGCGTTTATTTATTTATGTAAAACCTTTATGAACAAAACTGTTGCTGTAACTGCTTATAAAGTGTGAGCTGGAGCTTTGGCTTCAAGTGTTTATAAACCTTCAGATTTTTAAAAAGAAAAATAACAAACCTGCCTATACTTACCTGCTCTGTGCAATAGCTTTGCACAGAGCAGCACAGATCCTCTTATTCTGGGGTCCCCCGCTGGCGCTTCAGGCCCCTCCTCTTCATCGGGTGCCCCCATAGAAAGCTGTCCATTAACACAGAGAGTGGGACCCAGACCTGCCCCCCCCCGCTCCCGGGTCACAGTATATGATTGACAGCAGTGGGAGCCACTGCTATCAATCTGTCCAATGAGTAGCGAGACAGCAGCTGGAGCTGCGGTGATCATGCATATAGCTGGATCGAATCGGGCTCAGGTAAGGAAAGGGGAGGGTCTGGGGAGGAGCTGAGGCACAGAAGGTTTTTCACCTTAATGCATAGAATGCATTAAGGTGAAAAACCTTAAAGTGGTTGTTAAGCCACTGAGTCTTCTTTCTACAATCCCCAATGTTACGTTAAATGATGTATCCAGTGTATGTGTTTTGATTTTTTTAAATAAGTCGCTATATATCTTATTTTATAGCGCCCCTCAGCGCTCACGTGACCGGCCGCCTCTCCACGCTCTCGATCTGACAGCTACAGCGGGAGGGGCTGAGAATCCCCCTCTGACATCAGCCAGGAGAAGGAGAGAGGCGGCCGGTCACATGAGCGCCGTGCGGCACTATGAAAAAGGTATACAGCGGCTTATTTAAAAAAAAAACACATACACTGGGGCACATTATTTAATGTAACAGAAGGAATTGTAGAGGGAAATGTGATGAATGGGGACAGAAGGTGTGTTATTAGCCAGATCACCAGGTGAAAACAGAGGGAAAAAGAAAACAAATTCAACCACAACATCTAAGCTGCAAAAGATTACATTTTTGGTTTTGAATTTAAGATCGATAGAAAGAAAGGTTCTCTGTGAAAAAAAAACCATAGTAAACACCTCCCCAAAAATATTTATATTCATATACCTATATTATCTATGTTAATAGGAATACTATATATATATTGAAGATCTTTCAGAAGACCATATTCCATAATTGATCAACCCTAACAAAATGATCTTTAATCTATAGAAATTCAAACTGGAAAAAGTTAAAGCTTTAAAGATAGGTATTGTGAAAAAGTAAAGTGCAAAACATGTTACAAAATACTAAATAATGTTTTAAGTCTTTTAAAAAAAGTTTTTCTTTAACAAAAATGTATAAGTTTTCTATTCTACAATAATCTGTTTTTTAACTCTACTATGCCAGTGGAAAATATGTTGTTCTGCCTAATTTTAAGATTGCACAAACAAGGACGTGATTTATTGGATCCACCAACCTGTGTTTGAATGCAACAGCAAAACCAAACAAGGAGAAACAACAGCTGTTCATGGAAATGAGATAGCCAATCCCCAACCTGGCTCATTTAATCCTGGAGTTACCATTGGGCACAGTAGGCATGGGCCTATAGGAGCCAGAAACAAAGCGTCTGCATTACCTTTTAGAATTATTAGCCATGGATGTCCTATCATCAGTGAGAAAATGAATCTAAAATAATGCCAATGGCACATTATCTGAATATTCTAAACCAGGTTAGATCAAGACACATCCTATCTAAGTGATCCTAGCAAAGGGAGGTTACATAGAGCGCCTACAGCAGGGATCCTCAAACTACGGCCCTCCAGCTGTTGCAGAACTACACATCCCATGAGGCATTGCAAAACTCACAGACATGACTAGGCATGATGGGAATTGTAGTTCCTGAACAACTGGAGGGCCATAGTTTGAAGACCCCTGGCCTACAGGCTTTGGTAATGGAAATCCAGCCCTAGGCTCATTTTATCTGTACTGGGGGGTGATTTCATGTCTGTGATAGCAATGCATGGCTAAACATGGTTAAACATGACTGTGTGTGGTCTTTGTTCTATCCCGCCACTTGCCCACGTTCCCTCCTTCAACATTCACATAAACATGTGTACTCAGAAAGCCATGCATACAATTATTTATTGACTCACTAACTGACATGCCTCTTGGTGGTTAGTTTTGTGCCTGCACAATCAACCACATCCCTTTAGTCAATGGCCAATCTAACACAGGCTCACTGAAAATGGTCACCTTAAATAATTAAACTCCAGGGGAAATGCCACTGGGAAATGCACATATAAGTATTATACTTATATTGTTGCATGGCAGCAGGTATAATCACATTGCACTATTAAAAATTGCTGTAGAAAGCCTATGTAAATATAGTGACACTGTATCTGCTAATATCGAAATTTATATACAAAGATATTTTTACATATAATATGTGCCTCTGCAAAAATAAAGTATGTTGTATGTTGCGGCGTCTATATGTCACTGCCTGCTTTGTATTTTTCTGATGAATAGATTGGCAAAAAAAAAATTGTTCCCGGTTTTTAGGCCTAGAAAACCATCTGCACATGATTACTGCTGGAAAAAATGGGCATGTTATTCTTGGTGACTGATGTTCTCCTGTAATCAATAGAAAGACTTACCTTAAGGTGACTAAAGAATCAAGGCACATGCACACTATTGCAGGGCGCTAATGTGTTATACTGCACGTGAAAGTGCATTGCATTGCAGAAGACTATTTATGTCAACGGGTTGCCAAACGCACCAAAAAGAGATGCATGTACCATTTCTGGCAGCGCAGCACAATGCATATTAGTGAGTTGTCATCCATGTCCATCAGCAAGGTGCCATTCAGAAGGCATTGCACCACATTACACCACGTTTGTAATGTGCATTGTCTTTTGCTGCGATGTGTGTGTTACCACAATGCAATATTGTGAATGAGTCCTTACTTATAGTTAGGTTGGTGGAATAAAGAAGGTCAGCATTTAGTCAACTCAATAATAATCTGTTCACCTCAAATACCCAATCAAGTGCTTAGTAATTCAAATATAAATAGGACTTTAACTTGCATATCATTTATTTAAAGTGTTACTAAACCCACAACAGTAAAATCAGTCTATACATGCAGTAAAGCATGCTTGTTATACTCACTGTGTAACATAAGGGGGTTAATCCTCTGCATTGTGTAAAAAAGGCTGTTTGATCCGGTCTCCTCTGATTCTCCCCTTGCTCCACTGTCCCCAATATATTTCCTGATAATACAGGCTGCACATGGTCAGTTTGGTGTGTATTGCTAGAGAGTTTTTTTTCTTTCTTAGGAGGGTACATGTGATCATCACAGGGCCAATCAGCACTGTCCAGACAGAGGGTCAGGGGCCCTGCATTCTGATAGAACAGCCAGTGCAGAATGAAAACTCCTCCTACAAGCTTTAACCAGACACTCATAGAAGTCACAAGACTGCTATATTCTGCTGATGAGAAACGGTATTTAGCAGTTTATATTTACTAAAGTAATTGCATTTCCATGCTCTGCGTACTGTGGGAGACCAGATATAGTGAATGCAGGCTCCTGGGTTTAGTAACACTTTAAGTGAGCGTAGCTGTACTAGTCTAAATAATTATTCTGTGTATTTAATAAATCCATCTAAATAATTATTCTGTGTATTTAATAAATCCATCTAAATTTCTTTATACTGAAATGGCAAGTTATTGGAAAAAAAAAAAAAGCTAAGAATTGCTACTAGACCTGACAGACACTTATGTAAAAATAAGAAACCAGCAATAAAACTCAATCCATTAATTATACCACATACCCAAACATAATTTAAGTAGCCAATACTTATTTTTTATTAATTTTCAACTATCAGCTGAAATAAAGAATCTTAGAAAATGTCACATAAAGATCCAGGTAAAGATTTTTTTTCAGACGTAATAAAAAAAAAATGTGATGAATGGGGGCCCTGCATTTATGTTAATGTTTTGTGTCCATACGGTATCCTGTACACTGTATAAGACAAAAATATAATTAAGACACTTTGTATGGAATATATGTTGAAGGAGTCCCATACAGTGACATGCTAAGTGGAATACAATTGCTGTTTTATCTACAATGTACATTCAAGACAGTTTGTATAATATATTATCAAAACACTTGCATTTTTTTTCAAAAGACCGAGTCTACATTAACATCTGTAAGGTACTATCACTTTTTTTTTGTAACACAGAATTGTTAAGACAGTACACAACTGGTTTTGGCAACAGTGTAACACAGCTATTTCTTCATTTATGAAGCAACAGTTTCTCTTGCATGAGTTTGTGTCCAAAAAATAATTACAATCATTCAGGGAAGACGCCCATTTATTGATTGATCTGTTTTCACCAGTGAAATCAATAAAATGATACACCTCTTTAAGTGTCATGATAGCATTTTGTGGAATATGTCATCATGTGATCACATCAGTCTGTTGTTGTGGACATAAAATTCCAACATCACCATCAACAAACTTGATATTAAACATCAATGAAGTATATATTGGCCATTCTCCCGCTATTGATTTCGGAACAGAAAATGCATTTCACGCAGAGGTCTAGCGAAAATTTCAAATGGAGTCTTGTCAATTGCTACTGTCTAAACCGTTAAACGGCATGGGCCCTATACATAGTACAGCCACAACCTACTTTATAGAGTTAAGCATGTATAGACTTGCTTCTTATGGGGAGGTGTGTTTTGCCTTAATAATTTCTGTTGTACATTCCACTATGGAACACTTTCAAAATGACTGATGTTGTGCTGTCATCTGGTCTGTTCTTTTGGAGGACAGACCATTTAGGCAAACACAATAGGAGTTTTTGTCCTTTGGCAAAACACACCTATTATAATTCCATAGTACAAAGACTCAGGAGTTCACAGGCACATAATGGGTCAGAGAAATGATCTTGAGTTGTTGACCACAGCTTGCACAATTTTATTCATGTGCAATGGCTAACTCTCTGCAAGTGACTATCCATCTATCCATTCTAAACCTTCTTAATAAACAATGATATATATATTTTCTTAAATATATGCTTTCCCCCAAAAATCATCACAGTCCCTATTTTATTATATAACTTAACAGTGCATAATTATTAAATATAACTGTTTTGATAAACTAAATATACAAATAAGTGACATTACTCTATATTTATAGGCATTTTTGTTTTATTAAATAGTCTTGTTCACTAAATATCACTTACAATCCAAATAATCTTCCATTTTGTTTGGTTTTAATATATGCACTCCTTTGATATATTTTCTACTCTTTTGATCCAAACATATATCTGCAACTCACTGCCATTAAAAAATCACTTTTTAATTTACTTGGGAAATGTGAGATGTGATCTAGAGATCTGGACAAACAGGGGAGTGCTCTTTATGATTCATTGGTTTTTGAGCAGCAAGACGACCTTAAGAAGTAGATTTGCCATATGCGTTACAGTGACGTTATTTTACAGTCACTTCTGGGATGATATTGTAGGTGCAACCACTTTTCTAGCCCACACATAGATGTCAATATTTGAAAAAGCTTAGGGGTGCCTTCTTTTTTTCTACGAGTGCCCACTGACTGCTCGAGTTAATGTGAATAACCTCCTCACATGTACAGTGTGTGGTCGTCTTTTTTTGTTTTCTTAGACTTATAATATTTTTTTTTAAAGGTTGTATTATATCCCCAATGTACTGTAAAACCCATATACAAAAATAGTCACATATATAAATAAATGACCTACAAATTATAAAAAAAAAACAAAAAAAAAACAGTTGATCCACTAACACAAGTCTGTAAACATATGGCAGTATGGTAATTGAAAATGCAAACAGTGGACACAATTATTGTACTACAGTGTTTTATGTGAAACACACAAACAATAAGAGTTTGCATTCCCATGACTGGTCCCAACAGACTGAGAAGCCGTTTTTGGCCCTCTGCGTAAGAAGTGTCAACTGGTTATTTAAACAGTAACCACCAGTCAAGGCTGATACACCATCTCTTGACAAGAGGTCACTGTCTTATTATAGGCACTGACCTTGAGTACATGTATGCAAGAACTGTCAGTTTGGCATAGATCTCCTAGAGGAGTCCTGTTGACACAGATGGGTCATCTTCACAGGTTGTAAACAATTTATCACACAAATGAAAAAATGTGCAGTTTTATTTTTTATTCTTCCTGGCATCTTTGCTTTTGTCCTCTTTTTCTGCTTTGTCTTTTTCATGTTTTTCCTTTTCTGGGTTTGTTACACTATCGTATGATGGAGGTGATGTTGTAGAGGGTGTCATATCAGTCTTATCTGAAGTTGAGTTCCCATTAAGCTTATCAATAACCAGGTCTTCTTTAATAGGCAAGCTATTAACTTCTTTCATTTTCTCTTTTCTATACATTAATGAAGCTTGTTTAATAGTTTTCCGTAAAATATAGCGCCGGAAAGAACGCTGAATGATGACCACTGACAATTCCTCTTGTTTTCTCCTTAGGGTAGACGTAATTGGTTCATAGGAGACCTTTGAAGGGTTGGATGCCATGAACCGCTCTTCCATTGGTTGGCGAAGATTATCCATTTCGTCTCCTTCACCCAACACTCGCTTCGTAAAGGCAAACAAGATGTCAAGGCAATGAATTCGGTCACCACTTACCATGGGAAGATCCATTGCAATAAGCGGAACTCTGTTTGGTTTTGGTATACGAAGAGGTGGATCCAGAGCGTCAGCAAAATCAGGTAATTTACTGTACTGAATAAATTGTGTTGCATCTGGATCAAACTTTTCCCAAACTTCATAAAACATCTCAAAGTCATCCTCTCCAAGGGGTTCTGCACTTTCCTCCGTGGCAACACTAAAGTTTTCCAAAATTACAGCAATATACATGTTTACCACCACTAAAAATGATATGATGATATAACTTACAAAGAAGAAAATCCCAACAGAGGGGTTACCACAATCCCCTCTCACTGAACTCCCAGGGTGTTCTGCATTTGGGTCGCAGTCTGGTGCACCACTGTTCAGAATAGGTGCTAATAAACCATCCCACCCAGCTGATGTAGTGATTTGGAACAAGCAAATCATACTGTTGCCAAATGTTTCAAAATTAAACATGTCATCAATTCCTGCTTCTTTCTTGACGTAGGCAAAGTTGGACATTCCAAAGATAGCATAAATGAACATCACTAAAAACAACAGAAGACCAATATTGAACAGGGCAGGAAGTGACATCATCAAAGCAAAAAGCAGAGTACGAATTCCCTTGGCTCCTTTAATGAGACGCAAGATTCTCCCAATCCTGGCAAGTCTTATAACTCGGAATAATGTTGGAGAAACAAAATAGTTTTCTATCATGTCAGCCAGAAACATGCCTAAAAAGAGAAACAGAAAAAGATATTCAAGAGGACTGATAACAGTTAAAAAAATAACATAACATACATTTTTGCACTTTGAAATTAACATTTAAAAAAATATATAAACAAGTCTTGTACACTGAATAAGTACATAGATAAAATTTGTATTTTGCTTCACTGGCAAGAAAAGGAAGCAGGGGATCATGAAAACACCAGATAAGCCCGTAGCATGCCGCTTGGCCTAGCAACAGATTTAAGCACGATATACATGGACTGAAAATCAGCTGGTTCGTGTTGACTTTTGGTACGTGTGTACGATCTGTTCAACAGAATAGTACACGACCGGTTAACGACTGGCTTCTTTCGAACGGTCCTGCTGGAAAACCAGCATTCAATCAGCACTTGCAGCCAATGGCTGCAAGCGCTGATCTGTGTATTCTGAAGGGGATGGGGAGTCCCCCCTGTAAGAGTACAATAGTGCGGCAGGGGAGATCTCTGCATCATGCATCGTTTGCATTGATGCTGGAATCTTTCAGTTTTGAACAAAAAAAAAAACTGCATGTGTATACCCAGCTTTACATACAGTATCTCACAAAAGTGAGTACACTCCTCACATTTTTATAAATATTTTATTCTATCTTTTCATGTGACAACACTGAAGAAATTACACTTTGCTACAATGTAAAGTAGTGAGTGTACGGCTTGTATATTAGTGTAAATTTGCTGTCCCCTCAAAATAACTCAACACATTAATGTCTAAGCGCTGGCAACAAAAGTGAGTACACCCCTAAGTGAAAATGTCAAAATTGGGCCCAAAGTGACAATATTTTGTGTGGTCACCATTATTTTCCAGCACTGCCTTAACCCTCTTGGGCATGGAGTTCACCAGAGCTTCACAGTTTGCTACTGGAGTCCTCCACCTTCCGTTTGATGATGCCCCACAGATGCTCAATAGGGTTTAGGTCTGAAGACATGCTTGGCCAGTCCATCACCTTTACCCTCAGCTTCATTAGCAAGGCACTGGTCATCTTGGAGGTGTGTTTGGGGTCGTTATCATGTTGCAATACTGCTCTGTGGCCCAGTCTCCGAAGGGAGGGGATCATTCTCTGCTTCAGTATGTCACAGTACATGTTGGCATTCATCGTTCCCTCAATGAACTGTAGCTCCCAATGCCGGCAGCACTCATGCAGCCCCCGGACCATGACACTCCCACCACCGTGCTTGACTGTAGGCACAGTCTTTGTACTCCTCACCTGGTTGCCACCATACATGCTTGACACCATCTGAACCAAATACTTTTATCTTGGTCTCATCAGACCACAGGACATGGTTCCAGTAATCCATGTCCTTAGTCTGCTTGTCTTCAGCAAACTATTTGCAGGCTTTCTTGTGCATCATCTTTAGAATCTGTGTGTTGAGTTATTTTGAGTGGACAGCAAATGTATACTGTTATACAAGCTGTACACTCACTACATTGTAGCAAAGTGTAATTTTTTCAGTGTTGTCACATGAAAAGATATATTAAAATATTTACAAAAAGTGAGGGGTGTACTCACTTTTGTGAGATACTGCATATTCTGTTTGCTTGCAAAGTGATCCTAAGATGTTTAACAGGTTTCATCTGCTTACTTGTTTTAAGTCCTTCCTGGGTTCTGCTCTGATTGGACATGTCTGAAATTGCCCCAGGAGGAATTTCCTAGCAGGGATCGATGTGAGGCAATCAAATAACAGCAGCAGGTACCTTTCAGTGTAAATGCGAAACAGACATTAATGGCTCAACTTGTGTTAAAGTGGCTGTAAAGCCTCAAGGTTTTTCACCTTCTCTGCTGAAGCCCCCCCCCCCCCCCCAGACCCCCCTTTTTCTTAACCTAAGCCCCATCTGATCCAGCAATGTGCACGAGCGGCAACAGCTCCAGCTTCTATCTCCCTCCTCATTGGACAGATTGATAGCAGCAAGAGCCATTGGCTCCTGCTGCTGTCAATTAAATCCAGTAATACGGGAGCGGGCTGTGTCAATGGACGCAGCAGTGGGATTCAGGAGCGAGTCTGCACAGGTGCTCCCAGGGACAATGGCTTTCCGTGGGGGCACCCGATGAAGAGGATCGGGGCTGCTCTGTGCAATGAAATTGGGCAGAGCAGGTAAGTATAGGTATGTTTGTTTGTGTTGCTAAAAAAAAAGAGGGTTTACAACCCCTTTAATGGCTACTATATCATAAGCACCAGTGACACAGGAACAGGAGATGTAAGCAGTTGCAACTGAGATAGGGCCACCTACTACTATATATATTTGCCTCTCTCCCACACAGTACATTTGACATAAGGTTGAATTCTGGCCAACTATAAAAAAATGCAAATGACACCCCCCATCTAAACATATAGTTATAAATTACTACTCATGTAGCCTGAGGGATGTAATGCAGCAAATTACATTTAGCCTTTAGTTCCATGAAGCAGCTGCTCTTCTCCTGGACACACAGTTGTGCAGCTGCCCCCTTACTGTCACCACCCATGGTTCTGCATTGTATGTGATGAAACTGAGGGCCTGCCCACATTCCAGAGCTGGAGGGGGAGTAAGGAGGATCACCCTACAGGGTGGCAGCAGGTAAAGATTACTCTCCATTACAACCCCCGAGTCTAAACAAGCAGTAATTTATAAATATACAGGGTCACCCTAATTAGATTATATTTGCCTGGAGGTCATCTTTAAAAGAAACATGGAAGCTGCCACTTCTGACTTCTATTTAAAGGTCGTCTTCTTTTTAAATTTCTCTTCATCATAGTGATTTACTGCGCTGAAACAGATATCAGAACATGTGATATGCACATCAATTGCACTGGGTTATTGACTCAATTAGTAGGGTACCACATAGGGTTGCACCGACACTAGTATCGCTATCGGTGCCGATACCGAGCATTTGTGCGAGTACTTGTATATGTATTGTACATATAGCATTGCAAAATCCTTCCTTTCCAATCATCATTCATTAAATTATTATGGCAAGCCAGGAATTGCCAATCAGTGTTGCATTTCAGTGCCCATTAGTGCCTGCCCATCAGTGCCCATAAGTGCCACCTATCAGTGCCCATAAGTGCCGCCTATCAGTGCCGCCTATCAGTGCCACCTATCAGTGCCAACCATCAGTCAGTGCCACCTATCAGTGCTGCATAATCAGTGCCACCTATCAGTGCTCACTAGTGCTGCATATTAGTGCCACTGTCACATGACATTAAAAAAAGTATCGGTAATAGGTATCGGCGAGTACTTGGAAAAAAATTTACTTATCGGTACTTGTACTCAATCTTAAAAAAGTGGTATTGCGACAACCCTAGTACCAAGAATCATGATGACATCTCTAGAGTCTGTATCTTCAAAAGAACTAAGCGATCACAGCTCTTATATTTCTAATCTAAAAAGATCCCTTAATGTCAAAAGTCGGGTGTCTACTTCTTCTTCACAGCTGTACGTTTCTCCAACTTCAGAGTTTTGCACAGCAATTTTCTACTCGGAAAATTAACACAGTGAGTGTTTGTATCTTCGTTGACTATTATAGCCGTGAAGAAAAATATACACAATTTTAATTTTATGTAGGAACATTGGATGGAAAGATGCTAACTGTGCGTGAGAAAGGTGAGTAGAAACAAAATGGACAGTTCAGCTTTAGGCTCTAGGGCAAATTTCTTTTTTCTTGTCACCATACTGGCTAAGCATGTACAGGGTAAGATAGGTAATGAACAATAATACACATTAATCTGACATTATTATTGGTATTATATTTCACATTTTAGTCCAAGTGAGTTTGATGCACATGGGTTGATTTGCTAAGAGACTGGAGAGTGCAAAATCTGGTGCAGCTCTGCATGGTGGCCAATCGGCTTCTAACTCCAGCTTGTTCAATTAAGCTTTGACAAGAAAACCTGGAAGCTTATTTTGCGCTCTCTAGTTTTGGTAAATGAACCCCACAGAGGTGATGAACCATGTCACCATTAATCTTGGTTTCAATATTTGTGTCCCACAAGTAGGATTTATAGTCACCTATCAATTCAAGACCACAACAGATAGTTTAGGTATAAAAGCATATATTCGTTTACTTAAAGATGAAAGCTCATGAAAAGCGTCACTTCCCGAATGTATCTTAGAAAAAAGTTAAACATTATAATTCCTTTTTACCAACAGAAGTCCTTGTTACATCTATCCAGTACTTCAAACTTCACAGTACAAATGCTTGGCTCACTTTTTCAAAAATGAGAAAGGAATCAAAATGTACCATTTCTGTATAAAAAAAACCCTTTGAAAAAAAATAACTGTTGTTCTGTTCTTATAGAAAATTAATACATGTGTTGGTTAAATAATGAAAGTTCACATCCAGTTGTCTCTGAGTCCTTTGAGCAAGACCACTATTTTCCTTTGTTTTGACGTGATTTACAATAATTCTACACCTGTGCAGCACCAACAATACTTACCAACAATGGAGAGAATGACAACAACAAAATCAAATATGTTCCAGCCAATTGTGAAGTAATATTGCCGCAGTGAGATCAGTTTCATAATAAATTCACCAGTGAAAAGGACAATGAAGACCAAGTTGATCCAGTACAAGTTGTTTTCCATATCTTGGCTTTGTTCATCTGTTTCAATCATCATTGTTACCATGTTTAGGCAAATCAGTATCATGATGGTGATGTCAAAAGCTTGCCTTGTTACAATATCGAACACAAAACCTTGGTATTTGTTCTATCAAAAAATAAAAATTGTGAACACTTAATGTAAAAAAAAAACATCTTACATAAGTTGTTTTGGCACATTTCACAATATCAGTTTTTCTTTTCTTTACTAGGTAAATCGGAGTTCTACATACTGGTAATTAAATATAAACCTTGAATTTTGCAGAAACAGACATCAATAATGGAAGAGTTTCTTTATAAACTAAGACATTTGTCAATGAATTAGAATTTGCTTTTAACCACTTGCCGACTGGCTCACGCCGATATACGTCGGCAAAGTGGCACGGGTGCGCAAAAGTGACTCCGTCATCGGCGGCTAGCGGGTGCACGCCCGCCCGCCCACCGTGGGTGCGTGCCCGCTGGTCCTGCGTGATCGGGGCACGGAGAGGCAGAATGGGGAGATGTAAAAAAGACATTTCCCTGTTCTGCCTAGCAACATGAATGGGACCTGCAGCACTGGCATCCTCAGTTCGAATCCCACCCAGGAGACTGTCTGCATAGAGTTTGTATGTTCTCCTTGTGCTCCAAGACATGCTGGTAGATGAACTGTATCCGGTCTAAATTGATGCTAGTACATGTAAAGTATCTCACAAAAGTGAGTACATCCCTCACATTTTTGTAAATATTTTATTATATCTTTTCATGGGACAACACCGAAGAAAGAACACTTTGCTACAATGTAAAGTAGTGAGTGTACAGCTTGTATAACAGTGTAAATTTGCCGTCCCCTCAAAATAACTCAACACACAGCTTTTAATGACTAAACCGCTGGCAACAAAGTACACCCCTAAGTGAAAATGTCCAAATTGGGCCCAATTAGCCATTTTCCCTCCCCAGTGTCATGTGACTCGTTGGTGTTACAAGGTCTCAGGTGTGAATAGGAAGCAGGTGTGTTAAATTTGGTGTTATCGCTCTCACTCTCTCATACTGGTCACTGGAAGTTCAACATGGCACCTCATGGCAAAAAACTCTGAGGATCTGAAAAAAAGAATTGTTGCTCTACATAAAGATGGCCTAGGCTATGTTGAACTTCCAGTGACCAGTATGAGAGAGCGAGAGCGATAACACCAAATTTAACACACCTGCTTCCCATTCACACCTGAGACCTTGTAACACCAACGAGTCACATGACACCGGGGAGGGAAAATGGCTAATTGGGCCCAATTTGGAAATTTTCACTTAGGGGTGTACTCAATTTTGTTGCCAGTGGTTTAGTCATTAATAGCTGTGTGTTGGCAAATTTACACTGTTATACAAGCTGTACACTCACTACTTTACATGTAGCAAAGTGTAATTTCTTCAGTGTTGTCACATGAAAAGATATAATAAAATATTTACAAAAATCACTCACTTTTGTGAGATACTGTATGCATGAATGTGAGATTGTAAGGTTCTTAAAGGCTGGGACTAAATGTGCAGTATGAAAAGCACGGCGTAAATTGTCAGCACTATATAAATACCTGAAATTAATAAATATATCAATCCCACTACAATTTTGCACTCAGGTGTTCCCAATGTTAAAACAATGTATATGCATTAATGGGAACTGAACAGCATACATGACTATATATGTTTCAGAATCATGGTAACCCACCTTTTTACCAGCTGCAAGGTACTCTTTACTCACACAACAGGATCAGAAGTGGGTATGTGCTATGCTGAGATAGACATTTGATCATCAATACCCAATATAGCAGATGCCTTTACATTTCAGAAATTGTTCACATGGTCAATCTTTGGGAACACTTGAGTACAAGATTGCAGTGTGACTGACTATGGTTTCCCTGTTTCACACATGTTTTGCCAGTAGGCATTGCATACCGTTATATCACTATATATCACTGAATTTGGCAAATGTCAAGTCTACTCTTTTGTAAATCAGCTTCTGTGCCCGCCTTAATAATATGCTTCCTTGCAAGGAAGGATATTATAGGTACCAGTAATATGGCACACTTACCGGTGGTCTTGGAATGGGCTTTTGTGGCTTCTTGGACCCCAGTTTTTTCATGGCATTATAATATTTCTTTTGCTCCTCTGTCATGAAGATGTCTTGACCTCCAAAGTAAAGAACGAGAATAAAAACTGTTTACAATCTTGTCAATGGAGTATAGAGCACATGTGTGTGATTTATTAAAAGGCCTAAATGTATTAGGTTGTGGTTCTACAGCTTGGTCTTCAGCACACTTTCTCTAAAGTATCACCTGGATGAGGTTTTAAAATAAAAACAATATTGTGTGTATAATTAGGGATTTGGGGTATGTCTGTACATCCTAATTGTGTGGATGTGGCTGTGATATGTGTGCTTTACATTAAATTTTTTGTACAAAGTTTATAACTTTCATAGCGTGCAGCCATGCCCCTCCCCTGACATTTGGCATAGACAACCTACAAACACTTTTATTGAACGCTAATGGCTCCATGTAGTGATCACTTGACTGGAGAAGGAGCCTGGGACACACTTCTGCCAGAAAAGCCTGTTTTGTATTTCTGAGTTTGATTGTGGAATCTAAACAGTAGTCTAAATTCTGTTCCAATGAAAAAAAGATAACATATCATGATGCTAGACAAACCATTCAAATAACAGTGTTTATTTTATTATACTTATCTTCTTTTTTTGTTGGTTGAAATTGTCAATAATAACACCAATGAAGAGGTTCAGAGTGAAAAAGGAGCCAAATATGATAAAGATGACAAAGTATAAATACATATATAAGTTGTCTTCATATTTAGGTTGCTCTTGCAGCTGTGAATTGAAGTTTAAAAATATAAAAAGGACAATAAGTAAAAGATGTAGTGACCCAGTATTACCCTTTTTCATTATTTTGCATATACTAAAAATCAATTACATTCATACCTGAGCATTTTGTAACTCGAAGCTCCAAAACGCTCAACATGGTTTTTAGTTGTGCCTGTTCACACCTGAAAGTAGTGTCCCTTAAAGTTTGAAGCTTGTAAAAGTACATGAGCTCTTTTGAGCTACAAGCCTCAAACTTCAAGTATTCTGGACACAACAGACTTCAATGGAAGCGCCTGAAAAATGTGCAAACAAACTTGTGAAATTGTACATATCGCACTTCTTTTCCCTAGCAACTAGCCATCAAGGATGCTCAGCTCAAGTGTAAATGCAGCCTTCTTTCCTTTGGAAAGCTGTTTGGGCATCTATATATGCAGTATGGCAACTCATTTTAGTCAATAACCCCTTGGTACCCAACTTCTAAAATCATATTTAAATCGGAAATCTAATTATGACAACGGAGGTTGACTTACTAAAAGAATAGATACTGTTGACTTAGCAAAGTGTTAGTGAATAAGGTAAAGATGTGTTCACTTTAAAGTGGTTATAAAGGTTTGTTTTTTTAAAACAAAAATAACAAACATGCCTATACTTACCTGCTCTTCATGGAAAGCTGTCCATTGACACAGACAGCGGGACCCGGCCCCGCCCCCCCGCTCCTGGGCCACAGGATTTAATTGACAGCAGCGGGAGCCAATCGTCCCACTGCTATCAATCTGTTCCAATGGGGGGGAGAGAGACAGTGGCAGAATCGGATGGGCTCAGGTAAGGAAAAGGAAGCAGGTCTGGGGGGCAGCTGCAACACAGAAGTTTTTTCACCTTAATGCATAGAATGCATTACGGTGAAAAATCTTAAAAGAGAAGTATTTTATTTTTTAAGAATCATACTTACCTAGGTGGGTGTAGCATCGGTTCGATGCTGCGTCTGTCCCCAGGCATCTCTACACTGAGAACCGAGTGATCGAACATCGCTGATCACTCAGTTCTCACAGCTCTGTGAGCAGAGAGCTGGTGACTGTCAATCAGCAGCTCTCTCCTCTGCTCCCTCCTTGCTCACTGGAGTGCTGGGCTGTGGAGGGGGTGGGGGTGGAGGCGGTCGGCTCAGGCTCTCAGTGACTTGCTGAGAGGCTGAGCCGGGTGTCTGTCCAGGGATCAGGCAGACCCCGACTCTGTAGTCATGATGACGCAGAGCCTGGACCGACTTCTGTGATGTCAGCAGAGAGCGGACTTCAGACTGCTCTCTGCTGAAAACGGGTCACAGGAGTGCAAAACTAACTGCGCCCCTGTGATTAACAGGAGAAGTACAGACAAACGAGCTTTGGCTGTACTTCTCCTTTACGGCTTTAGAATCGCTTTAATCATCCAATCAAGTGCAAGCAAAAATACATTTTTTTGCTGATTTTTATTATACATGACTGGATATAGTCAACAAGTGAACACATCCTGTACATAACTAAGCTTTTAGTAAATCAACATAAATATGTCATTTATCTGCACTGGTTATGAATATTCAGGAAACACTGGTTTATAGAAACTGAACTTATTAGAACCCCCTCCGATATGTAATACAGGAATAGAAATGTTAATTTTTAAAATACACACTATTTATAAATTGCTGTTATTTTGACATTAGAGTTTTCTGAAGGTTGCTATGCAGAAATGGTCCTTTCCGAGAATCCCTCAATTAACAATTGTTTTTCTACCTATTGCTCAAGGCAAACAACACTACACACTTTATGTGTGCCTCTTAAATACTCATATGATCTCTGAAAATAAAAGGCTGCATTCCAAAAAAAAGCTAGCAAAGTGGAAAGACCCCAACTTTTGAACACCTGTATTCCGAAATTACTTTTATAAATACAGATTAGACATGTGCAATTCGTTTCGTTTTTCGTTAAAAATTCGTTATATCCGTTCATTCGTTATCGTACGAATGAACAAACGATTCGCTAAAAATTTTAACGAATAACGAATGTTCGAATCGAACGAATACGAAAAACAACGAAATGCCGAAATAACCAAATTAGAAACAACAAATCTACGAAAGAAGAAAATCCGAAAAACGAAAACAGGAACAACGAAAATCAAAATGAACGAAAAAATTCGTACATTCGCAACTTTTTTTTTGTTGAATTGGTAATTTTCCGTGTCCCTTACAATGGCGCTGCTTAACGTGCTTCGAATGGATTGAATGAAAAAATTCGTACATTCGTAACTTTTTTTTTTTTTCGAATCATAATTTTCCGTGTCTCTTACAATGGCGCTGCTTAACGTGCTTCGAATAGATTGAACGAAAAAATTCGTACATTCTGAACTTTTTTTTTTTTTTTTCGATTCGTAATTTTCCGTGTCTCTTACAATGGCGCTGCTTAATGTGCTTCGAATGGATTGAACGAAAAAATTGTACATTCGTAACTTTTTTTTCGATTCGTAATTTTCCGTGTCTCTTACAATGGCGCTGCTTAACGTGCTTCGAATGGATTGAACGAAAAAATTTGTACATTCGTAACTTTTTTTTTCGATTCGTAATTTTCCGTGTCTCTTAAAATGTAATAATAGCATACACATTACATAAATTTATGAATTATGCTCCGATTACGAATCTACGAAAACAATGTTACGAAAGTACGAATAAATCAATCTAACAAAAGTACGAATGTAACTAAACCTACGAAAATACTAATGCGTCCGAATTTCGAATAAACGGAAATTTAACTAACGGAAAAACAAATCAACGAAAAAATAACTCTTACGAAAATATGAATCCTTACGAATACGAACACCGACGACTTATGAATTTACGAATCGTTGCGAATCAACGGAAACTAAACGAAAATAAACACATTTTTTCTATTGTGCACATGTCTAATACAGATGTCTGTAGCCAATAGTGCAACTGACAGCTACTGTATGTCATTTGGGAATCTTATAGGCTTGCGATGTCAGAAGAAGCTATAAATACAATCTTTGTGTGCAACATCCAAGTAGGAAGCAGAACCTGTGTATGTAATAAGGAAATGTGGCTTCCTCCATATACCTATAGAATTAGGTACTTTATATAAAAAAAAGAAGGTAAGACAGACAAATATTATTAATTACATATTTTTTGTAGTAATTACATTAATTGCATTATTATAATATTACATTACAATACTGTTGTATACAAGTATATTATTAATAACATCCCATTTTATTTTACATGTTTACCGAAAACAACTGAAGAGGCTATATATTCAAGTTAAGCATTTGGCATTAGTGTATGCCAACAGTAATGCCGCGTACACACGAGCGGATTTTCCGTCAGAAAAATCTTGGATGGTTTTTCCAACAGAATTGCGCTCAAGCTTGTCTTGCATACACACGGTCACAGAAAAGTTTGCTGAACTTTTGACCGTCAAGAACGTGGTGACATACACCACTACGAGGAGCCAAGAAAATGAAGTTCAATGCTTCCGAGCATGTGTCGAATTGTTTCCGAGCATGCGTAGGAATTTTGCACGTCGGAATTGCTACAGACGATCGGAATTTCCGATCGGAAACTTTTTCCGACTGAAAAATTGAGAACCTGCTCTCAATCTTTTGCTGGCTGGAATTTGGCCAGCAAAAGTCAGACGGAGCATACACATGGTTGCATTTTCCAACCAAAAGCTCTGATCGGTCTTTTGCTGGCCGAATTTCCGATCATGTGTACGCCACATGACTCTGTCAGACCTCTGCCCACACATATCATCCTAATGATGACCAACTGATCTTACATAAATAACAGAAGGAATAATCTTTACTAACCTTTCGTGAGTCAACTGCAGCATACATAATATCCATCCAGCCTTTAAACGTTGCCTAAAAATATTTAGAGATTTCTATAGTTAGGAGCATGGAAGTCAGAAGAAACATGTAGGTTTTACTGGGCTATATATAAATTGTATGACAGATTTCACAACATTAAAATTGCCAACACATGATGGTCAAAGCTGGCAATATACTAACAATATAAGCAATTTTGTTCAGCCTCTTTAGGTACAATAGCTGAAAGATTTTATATGGGACATTTTAACACATCAGACATTTTGGGGTGATATGTTAACCACTTGCCGACTGCCGGACATGCTGTGCAGGATCATGTATATACAGCTGGCGGCTCGCTGCCGCTGTGATTCCAGCTGTGATTCTGCATCTCCCGATGTTTGGCACACAGGCATAATGGCACGCTACCTACATAAATGAGGCAGATCGCCGTTCTGTCAATACGGACGGCATGGATCCTGTGTTCCTGCAAAATAGGGACATGGATCTATGCCTCTCTCTAGTAAAAGCACCTCCCCCACAGTAGTAAAACACTGGCTAGGCACAAAGTTAACCCTCTGATCGCCCCTGATGTTAACCCCTTCCCAGCCAGTGTCATTAGTACAGTGACAGTGCATATTTTTTAGCACTGATCACTGCAATAATGTCACTGGTCCCCAAAAAAGTGTCAAAAGTGGCAATTGGTGTCCAATTTGCCCACCGCAATATTGCAGTCCTGCTATACGTTACTGATTGCCGCCATTACTAGTAAAAATAAATAAATAAAAATTCCATAAAAAAAATCCCATAGTTTGTAGACGCTATAACTTTTGCGCAAACCAATCAATATATGCTTATTGGGATTTTTGTAGAAGAACAAATATTGGCCTAAATTGATGAAGACATTTTATTTTTAAAATTTTTTATTGGATATGTTTTATATAAAGTACAAAATATAGTTATTTTTTTTCGAAATTGTCATTCTTTTGTTTATAGCGCAAAAAAAATTAAAACCGCAGAGATGATCAACTACCACCAAAAAAAGCTCTATTTGAAAAAAAAAGGACATAATTTTATTTGGGTACATCGTTACATGACCGTGCAATTGTCAGTTAAGGTAACGCAGTGCTGTATCGCAAAAAAAGGCCCAGACAGGAAGGGAGGTAAATCCTCCGGAGCTGAAGTGGTTAAAGTAAATCTGCACTGCAAAGGTTCAGAGGTGTCTGTTACCAACCAATCCTTCTGGAAATCCTAATTTCATTGCTATAAAGGCATACCCCACTTTAAGTACACAATGGGGTTTATTTACTAAAGCTGGAAAGTGTAAAATCAGGCTCACTTCTGCATAGAAACCAATGAGCTTCTAACCCCAGCTTGTTCAATTAAGCTTTGGTAATAAAACCTGGAAGCTCATTGGTTTCTATGCAGAAATCAGCCTGATTTTATACTTTCCAGCTTTAGTAAATAAACCCCATTGTGTACTTAAAAGTGGGGTATGTCTGTATGTTGATCCAGTGGTGTTAGCACTTTCTCAGTCAACTGCCCAGAGCAAATATACTGATTAGGAATATTGTCTTCACTTGACATTCCCGATTCCATGTCTTTTGCAGACCAGTGTCTCAGAAAGTACCTAAAGCCAGGCAACTACCATTTTCAAATGGTGGTAAGCACGGGCAATTTTAATGTTTCCTTTAAAAGAGTATTTTTTTTTTTTTAATAAAGAAAGTCTGTAATTGCATCATTCATTCCATCATATGCAGGAAATGATTTGCATTTTTTTTAAAACTTACCTGCACATAATTGAGTGTCTTAAATGAACACAGATACACATAGTTAAGAGTAGAAATGACTTCCCTTTAGTAAGTTACATGCAGTATGTGGCAAGAGAGCTTCATCAGGGATCTTAGAGAGTTTTAAAGCCCAAACTTATTTTAGCTTTGGGAACCGAGCGGAAGAGACAGAATCCCTAAAATGTATTTTTTTGTGGTTTGTGTATTACCTCCTACAACCAGGCCAAGCCAATATTGCCATTCTCTTCCAAAAGAAGACCATGACACTGACATGTGAGTTTGTTGCCTTCTTGTGTCTCTTTGCATCCCAAAGAGCTTTAACCTCCCTGGCGGTATGATTATTTCTGATTTTTGGTGCTGAAAGCGGTACCATTATTTTGCATGGAAATTTGCAGTTTTATATTGTAGGCCTGTAATTCTTAGGAATAACTCACTTAAATCTGTCCAAACCAAAGTCTAGTAGACATCTCGGAAATGATAAAGTTTGAAACATGAAATCATAAATTATAATATAATAAATAACTATAAATAATTATACCAAATAATAATATAATAATAATAAAAACTATTCAATAAAGTAATCGAATCAAAAACACAGAAATTTGCTCAGTTGCAGAATTGTCGCTGTCATTACTTTTCAGTGTTTGATATCTTTGCATCTCCCCACAAATCACTATCGCTCAATTCTGTGAGTGATTCTAATTTATTATCGCGGTTTTCTAGCTGGTCTAAACCCACTTTTGATGTAAAGGGATGGTTTTGGTTGCTATGGACAATCTTCAGTTTCCAGGCAGAAAGAACTGTTTTTATAATATAAAACTGCATGCAGGGCACTGGACAAATCACTAGGGACAAAAGGGATGTGAAATAATTTCATTGTATGTATTGTATGTTTCACTTTTAGAATTTTGCGCCGTTCTCCGTCCCTGTGCGTCGCAACGATTGCAGGGAATGGAGCCCGGCTCCGTGATGAATCGAGCGGAGAACAAGCCGATCACACTGCGGGGAGACATCGCAGGATCCTGGGGACAAGGTAAGTAAGCTCTTCCTGGATCCTGCGATGCGATCCCGAGTCTGGCTCAGGGTTACCGCTTTTCGTTCTGAAATTCCACCCCGAGCCAGACTTGGGAATACCGCCAGGGAGGTTAAAGGGGTTGTAAACCCTTGTTTATTTTTTTAAAAATAACAAACATATCATACTTACTTGCAGTTCGTTTTGCACAGTGTGGCCCCAATCATAGTCTTCTGGGCTCCCCCAACGGCGCTCGTGGCTCCTCCTCGCATCGGTAAACCCCCTAAGAGAAGCCCTTTCCCTGAGGGTTACCTTGCAGGCGCGCTCCCGAATCCAGCATTTGTGTCCATAGACACAGAAAGCCGGTCTCGGCCCCGCCACTGGCACCCGCGTCATTGGATTTGATTGACAGCAGCGGGAGCCAATGGCTGCGCTGCTATCAATCTATCCAATCAAGAGCCAAGAACCCCAGGCAGAAAGGTACAGCGCATCTCCACTGAGGGAACGAATGGGCTCAGGTGAATAAAACAGGGGGCTAGGGGGCTGGACTGTGTCAGAAGTTTTTTCACCTTAATGCATAAGAAGCCAACATGTGGTAACCACATACAAAAAAAGAATATGGTCTAATTTGGTGAAACAGGCCTGTAAATAAAAAAAAAAGAGTATTCGCTACACAAAATCATGAGCATGTACAAATACCGAAATAACAGAATTAAATACAATTGTTTTACTTACCACTTGGAGTAAAGCAAGATAACCAGCTCCTACATTATCAAAATTGACTTTAACGTTCTTCCACCGCGCACTTTCATTGGCCTTTATTAGCTGCATACAGTCCGACTGGTTTTCAACTTTAGTAATTGAGATCATTTCACCAGTAGTAGTATTAACGCAATGATAATACTTTCCCGCAAACAAATTGACGCCCATTATACTGAAAATCAACCAGAATATCAGACAAACCAGAAGCACGTTCATAATGGAGGGAATGGCTCCGATCAGTGCATTTACAACCACCTAGTATAATAATTAGGAAGAAAAAAGACACGTCATTTCTGCTGCTGGGGAGAATTTGTGTTTTCAATCTGTTTTCAGACATGGAGAAAACTAAAAAAAATCTAAACAGATGGATCGTGTGGGAAAGAAATCACATACCACATACAAAAGAGAAACTATACAATATAAAAAAAAATAAAGACCTGATAGTGGAAAGATGAACTCACATAAATGTAAACTGCAGACAAAAAAAAAGAGATAAAATGTTAAAATAAAGGACGTAACAAAAACATGTCAAGGAATAAAGAAAACCAAACAGAAAGCAAAATTATATCAAGAAATAATAAAATGAAGGATGAGTGACAGTTAAAATAAGCTGGATAATAGTGCTTGTATTACAAAAGTCGGTTATAAAAAGGCAGCAAAGATATAAGTTCAAAACATGCACTACTTTAAATTCAGCTGCACATGCTCTACACAGCCAAGTGTAATTGCAGATTGGAATTGTGATGGACATGCATTATATAAAATAATGTACTTTTAACTGTCAAATATTGCTATTTTTAATAGTTTTTAATATGCAGATGACTCATATAGCTGTCCTTTCTCATAGCGCAACCTACCTTCCTTCTTAATCCCCACCCCATAGTCATAAGATATAAACTGAAAGAGCGTCTGCTTCCCAATCGTTCTGCAGATTATGTTGCATGTACTGAGCAGAAATCACTGGTGCCAGCATCATCTTAAAATGCAGCAATAAGCTGGGGAAATCCCATCTGAATGCTCAAGTCCAGTGGTAGCCGCTCCATAAGGGGCGCAGGGATGCCACCCCCCATCCATGCATCTGGCCCCCCTAATCTTCATGTGGGGCACCGGACGCATGGATTCCAATGTTTGCACTGCGCCCCAAGCACACCCACTTGTGTGACAATAGCAAATGGATATTCGCAATTGTCTTCCTCATTCTCCTCCCGGCTAATCAGGAAGCCCCTAGGGAGTCTTAGGACCGCCCCGTCCGTCTCCTGCGCGCGTGGGAGGGGGGGTGTTGGTGTTAGTTTGTGCTGCCCCCCCTCAAAATAGTGAGCATCAGTTGCCACTGCTCAAGTCTTACCCTGAGACTGGTCAGTCAGATAATCTTTGCAGAGGTCTTATTGTGCCTACAGATGTATACATTCATTTTCAGCACTGTGGTCCCCCTGCTGTAAAGATCTCAGACTTCAACTTATAACCAATAACCTAACTCTTAAAATACAACTAAAGGTTCCTGTATGACAGCCTAAACAAGTACCAAATCTAAAACCAGGGTGAACAATAACTGCGCTAAATAAAAAACAACAAACAATAAGCAGCCAACACAGTTTGTGATCAGCAAACAAAAATAATATATAAAACCAAAATGTGGCGCTGTGATAGTGAAACTTAATACAAAAAAAGTCTATAAGTGTGAAGGCAATGATCCAGAAGTAATGGTGACAGTCCATCAATCAGACATAAATGGTGCTGTGTGAAGAAAGTAATCTTCTACCAAAACAATGGTGCATATATATATATATCCCTCTTGAAATGAACAAGTAGTGCAAAAATCCCGCTTAAGGTGATAGTAATCTGCTTACCAAATAGAAGCAGAAAGAAGGCGATATTAATCACCTGGTGCCATGAAGAAGATGGATGGAAGTCAGATGAACCCAAAGGTATGATTAAATCCGAAAAATCTTGATGGAATGTTAGTGACCAAGTCCACTCAGCCAGATCTGGTGTAAGCTAGAAAAAAACTCTCCCACGGGTTGAAGGAAGAGAGTAATGACAATAGTGAAGCCCGCAAGGTGAAGTTTAACAGTTTTATTGCTGGTAATCTACTTACATCAAAGTAAAAACATCAGGGCATGGATAAAAAGACAATTCCGCATACTTGCATCAGCCCGCCTAAAGGGATATATATATATATGCACCATTGTTTTGGTAGAAGATTACTTTCTTCACACAGCACCATTTATGTCTGATTGATGGACTGTCACCATTACTTCTGGATCATTGCCTTCACACTTATAGACTTTTTTTGTATTAAGTTTCACTATCACAGCGCCACATTTTGGTTTTATAAAGTACCAAATCTAGTTACTATGTGATGCACAAGAACTCATAAAGTAAACAAATAACTTACTTCATCTTCCCTGACTGAACCAAATCCTCCTTCATTTGTGTCTCACATGCTCTCCCTCCCAGACACTGCAGCTCACAGTGGGAGAGTTTCAGTAACAGGGGCAGTTCTATCAATTCAGAAAGCAGTGGGCAGGACTAGGTGTGGCAAGTTGCTGATTGACAAGCTATAGGCTTGTGAATCAGAAGTGACAATGCCGATAGCGATACCCCCTGCAACATATTCTCAGCCCACAGTAGTGCAATCAGGCAAAGCCTACATGAGAGTGTCAACTTTGCTCTAAGTTCAGGAGCAGTGCATCACTGTTGTCACCTCATCACAGGAAGATGCATTACAAGGACTTCACTGACAAGCTAAACTGTAAATGCAGATGCACTTATACATAAATGCTGTGATCCAAAAGACACAATGCATGTGCCGCTCAGGCTCTCAAAAGGGGAAGTCCTTGTTGTCCACAGCTAAGAGTGCTGATATGAGAGGAAACTCATCCCGACTCCTATAATTGCTAGGTGTGAAGGCGGGTCTCCCTATAGCCGCAAATCTGTACACTCCCAGGGATCGATGGTGAGTGGCAACCTCAACCTGGACTCTGATCAGGTTACGTGCCCTAGGCATGGCCTGGTCAGAGTCCAGGTTGAGGTTGCCACTCACAATCGATCCTTGGGATAAACAGACATGCTGCTATAAAAACTATTTTAATGGGAAGTCATAATTATAATTTAAATTAAAGTGATCTAGCATCCATGTCAGTTTCAGTTATCTGCTTAAAATATGTAGATAGCATTGCTGCATAAAGATGCTTGGTTTTCAGAAGCTTCGGGTTGACGTATGTCCAGATAACAGATCCTGTGCCTGCACTACTATGAGAAAGGACAGTACATCAGAGTAGAATCATACTTCACCTACTTGTGACGTCATTATTAGTCAAGTCACAAAACCCTTCTTTGGATTTCAGTACAAGCAACTGGATTTCAGAGCAAGGACTGTGCTATACCGTCAGCCATTCTTAGATGCTCACACTGATGACTTATTTTAAAAAATTCTTACACTTCAAAACCAGCATTATAAAATGTAGAAAATATAAAAAACATTTTTGGAGAGGTTTTTAAAGGAGAACTGGAAGGCTGAGAGTTATGCTTCTTAAAATTATTTTAACTTGCCAGTGTTACCGTTGCTTTTAAAGTCTATAATATCTTACTCCATATAAAGTAAAATATTTTTTTTAATAACAGCTGGTAGCAATAGGGGTTATTTACAAAAAAGGGTTCTGTCCAATTTTACATCCAGTGAAACATTTGAAGTTCACATTCATGTTTTTATGCGCTAAAACTGGTATTTAAAACATTTTTGCACATCTACTCTGAGAAGTGCACTTTAAATAGAGAGAATCCTGGATGCCTGCAGATAGGGCAGCAAATTCCCAGAAGGCCTCCAACTAAAATAACTGTTACATTACTTGCAGAATGAAACCCATCCAATATTGGATGTTCTGCACAGACTAAGGGGTCCGCTGAAGCTACTCTAAACAGTAATACTTGGGTGGGCTGAACATACATGTATACATGAATGGAGAAGGTGTGGGCAGGAATAGGCAGCAGTGGTAGATGTAGATGCCACAGGTACCATCTATCTGAAGGCAAAAAGAAAAAGGGAAACAACAAGATGAGAACAGATTTTCAACCCCCCTCCACCCCCCACCCATTCCATCTGTTTTACCCCAAAGATATGAGCTCATAGCCCAATCTACTATTTCATCTCAATTCTATCAGCAGCTTGAAGTGAACCTATGCTTTCCTTGTGCAGGGAACTATTAAAGGGCCTTGCAAATTGGAGCCCATCCAGCATTGGATGTTCTTCTGCAAATAGTTAGGGGCCAGTTGATGTTACTCTAAATGATAAGACTTTGCTCGGCTGAGTATATGTGTGCTAAGTGGGGCTATAGCTGCATTGGCCATTGTGCTTGTGTCTTTGGACAAATGCAGTTTGTTTTTTACATCAGTTTAAGACTTTTCTGAGATCATTCAGAATTATTGCATGTGGATTTAACCTCCTTCTTTCTTGCATCTGACCTTCAAACTCCTTTTGCATTCCTACAAACTTTTATATGGAAATAAATAGTTCTGATGTGAACAAAAGCCCATCATACAAAGCTGAATTCTCCAGGTGACTAAGGTGGAGTCAGCACAGGTTGATCTGGGATGCAGATAGGCAGTATTCAAAGTACAGGATCAAAGCTCTTGATTCACAAAAATATATTCTTTTTGCAAATGACCCATAGTGCTTTACCGTGAATCTAAGTTTCCATTAATAGTTGCAAAATATTAATAACTAAAAAGTATTCTAACATATTTGCCAGCAGTTCTCCTTTAAATTAACAATCCTAAACCAGTTTAATATATTTCTATCGCATAAAGTGGAATGAGAATTTAGTATCAACGACGACATATGCATTGGTAAAAGCATATTTGTTATCATTATTTATACAGTCAGCACAGCAGCAGCATCAGCAAGCAATAGTGCCATGCTGTGGTATATTCCCTTTTATAGTTCAACATGCATAAAATCTGTATGTCATATCAGTCTTAGGATACCTATACAGAATTAACCTCTGAAGCTTGTACCACAATGACGTATTTAATAATAAGGTTGCATATTATCTCTTTAAATGTCTGATGGAAACTGGTGGGATTAACAGCATTCTAAAGCAAGGGCTAAAAACGGCGTCCATGTTGTACCAAGCTGCAGTCTAATGCCCCGTACACACGGTTGGAAATTCCGACCACAAAATCCGACGGATTTTGTCCGACACTGGTGTTGCATACACACAGTCGGAAAAAGTTGTCGGAAATCCGATCATCCTGAACGTGGTGACGTTCGTTGCGTACGATGGGACTACATAGAGGCTAGTAGCCAATAGCTTTGGTCTTGTAATGTAATCTGAGCATGCGTGGCACTTTGTCCGTCGGAATTCGCTACACACGCTCTGAAAAAGTCTGATAGGACTCTGTTGTCGGAAAATTTGAGAGCAGGAGATAAAATGTCCGTCGGAAAATCCGACGGAAAAAGTCAGATGGAGCGATAGGACATTTTCCGTCGGAAAATCCGACCGTGTGTATGGGGCATTAGAATACAAAACTGACAAAACAGCAACACTCTTAGGTACATGCTACAAGTAAATGTGTGATGAATTACACACCAGGGACACATCCCTCTCTCTGTGTTTCTAGTTGTCCATCTATATTCGCCCCATCTCACTACTTCTAAAATTGTAAATCCCAATTAGGGATAAGGTTTGGGTTCACCACTACCATGGGTTTGCTGTCAGAAATAAGGAAAAACCTATAATGCAGTGCATAACCTTTGCTCCTGGCCAGCCAATAGCTTGAAAAAAATGGATAACCCAACATCCTTGTTTTGTGTGATGTTACTCTTTAATTTTAGTATTGGTATATGGATAGTGACCAGCTTCCCATTTTTCTTATTAGCTCTACAAAAAGCCATAATTAAATAACAAGTTTGCACTCCCATAGACGTCAGTGGGGTTCGCTGCAGAGTTTGCAAACTTCAAGAAAGATTTGTGAAACTCTTTGCTAAGTGGATCTGGACAGGCTCGTTCATACCTACTCCCAATCCACTGACCTCAGACCTCATATACAATCTTTGGCTGTAAAATCTCTGGAAAAGCATATATCTTAATGACTATGAGGCCATACTGAGCTCAACCTTCCCACTCACAAAACCTACAAAATGAGAAGGTCTGGATCAAGTTACTAATAACATAAAAAGCTGAACCATAGAGGAAACTGAGCCTGTCTTACATTGTACTTTAGTAAATCAACCCTACTGTTTCGGTGGAGTTTGTATGAACTTTCTTTCTGTGGTTGCATGATTTTTCCCCCCCAGCTTTAGATCTTAAGTCTTTGTACTGTGCTTTTTCCCTAAGTCCATTCTGGGAAAATATTAAACAGGTGCACAGCTAGCAACTTGGAACCATAAAAATCAACAGTTGCCTAGGGATCATCCAGAAACCTGCGTCAATGTACCTACATGCATGAAATCTAATGGTATTATCATACCACTGGTATCAGTGCAGGCAGCTGTAGCTGTAGATAATGCAGATTGCTTTTTAGAAAGAGAGATTTTTTTTTAACTTTTGTTCTCTTAAACTGTCTGATTTACAGGGAAGGAAACTGAGCAAAGAAACTGCTCTCATGTTTACTTATGAATGCCTCATTTGTTCGTCACCAACTTGTGTGCAGGAGAGTCCAGCTCCCAGTGATGGGATGGCTACTGTAAACCCATGGAACAGTCAAAATACAGTATGGTTGATCTACTAAAACTGGAGAGTGCAAAATCTGGCGCAGCTCTGCGTAGAAACCAATTAGCTTCCAAGTTCTTCTTGTCAAAGTTTAATTGCACAAGTTGAAGTTAGAAGTTGATTGGTTAACATGCACAGTTGCACCAGATTTTGCACTCTGGGGTTTTAGTAAATCAACCCCAGTGTTTCATGGCAACAGCATACCAGGTTCATGTGTACATAAACTGATTTACTAAAAGCAATTAAGCTAGGCTGTTCACTTTGCAAGGGACTTTTACTTTAGCTTAGTAAATGTGGTAAATATTATCTTTGCAAAGAACACCCAATAACGTGCAAGGAAAATAAAACAAATCTGTATTTTTGTTTGCATATGACTGGATGATGGAAATTTGTCATCACAACTTCACCACATTAACTAAGCTTGGGAAAGATGCCTTTGCAAAGTGAAACGTCCCTTGCAAAATAAACAGACTTTAGTAAATCAACCCCCTAGAGAGGATTTGGGGTAAAAAGATAGAAGTAGCAGCTGTGGTGGTCTGATAGCCATAGTCATGAATGTAACTCAATGCACTGTTTAATTAGGCAACTAGGTGGCAAATGAGGTTTAATGTTGATAAATGTAAATTTATGCACTTGGAGGCTAAGAATATGCATGCATCATAAATACTAGGGGGAGTACAACTGGGGGAGTCAATGATGAAGAAGGATCTGGATGTTTAGTTAGATCATAAGCTTAATAATAGCATGTAATGCCAAGCTTCGGTTTCCAAAGCAAGCCAAATCATTGCTTGTATTAAGAGAGGTATGGACTCCAGAGAGAGAGATATAATTTTACCCCTGTACAAATCATTAGTAAGACCTCATCTCGAAGATGCAGTTACGTTTTGGGCATCAGTTCTTAAAAAGGATATCGGGAACTGGAGAAAGTGCAGAGAAGGGCAAGCAAACTGATAAGAGGCATGGAGGAGCTTAGCTATGAGGAAAGATTAGCTGAACTTAATTTATTCTCTCTTGGGAAGAGGAGCTTAAGGGGGGATATGATCAACATGTACAAATACATACAGTAGGTGGTCCATAGAGTGAACTTGGTGATGAGTTATTCACTTTAAGGTCATCACAGAGAACAAGGGGGGCACTCTTTACGTCTAGAGGAAGAGATTTCATCTCCAAAAATCTCCAAATATGAAAAGGCTTCTTCACAGTAAGAGCTGTGAAAATGTGGAATTAACCCCCCCGCCCCTCATTTATTGGTTGAACTAGATGGACTTGTGTCTTTTTTCAATCTGACTAACTATGTAACTATCTCCTCTCCTAAATGCAATTTGATATTTGTTTATATGGGCTGGTGACAGTATACATCGATATACACGGCACTACTGAATAACTGTGTTGAGTATAAGTTGACATGGGCTGGGATCTCCTTTTACATCATATTTTCCCAGTATGTGTACAGTACTTGTTGTACTGTTTCTGTATTATTTACCATTGTTTGTAGTACCTTATTTGTATAATGCCACAGGATATAATGAAGCTACATAAAACATTATAATACAGTGACAGAAAGGCAGTCAGTTATCTGAGCTTTAGCAATAGGTTTGAATATCCTGAGAACCTCCAGTTATTTATTACCCACCAAACCTCCTTTTCCAAAGTTCTAAACATCTCAAGGTCTTCTTTGCCTGCATACCCTACAGCAGCCACTGTTTTAGTTTTCAAGTTTGCTTTTACTGTAAAAATGCTTCCTGCGCTGTATGTTTTTCTTTCCATTAAATCCCGACAATCAAGAGCAGTCCTATTAATCTAGCAATGAAGTTCCAGGAATTTCCAGACTATTCAAATTTTGTTGCTTGAGGAAAAACATCACAATTTCGAAACCATCAAGTAGAAAAATAAGTCATATCAGCTGTGCCGTGCTTGGTTACCATGGTGCTGGATATCTGAATTTTAATGAACAGCTAGTTTGTCTAATACTTCAGAATTTCATACAGTTAGAAGTGATGCTGTCTGCTGTAACAAGGCCAAGAATAGAAATGCATGCTGGCTTAGCTAAAGGCAGATTTACAGTGTCAATACCGACATGCAATATGTATTGTTTATAAATAGAGCAAACGCTAAGCACAAGGGCATATCTACTGGCCTCTTATGTTCCGTACGTCAGCTAAAAACTCAGATATATTAAAGGATCTATGTCAGTGATGCTTTTTAGTGTGTTTTATACTAAAGCAGTGTTTTCCATAGTTTGGAACATGTCCAGAGACTGATGACAGGGCTAAGGAGGGTAAACCTTGTTGAGGGCATATGTTCGGCGATGGCTACTACAGCCAGGTGTTCATTTATCCAGGTTTGCTTACATGGCTGCTCTTACATGGGCTTGAACTCTTCTGTCAACTTTGACAGCTGTTAGCAACTGATTTTAATCTTGGTGTGCTAACTGGCACTGTACTGTTATCTATTGATTACTCCAGGAAACTTCAATTATCATTGGCACGATTCTTGCAACCAAAAAGAGTTCCAGAGCCATTCTGGAGAAGACCTTTGCAGATGTAAGTTTGAAAACTGAAAGTAGACTCACTCAGGGTAGCATGTTAAGTTGACAATGATAGGAGTGGGTGCATGAAAGCCTCAAGAAAAGCAGGGATGGATGTAATCTCTTATGCCGCATACACACAGTCGGAATTTCCGATGGAAACAGTCCGATGGGAGCTTTTCATCGGATTTTCCGACCGTGTGTATGCCCATCGGTCTTTTTCTGTCGGAATTTCCGACGGACTTTAACTTTAACCCGTTCTTAATTTTTCCGACGGAAAACCTTTCTATCGGATTTTCCGATCGTGTGTATGCAATTCCGACACGCAAAATTCCGACGCATGCTCGGAAACAATTCGACGCATGCTCAGAAGCATTAAACTTCCCTTTTATAGTGCAGTCGAATGCTTTTTTAAGGCGTGGTGTAGGCAAGACAGTTTGAGTGAAATTCCGTCGGAATTCCGACGGGAAAACCATCAGAGCTTTTTCTGACGAGAATTCTGACCATGTGTACGCGACATTAGGAAAGGTGTGAGTTAATGTAAGGAACATCATGCCAGCTGTTAGGCTAATGTGCATGCAGCTCCTGAAATGTATACTGACCTTGTTATTCATCCGACTTCCACCTGACCTGTTTTTGGTTTACCCTTTTCTGCCTATGTTTTCTGTCCATCTCTGTTACCAACCTCAGCCTAGAAAACTAACCAAGAATCTGCCCATCTGCTCTGGTTGTTCCTAACTACAATCTTTAATATGATTTGGTGCCTTCTTGCTCAGCTGTTACTGACCTGGCTTATGAAGGAACTCCACTTACAGCTAAACTAGGTGTATCGATGGTCTCCCAGATGAACCCTCACTCATCTGATTGCAGTGCTCTCCAGTTCCAGTCTTTATAATCCTCACTCTGGCACTGCCATCACCCTTGCAGGCCCTGTCTTAACTTCCAGGGGTGCTTGGAGAGGCATCTTAATATGGCCACTCTGTAGCCTGCACACCTGATCAACAGGTTTAGTTGCCTGTGTCATTCTGACTACTGTCTTTGTATTTGCTTTCTGAATTCTGACCTAAGCCTGTACTTCGCTTCTGTCTGCCACCTGCCTCCTGCCTGGCTCCCAAGCCTTTCTGATAACATTTATGTCTGTTGGACGCAGAGATCACTATATTTGTTCCTTTATTTCATGTACTGTACCTTACCGGGGTGGAGTTCTGTTAATCCCAATAAGGAAATCAGGACCAGTGGAACGTATCAGTGTTGCCTGTGATCTAGACCTAATGGAAAGTCATTCATTAACCCTGTATGGAAAAGTGCATTTGACCTGACTGTTTATTCAGGGGTCTATGTGATGAGGTGAGCGGCTAGTGTCATCAGTGGTGGAGGTTCTGCACGTTGTCACCTGCATGAAAATTTGCATCACGAGTGAACATCCATTGGGACTTGCCTGTGCCTATGAACTTTTATTGATTCACATTTATTATTTTAGCGCTGCACTAACTTTTTATATGAGCACGTGCACATGTTGTCCCTTAAGTTGATTTGTTGAAAGCAGAAAAATGGGCATGCGTAAGGATTTTAGTGGGCCAAATTGTAATGGCTGACAAAATCTCAGCTTTTGAGGGATGTTCCTGGTCTGCAGTGGTCAGGACCTGCCAAAAGTGGTCCGAGGAAGGAAAACCAGCGACCTGACAACAGGGTCATGGATGGCCAAAGATCATCGATGCACATGTGGAGCGAAGTCTAATCCATTAGAAGAGCTACTGCTACTGCTACTATTGCTTTTACTGCTGTAAAAGTTAATGCTGGTTCTGATAGAGAAGTGTCAAAACACACAGTGCATTGCAGTTTGATGCATATGGGGCTGAATAAACTGGTCAGGGTGCCAATGCTGACCTGTGTCCACAGCCAAAAGCGCCTACAATGAGAACTAGACCACAGAATAATGGAATAGGGTGGATTGGTCTGATGAATTCAAGAACAGTTTGAGGAACACAGCAACAAGTTTGAGGTGTTAACATCTGTGGGATGTACTGGAAAAGCAAGCCCAATCCACGGCAGCCCCACCTTGCAACTTATAGGACTTAAAGGATCTGCTACTGATGGCTTTATACCAGATACAACAGCATACCTTCAGAGGTCTAGTGGAGTCCATGCTTCAACAAGTTATAGTGGGATGTTATAAAGTTATGGCTGATTGGCATATGTCCCGATGGCCTTCCTGAAAATGTCTTGAAAGTACAGCCATGGCCAACATTTTTGAGAATGACACAAATATTAATTTTCACAAAGTCTGCTGCTTCAGTATTTTTAGATCTTTTTGTCAGATGTTACTATGGTATACTAAAGTGTAATTACAAGCATTTCATAAGTGTCAAAGGCTTTTATTGATAATTACATTAAGTATATTCAAATAGTCAATATTTGCAGTGTTAAAAAAAATGTGGAAGAAATCTGCGCTCGGAAAAAATTAGGAAATAACCAGAGCAGCTGAACACTATGGCTCTAGATACTAAACCAAAAATAGAAATAAATGTGAAAAAGTGCAGCGCTCAGAAAAATGAGATAAAAAATGAGATAAAAAAATGAGATAAAAAAACTTGACCAATAACGGTAAAAGTGAGTGAATCAAGTCCTATTCCATGTGAATGGATACTGGTACTTGCGACAGTTTGAGTGCATATAAACTTATAAACAACTTAATTACAGTGCAAACCTAAACCAAATGTGTGTTGATATATGTTAAATACATAAACTAACATTTGCAAAAAAATATGTGAATACCCAAATCTATAAGTTCAAACACATAAGTGCATCCAAATCGCATGCAGTGAAAAACGCAAAAAGATCAATCAGAATAGTCAAACAGAGTCCTCAGTACTGAATATTGAGTACATAAACTAACATTTGCAAAAAAATATATGTGAATACCAAAATCTATAGGTTCAAACAGATAAGTGCATCCAAATCGCATACAGTGAAAAACGCAAAAAAAACAATCAAACAGAGTCCTCAGTGTTCAGTAGCCTTTGACAGTCTCCTACACAGAGCGCTTCTGAGTGTAATAAGATTTTCTTAAAATTGACCTCGCAGTTCCCTTCAAGAGATATAAAGTAAGAAAAGGAGGCTTACCAGATGTCTGGTCTTTACCGCATATATCCCATCAAACGAGGTTCCAGGTACAGCGAATCAGCTGGGCTATTCCTCGCTCATCAGAGCGTGCATCAGGCTCCACCAAGTGCCTATATACCCCCTCTGGGGGGTCCGATCAGAGTCCCGCAGGGATACCAAAAATAAAACAAAAAAAGGTCCGGATCGTGTAGTATGTTAAAACAAGGGATGGCTTTATTCTGGCTCAATGGGTCCAATGTACAGCACAGATAAGTAGCAATACAAAATAAAAACAGTTTCGCTACCTTGTAGCTAAGAAAGATAAAAACTCCTGGCCTGGGAGTGTAGAAGCGATCGCATATGCGCAGAGCGGGTAGTCACGCCTACACGCTCTGCGCATATGCGATCGCTTCTACACTCCCAGGCCAGGAGTTTTTATCTTTCTTAGCTACAAGGTAGCGAAACTGTTTTTATTTTGTATTGCTACTTATCTGTGCTGTACATTGGACCCATTGAGCCAGAATAAAGGCATCCCTTGTTTTAACATACTACACGATCCGGACCTTTTTTTGTTTTATTTTTGGTATCCCTGCGGGACTCTGATCGGACCCCCCAGAGGGGGTATATAGGCACTTGGTGGAGCCTGATGCACGCTCTGATGAGCGAGGAATAGCCCAGCTGATTCGCTGTACCTGGAACCTCGTTTGATGGGATATATGCGGTAAAGACCAGACATCTGGTAAGCCTCCTTTTCTTACTTTATATCTCTTGAAGGGAACTGCGAGGTCAATTTTAAGAAAATCTTATTACACTCAGAAGCGCTCTGTGTAGGAGACTGTCAAAGGCTACTGAACACTGAGGACTCTGTTTGATTGTTTTTTTTGCGTTTTTCACTGTATGCGATTTGGATGCACTTATCTGTTTGAACCTATAGATTTGGGTATTCACATATATTTTTTTTGCAAATGTTAGTTTATGTACTCAATATTCAGTACTGAGGACTCTGTTTGACTATTCTGATTGATCTTTTTGCGTTTTTCACTGCATGCGATTTGGATGCACTTATGTGTTTGAACTTATAGATTTGGGTATTCACATATTTTTTTGCAAATGTTAGTTTATGTATTTAACATATATCAACACACATTTGGTTTAGGTTTGCACTGTAATTAAGTTGTTTATAAGTTTATATGCACTCAAACTGTCGCAAGTACCAGTATCCATTCACATGGAATAGAATATTTGCAGTGTTGACCCATCTTTTTAAAGACCTCTACACTTCTCTCTGGCATGCTGTCAACTACTGGGCCACATACTGACTGATGGCAGCCCATTCTTGCATAATTAATACTTGCAGTTTGTCAGAATTTGTGTTTTTTTTTTTTTGTTCACCTGCATCTTGAGGATTTGTCACAAGTTCTCAATGGGATTAAGGTCTGGGGAGTTTCCTGGCCATGGACCCAAAATTTAGATGTTTTGTTTACCAAGCCACTTAGTTATCACCTTTGCCTTATGACAAGGTGCTACATTATGCTGGAAAAGGCATTCTTCATCACAAAACTGTTCTTGGATGGTTGGGAGAAGTTGCTCTCAAAGGATGTTTTTGTACCATTCTTTATTAATGGCTGTTTTCTTAGCAAAGTTGTGAGTGAGCCCACCGCCTTGTCTGAGAAGCAACCCCACACATGAATGGTCTCAGGATGCCTTTCTGTTGGCGTGACACAGGACTGATTGTAGCACTCACCTTTTCTTCTCCGGACAAGGTTTTTTCCTGGATGCCCCAAACAATCGGAAAGGGGAAAAATAACAGAGAAAATTAATTTCCCCTAGTCTTCAGCAGTCCAATCCCTGTGCATTTTGCAGAATATTAGCCTGTCCCTGATGTTTTCCTAGAGAAGTAGCTTTGCTGCTTTTCTTGACACCAGGTCATACTCCAAATGTCTTTGCCTCACTGTGCATGCAGATGCACTCACACCTGCCTGCTGCCATTCCTGAGCTAGCTCTGCACTGATAGTGCCCCGATTACGCAGCTAAATCAACTGTAGGAGGCGGTCCTGGTGCTTGTTGGACCTTCTTGGGCGCCCTGAAGCCTTATTCGCAAGTGCAGGGGAAATGTTTTTTTTGGGGGATTAAGTTAATTTTCATAGCAAAGAGGGACTTTGCAATTAATTGCAATTCATCTGATCACTCTAAACAACATTTTGGAGTATATGCAAATTGCCATCATAAAAACGGAGGCAGCAGACTTTGTGAAAATTAATATTTGTGTCATTCTAAAAACTTTTGGCCACGGCTGTACAGTATTATTGGGTGATATAGGTAATATAAAATAAAGATAATCATGGATTTAGCATAAAGTTATTCTTTTACTGTCCTACTAGTTGTTATGTGTTAGTCTAAATAGAAAAGCTAATACAATCTATACTTTCCACAATGATATCTGCAACAAATTATCACCATGGCTTAACTCCTTAACTGTTTTAATTATAAACCATACTATATGACAATGACTGACACAATGCCATATTTTAAACTTATGACTGCCACAGGCAACAGAAAAATGACTGCATCAATAACAACTGTGAGTCATATGTGGCATACATCACTGACACAAAGATCAGCTAAACCAAACAGAATCTGTTGCATGTATTTTTAGAATCACCCTTTTTATTATGTGCAAATGACCTCTATGAATCAATATATAAATGCAAATCATTACATTTTGTTTCTTCAAATAAAATTAAGGGGCAGTCTAAGAGCTTGCTCATATGCCTTTTATGACATACCTAAATAAATAATGCACTCGATTTCTGAAGCTCATTCCAGTCATTATTAATTTTTTGACTTTTAAAAGGTAAACTGTGTGCTGAAAGCTACAAATCAGTATTATAATATAATACATAAAATTAACTTCTCAGAATGAAATTTAAGTCTGTCATAAATGTATGTATAGTATAAGAACCTTTGTTTAAATAAGAATCTTTATTTCGGGTAACATGATTTTCTTTGACCTTTGCATTTTTATAACTAAGTTATGAAATACAGGCCCCTATAACATACTCGCTATTGATATCCATAAAGTGCTTCTGAAAGTACCATAGCGAGATTTTCTGTATACAGCTGTTGATTCCCAGTATATCCATATTATATTAATCCATATTATATTAAAGGCTATCGCTATCCAGAACTAATATTCTGGACTGCTGCAGGGAGTGTGCATTTCTGTAATCATGGAGGGGCTGGTGCTTGAAATCATTTAGCAGGTGCAAAAAACCCTGATACACTAATAAAGTGTAACTAAAGGCCCATAATGAAAAAATTGCTATTAGCATGAGGTTTCAGGCAAAGGTGACATGCAAAATCTTTTTTGCCAAAAAACTTTTGCCACATGCACCAGCAGTTTTTTTTAATGTAAACTGCATGGTGTATGCACCCTGAAGTGTACATGCCAGTTCATTCTCAACAAAGTGAATATAGAACCAGATGTAGGGAATGATCATCAGTGGCTGTCCAATGGCAAAAAGAGGGTTGAGGATTTAGTAAGAAGCAGTGAGGAAGGTGGCAACAGCGGTGCACAGGGTTGCAACTGTAGCTTCAAACTGTCAGTGGAGGAGAAGATCAAACTAGGGGGTAAGTGTGCCATAATGTGCAAATATGCTATGTATACCCCCATCAAATCATTCTCTGCTGCTATTACCTTTTGTACCACCACCCCGTCCCTTTAGAATGTAAGCTCTACGAGCAGGGCCCTCCTGTACCTTTTGTATTGAACTGTACTGTAATTGTGTTGTCTCCCCTATACATTGTGAAGCGCTGCGTAAACTGTTGGCGCTATATAAATCGTATAATAATAATATAATAATATACCTTCATGCTATGGCAAGAACTCTTCACAACACTTATGTCTGCTTTAAGGTGAATGAGAGTTGTATACACACTGCATAAGTCTTTCATTTACCTTTGAAGCACAAAGATGCAACTGGGTGCTTTGTACCCCAAACCTTGCCCAGGTCTGAGTTGCATTATATGTACATAACAACATCCTTCTGCTATAAAGGTAAACAGAATTTTACCTGCATTTGCTGATGAAAACTATATGGATATACCAAGTGCCAAGCAGCTAAGAACACATATCAAAAACATATCTACTATAGCCATTATTAGCAAACAAACTTGACTCTTCTTTGCCCCTCTCTAATTTAGTTTCACCTTGTTACTGGGACCTGACCTTCCCTGACTTCAAAGGTCCACTAACTGCCATATGCCTGTCCAATGACCATGCCCTTTCTTTCTACTGAAGCAGTCTCATTGGGTGTTGAAATGGAAGTTGGCACAGCTTAGTTAGGAAAAGTCTGCCCCTCCAGCAACATAGTGAAACTAAATCAGTCAGGGACACAGAAAATAGGTTTAACCCTTTGGTTAAAATGGTAGTAGCTGTAATAATTTGGTGTCTTCTGTTAGGCAGAACTTTTACATTTAAAAGTCTAAACTAGAGTACAAGCATAACTATGAAATTGTCATTTAGCTTAGAATGTTGTTGAGCAGCCACAATAAAAAGGCAGGCTATACAAATCTGGACTTATGAGCTAGAGTTGTACTTCTAAAGGTATAGGTAAGACACAATTTAGAATGAAGCACTAATATCTGTTGCATAGGAATTCCAATGGTAAAAGTATGCCTAAGACTGGGTTCACACATTTGTGTGAACCCACATTTGAGATTTAGGCTCAAAGCAGGGGGTTCGGTGCGTCCCTGTTCACAGATTCAGGTGCGAATCAGTTCATAATTTTTGCCTGAATTTGCACCTGATATGGACCCAAAGACGCACAAGACCCTTTCCAAATGCCGCCCTGGAGTTGTGTGAACTGGCTCCATTGAGAGCCAGGCACCCTCTACAGTCATGTGAATTGGATGCGGGGAAACTGGCATCCAAATCACATATATGTGAACCCAGTATTAAAATGGGCATTAAAATCTGCCCACCCCTGCAAAAATTAAAAGCCAGCAGCTACAAATACTGCAGCTGCTGACTTTTAATAGTAGGACACTTACCTGTCCTGGAGTCCAGCAATGTTGGCACCGCAGCTGATGATTCCATCAGCTGTCGGGTGCTGCCACTGCCATTGTAAGGGAACCTGGTAGTGAAGCATTACAGCTTCACGATGGGTCCCTACTGCGCATGCACAAGGCACCGCTGCGCTCTCCTGACCCGGTGGCAGGGGAAGGAAGAGGGTGTCGAGCTGCTGACGTAATGCGCCACAGCCCAGTCTCCCGGAAGTGGGGATAGAGTACCTGTCAAAGATAATATTATAGATATATATTATGCCAAATGTGGCACCAGAGGGGGGGGGGTGGGGGAGAGAAATGAGCATAATTTCCACTTTTGGGTGGAACTCTGCTTTAATGTAAATTCTCATGGAGTATTTTGTCAAAGTTCACTTTCTTTTAAACTAGCCTTTGCATATCTTATATCTAGATATCCTAAGAACAGATACCTAAATTAAGTCACATGAGGTGTAGCTAAGCACCACCCATCCAACATTCCATGATATAATAAAAGCAGCACATTGGTCAATAAGAGCATTCTCCATGGAAAGTAGAATAGTTAGTTGACATGGCATGTGCCAAGTCTTCTATTCCTCACTTCTCCGCAAATTTGTTCTAATCAAACTTAGAATTTGACTTGTGCAGACTAAAATATAAATATATATAATCAAATACAAGAGAATCTCCCACTCAGCCATAAATATTTCAATCTGACACTGTTGCCCTTACACAATTAAATTTAAATTATTTGTATTTATTGTAGTACAAGCTTCAGAAGTACATTTTCTAGTCACTATAGAATAGATTCATGCATGGAATAAAGTGTTCTCATAAAAGCAAAATTTTCAATAGTTTATGTATGTAAATAAATATTGCAGTAAAACAAATGAATGTGCAACATTGAAAAGCAAAATCTGCACATCAGATTAAGCACAAAAAGTATGTTGGCACCACATGACATTGGGTACCTAAACTGTTTTCTTTCTATAATTGCAGCTTACATATTAAACATATGGCAGTGTTGTAGATGCCTACAACGTTCTTTCGGTAGTTACTGATGATGTCATGAATATGCAGAGACAAACTGAGCTGGCCCACGGATTTTTGCTATGCTCTTTTTCTTTAATTTGGTTGGTGTTAAACAATTTATTGACTTTTACAGTTAGCAAACAACTCCTCATTAGTGAACATAGCTTACATGTTTGTTGGGTCTTTATAAACTGCTTGGGTTCAACTTACAATACAATGGCTAGCTATACACAATGGTTGACTTTAAGTGGAAATGAGAGCAAGCAGCTGAAGTACAAGTAAGTGCAAACTTTGTTACCTTCAATAAAATGTGTTAAAGCGGAGTTCCGCCAAAAAAGAAATAAATAAAAGTCAGCAGCTACAAAAAGTGTAGCTGCTGACTTTTAATAATCGGACACTCACCTGTCCCACAGTCCATCAATGTGAGCGCACAAAGCCCCGCTCCTCTCCCCCTCCTCTCTATAGCGCCGGCATTCTTACTGTGGGTGCCTGGCTGTGGCTTCACAGCTGGGCATGCACTGCGCATGCACCAGCCGCAGCGAATGGCCGTGCAATCTTCTGGGACCTGTGACGTGTCCCAGAAGATTGCAGGGAGGGAGTGGGGAGAAGTGAACTTCCTTCCGGTGCAGCGGAGCCCTGGGAGGAAGTGGAAGCTGGATGCCTCTAAAAAGAGGTTATTCGCCCCTCCCCCCCAAAAAATGTCAGGGGGTCACCATCACTTAAAGCGGAAGTTCAATTTTTGGGTGGCACTCCGCTTTAATGTCAGGACCTGTGACATTAATTGAATCACCTATTGGTGGCACTGTTATTCCTGGAATTGAAGTGCATAGTTCTGGTGGCTACCAGTGGGTGTTTCCCAGCAGCGGCACTGTACAAGTAATTAGGCTGCACCTGATGTGTACTGCTGGGGGGTATATATGCCCGCCCTTGACTGGAGTTCAATGCTTCAGTGTTCTTCCTGCAAGTTGTGTGCCTGCCTGATCCTGATCCTAATCGTTGCTCCTGTACCTGACCTTGAGATCTGCTCCTTGCTTCTCTCAGTACCTTGCTCCCGTCTCCCTTTGTCTCCTGTCCTTGTCCTGCTCACATGTGCTCCCTCCATTTTGCATATAGTTAGTTAGATTATTATTCGGGGTTTTTGCACTGCCACGTTTATCTGTCACTTGCATTGTTTATGATTTACTGGGCTTGGTGTTGGAAGTGTGTAATTTGTCTTACAAAAAATTATTTTAACCTTATTCAGTCTGGTTCCTGATTCTGCCAGTTTTCTAATCCAGATAACCATGCTAGAAACCAGAGGCAGATATTGACCATTTTTTTTTGTTTATCGGTCCAGGGCTGCCACAGCTTGGAAAATATTAGGAGATACACTCAGTGTGTCGCTGTGCAAATTTACAACTCCTTGTGAAGCACAATAAAGCAGGAATTACAAAAGCCTAATAAAAAGGTAGAACACAATAAAAAAAAATACCCTCTAGGAATTATAATGAATACAAAATCTGTCCATACTTTAAGAAATAGCCATATTTTAATGGTGTGAAGCAAATAATTTGACAGTGAACCCAGTGGTGCTAAAATTAAAACCAATTTATCTCAATTTATCTCTGCAAGCCATACATTATCGGTAATATTATTCAAATTGTGATAAAACACATACATTTTACTTCATTACTTGTATTATTAAATTAAAGTGTCATTAAACCCAAAACTTGTATGTCTATTTTTTTAAAAGTATGTTCTAAACCCATGTGCAGAAGCTTACAAGTATAAAGTGTTTCTGCACTAGTAAATACCTGGTTGATCCTGCCTTTCCCATGGACCTCTATTCTGTCTGTAGCAACGATATGGCAGCCGATCCCCTAGCTCCTATTTTGCCACAATCAGTGTGCATGCCCAGCCAGCTTCTTTGTTTCCCCATTCACTTTCTTCTATCCTCTGGAAGCTACCCCACTAGAGCCAGCAGGTTGATTGACAGGTGCCTGCTCCAATGCCTGGCTCTTCCTCTTTCAGCAGCTTATATGATACAAGTCTTTCTAACAGCTGCAGCTGCTCTATTTTCTCCTGTCTGCCTGTGGCAACATGCACAGGCCCCTTACAGTGACAGCTGATCCATTTCCTTTGCTCTCACTGCAGTTTTTTTTTCTGCTTGCTCCTCCCTTTTTATCTTCACAATACAGTGCAAGCACTCTACACTAGTCGCCTTACAGCAGTAAAATATAAAGGTATTTATGTTATTTATTTTCATGTGAGCTAAATGTTCTCACTTTCATTGTTAGATTGTAACGCTAAATTTGTTTAAATGTGTTTAACGACACTTTAACAAAAAAAAAAGATGCTTTGTGGCTTCTTAATTATAGACCTAGACAAGTTGTTGAATATGAAATCTAACATGATGTGTTTTTTACAGCGGTAATGGTAAAGCAATTGAGTTTATTTTTCATTCCTTATGACATAACACATGCATGTTTCTACACATGCATTAAAAGTTATTTTTTATTCTTACCCTCATCCCTTCAAAACGTGAAAGGGCTCTTAGTGGTCTCAAGGCCCTTAATGTCCTTAGGGACTTAATAGCCCCTAGTTCTGAGTATCCCAAGGCATTAGCTACTAAGCTAACGAGAGACACCTATGTAAAAAAACAAAAACAACAATTCTAATTTTTCTGCCACCACATATATGTTTGAGGTATGCTTTGGTTTGCCAGGGGAAAATGACCCATTCTAAATTCTTCCATGTGGGCAAGCAAGCTGAAAAAGAAGTCTGATTAGAAAGGACAAAGTACATAAGATCCACCTGATGATGGAGACCTGTTGATACAATGGAGCACACACCCTCAAGGTCTTACCCACTCTCACATTTTGTTGGAGCTCCAATTGGTTTTTGATGAGCAAAATTACGCATGGCAATACAAATTAACCTACAAAAAAGAAAACAAGTGAATCTGTGCTGTGTGACAACCTAGGTCTTAGCCTTACCCTGATGCCTTCAAATCTTGATAATGCACGTAGAGGTCTCAATGCTCTCAACGTCCTTAGAGATTTAATGGCAGCTAGTTGGTCATACCCGAGGGCCACCGCCAAAAGAGATATGATTGAAATCTGTTCAGAACCAACAGCACGTTTAATTAATAGATGAGAAATTTGTAAAACTTGTGACTAACTTTTGCTTTTTAAGGGAAGTTCATTCCTCTCTGAAGGTTTTTTGCTTAGATTGTAACCAAAAAAAACTGTTAAAGAAATAATGAAACTAAGTTTGTATCCTTTAGAACACTTCAGTTTACAACATGACAAAAGGCAGTCGAACATCCAATTCTTTATTTATAACTTCAGCATACAAGTCAACATAGGAGTTTGCATGTTTTGGACTTAACTAATAGTCATTAGTCATAGACTTTAATGGGAAAATACACCTTTGGTGCAGTTATACTTAAGTCTGAGCACCCCCTAACCCCAAACCCCTCTGCCAGTCTTATACTCACCTGTCCCCAATCCAGCAGGTAGATCACTACATAGATCAACCCACTTCTCAAAATGCGTGGGCTCCACAATCCTTTTTATGCTTACTGAGTTCAGTGTGTGCTCCACAATCCCATTTATTCTTATGGACCACCATAGGAATAAATGAGATTGAAGTGCCCATGTGTTGGATTAGCTGGGAAGACTTTTAGTAAATAAGCACATACTGGAAAGGTAAAAACACTTAACATTAATAGAGCAAATTTTCCAAGGATGAGGGCTGCTCTCCAAGTCTTAGACTGGGAGGGAATATTGGCATTGACGAACACAGAACAGAAATGGGTATTCTTCAAAAAGACTGTATGTGAACACACTGCAAAATCTATTCTCATGGGTTTAAGAAAATGTGGCTCATGGCCAAAGTTAAAAAAAGCTATAAATAATAAGAAAAGAGCTTTTAAAAAATATAAAAATGAAGGAACACTATCATTATTAAAATATTACAAGGAATATAACGGAATATATAAAAAGGAAATTGAGGCCTAAAAATTCAAAATGAACTACAGATTGCAAAAGAAAGCAGGGTAAACCCCCAACAAATCTTCAAATATATTAATAGTAAAAAGTTCTGGTCTAAGTATGTAGGCTCTTTTAAATTACCTACAGTGGGCGACTGGGGGTAAAGAGAAGGCAAAGTTATTAAATACCTTCTTTAGCTCTGTGTATACAAAGGAGCATGGGGAGTTCAAGTCCATAATTGGAATGATATTGACATAGCCCCAAATGAACCACTATGGCTCAAAATTGATATGGTCCTGAAATATTTAGACAGCATAAAACACCTGGACCAGATGGCATACACCCACATGTCCTAAAATAATTGAGCTCTATCATTTCAAAGCCATTGTTTCTAATTTTTAGGGAATGTTTAATGACAGGCATAGTACCACTGGATTAGCGCAAGGCCAATGTGGTGCCTATATTTAAAAAGGTATCAAAGTCTTTACTAAGTAACTACAGACTTGTTAGTTTAACTTCTAGAGCCAAGAATATACTGGAGAGTTTAATATAAGACCACATGGATGAGTTCTTGCTAGGCAGAAGTATTTTATGCAACATACACCATGGATTCATGAAAGATAGAAGTTGTCAAACAAATCTTATTTCTTTTTATGAGGAAGTAAGCAAAACCTTAGACAAAGGAGTGGCTACAGACTTGGAAAAATCAGTTTGTAAATGGATAGAAAACTGGCTAAAAGACCGTTTTGAGAGAGTAATGGTTAATGATTCATACTCTGAATGGTCTAAGGTTATCAAAGGTGTACCCCAAGGTTCAGTGTTGGGACCCTTACTTTTTCATATATTTACATATGATATGGGGTCTGGGATTAAAAGTACTATTTCAGTGTTTTCAAGTTATGCACTTGGGGGATAAAAACATGCATGCATATTACATACTAGAGGGAGCACAACTGAGGGAATCAATGGTGGAGAAGGCTTTGGGTGTTCTGGTATATCATAGGCTTAATAAAAGCATGCAATGCCAAGCTGTGGTTTCCAAAGCAAGCAAAATCCTTTCTTGTATTAAAAGAGGTATGAACTGCAGAGAAAGATATATAATTTTGCCTCTGTACAAATCATAAGTAAGATCTCATCTGGAATATGCAGTTCAGTTTTTGCCACCAGTTCACAAAAAGGATATAGGGGAATTGGGGAAGTGGAGAAAGTGTAGAAAAGGGCAACCAAGCTGATAAAGGGCATGGATGAGCTCAGCTATCAGGAAAGATTAGCTGAACTGAATGTATTTTCTCTTGAGAGGAGGTTAAGGGGGATATGATCAACATGTGTAAATACATAAGTGGTCCATATAGTGAACTTGGTGTTGAGTTAGTCACTTTAAGGTCATCACAGAGGACAAAGAGTCGCTCTTACGTCTGGAGGAAAAGAGTTGTTTTCTCAAAATACAGAAAGGCTTCCTCAAGAGCTGGCACTGGCCAGCTCATCAGATCGTTTTAAAAAAGGCCTGGATTCTCTTCTAGATACATGTAATATAACTGGATAATAAAATTTATAGGTATAGTTGATCCGGGGAATAACCCATTGCCTCTTGGGGGATCAGGAAGGAATTTGTTCCCCTGCTGAAGCAAATTGGATCATGCTTTATTGTTGTTGTTTTTTTGCCTTCCTCTGGATCATCTGTGGGTATAGAATTGTGTATAAAGGATTGAAGGATTGTATCATTTTTTTCCCCTTCTATTGGTTGAACTGGATGGACTTTGACAACATGACACATTGTGTCAACAGGCCTTTTTTTCAGCCAGACTAACTATGTAAGTAAATGACCGGGTGATCTAGGTAGTGTTATCTCACTCAATCGGTAACAGGAAAAATGTGTAAAAGTTTAGCATGAGACACTCCTGAGTTTAGGGCCAAAACACGTCAAGTCACCTGTATGCTGAAGTTACAAGTAAGTCATTCTGGAAAGTTAAAGTACTATTGACTTTTATCAACTTGTTGGACAGGGTGAAGTAAAGTAAAGAATGCACTGAATGATGGATCTGACAGGAAGAGGATTTGAGCGGTGCAAACTTGAATTATACCAAAACCTAAGTTTAATTATAGATTGAATGACTAAGTTTCTTGGTGCTTGCAATTGCTACACTGAAATCTAAAAAACATTGTAGAAAATGGTTTGTGGAAACCAGTTTCAAATGTGGAATTTTACAAATATATACTATAACTATACAAATGTTAGGAGAACAGAATGATAATGCAAAATGACTTCAACCTTTCTGCCAATTTTGGAGACAAGGAGGTCAAGTTTGATAGACAGACTCTGTAAATGTTTTCATGATTCGTGATCACGAATGCTGAATCATCATGCTGTGATCACTGAAACGCAACTGAATACAATTCTCATTACACTGTTTTGACGCACACTGGGTTACACTCAAAGCAGTTTAAGGCAAACCTTTATAATAACTTAGTAGTTAGCACAGCTCATTAACACTTTGGCATCTCTAGCTTGACTGTTGAGTAGGACTCCTTCAATGTAATTGCTGCTTCCACTAAATGAGTCACATGTTCTCTCTAAACTCCGACAAAGAAAATGTAAGTTGCTTGCAGAGTGCATTATCTATTTAGAGCACTATTTTACTTAAGTGGATCGTGAAACATATTGTTATAATGGTGACCACTTCACATTCTTTCTTCATACTTTTGTTAACAGAGAACTCTGCTCTAAATGAAAATGTTTTCATACTTTCTAATAGCCATGCTGTTTGGACCTCTAAAAATTACTTTGTAAAAATGTCTAAAATGTTGATGCTGCCATTATGTACAGCCGTGGCCAAAATTTTGGAGAATGACACAAATATTAATTTTCAAAGTCTGCTGCCTCAGTTTTTATGATGGCAATTTGCATATACTCCAGAATGTTATGAAGAGTAATCAGATGAATTGCAATTAATTGCAAAGTCCCTCTTTGCCATAAAAATGAACCTAAGCCCTTAAAAAACATTTCTACTGCATTTGTGAAGAAGGCTTCAGGGCACCTAAGAAAGTACAGAAAGTGCCAGGACCGTCTCCTACAGTTGATTCAGCTGTGGGATCGGGGCACCACCAGTGCAGAGCTTGCTCAAGAATAGCAGCAGGCAGGTGTGAGTGCATCTGCATGCACAGTGAGGTGAAGACGTTTGGAGGATGGCCTGGTGTTAAAAGGGCAGCAAAAAAGCCACTTCTCTCCAGAAAAAACATCAGGGACAAACTGATATTCTGCAAAAGGTGCAGGGATTGGATTGTTGAGGAGTGGGGTAAAATCATTTTCTCTGATGAATGCCCTTTCCTGATTGTTTGGGGCATATGGAAAATACCTTGCCCGGAGAAGAAAAGGTAAGCGCTACCATCAGTCCTGTGTCATGCCAACAGTAAAGTATACTGAGACCATTCATGTGTGGGGTTGCTTCTCAGCCAAGGGAGTGGCCTCACTCACAATTTTGCCTAAGAACACAGCCATGAAAAAAGAATAGTAGAAAAACTTCCTCCAAGAGCAACTTCTCCCAACCATCCAAGAACAGTTTGGTGATGAACAATGCCTTTTCCAGCATGATGGAACACCTTGCTATAAGGCAAAGGTGATAACTAAGTGGCTTGGGGAACAAAACATCATCATTTTGGGTCCATGGCCAGGAAACTCTCCAGACCTTAATCCCATTGAGAACATGTGGCAATTCCTCAAGAGGCAGGTGAACAAAGAAAACCCCACAAATTCAAACAAACTCCAAGCAATTAATAAGCAACAATGGGCTGCCATCAGTCAGGATGTGGCCCAGAAGTTGATTGACAGTATGTCAGGGCCAATTGCAGAGGTCTTGAAAAATAAGGGTCAACACTGTAAATATTGACTCTTTTGCTTAAATGTAATGTAATTGTCAATAGAAGCCTTTGACACTTATGAAATACTTGTAATTTTCCTTCAGTATATCATAATACATTTCTGACAAAACGATCTAAAAACACTGAAGCTGCAGACTTTGTGAAAATTAATATTTGTGTCATTCTCAAAACTTTTGGCTATGACTGTATAACTGAGGATAAGTTCACAAAGCTAACAGACCAGGATAAAAATCCATATTTTGGATGACAGTGACAGTTATTTTCAGTGACAGTTCAAATGAGATATAAAAATTGCAGCCACATGACAAAAGTAAAACTTCTTATCCTGGCTTGTTTACTTTGTGTCAGAGCTGGGCTCAGCCCTTCCTTCTCAAAGATAGCCGCTCAGCTGTCGGCTAATTGCCAGCTCCTTTCTCTCCACAGTGACTCACCTGTTGATGATATCCTGCTCGTCAGCCCTGCCTACTTAAGCCGCCCAGCCCAGATAATCTCTGCCTTCGCCTTGGTCACATCTCTAGAGATGCTCTCCTGTGTTCCTGTTAAAGACTTGCTTGGATGACATTCCTTCTGGCTCCAGATCCTGCTTGCTGTTCTACTACGCTCATCTCTGGCGCTCTGATGTTTTGGCTTGTCTGACTATCCATTCCGATTCCTGAACTATGGCTATGTTTTGACTACGTTTACTCAGTTTACCTTTTTAGTATTATTATTAAACAAGTGGGATTTAACTGTACTTTTGTCTCAGTCTGATTCATGGTTTCTGACACTTTGTAAATTGAGTGTATTATTTTTGAAACTAGGTACTCAAGAGTAATTTGTTGTCTATGCCCACCCTACTACAAGATCACTGCTAGTTACTGGGAGCCATATTGTGTTTGTGACGGTCCCCACCATTCATAGTTATGACACATTGGAGAAGAGGTGTAGCTATACACAGCTTTAAAAGTGCTCTCCAACTGCAAGGTGCCACATAACATTTATCCCCTAGGAACTGTACTGGTTTATGTGGCATGTGTCAATGAGTTTTTCCTTTCCAATCAAACTTAACAAAAAACTAAATGGTGTAGCACTACTATCTTAACCTCTATCTTTTTTGTGCATTTTATTTTTATTACAGGTACTTATATAGCACCATCAATTTACACAGCGCTTTACATATATATATATATATATATATATATATATATATATATATATATATATATATATATATATATATAGAAAATAGATAGTATAAAAATTCAGACTGTAATGTTCGTGAGAAATAATATACTAAAAACAGCGCTAGAAATTATTATCTCATAAGGACCTTTAAAATATTGAAATATAAAGCATAAAATATATAAAATTAGTCCTCAATCAAAGAGGTGAACAGATAAACGTTCCTTGAGTGCAGGAGTAGTGATGAGTGAACAGTTCGTAAAATAAATCAAAGTGACTTCTTCTGTGGTATATTCAGACACCGTATCATCCCGTGTGATAATTTCACCATGTGAGGCACACTCCCCTTAGGGGTTCAAACTCACCAGAAATCAGGATAAAACACGCCTGTCACATATGTGTCATCAAGGTATATTAATCTGCTTCCACTACTCCTCTGCTAAGACGGGGTTAAAACCAGCCAAGTATCAGCATCACCAAGGAAACACCAGCATCAGGGGTCCAGGGGGAATTTATCTCCAAACAAAACTCGCCATAGGAACAAAGTAGAATATGTATGGTATGGTGTGTGCCTGTGGAGACACACACTGGACTTCCGGGTAGAGGTATGGCGGCGGTGGAGCGCAAGATGTCACTTCCGGTCAGCGTCGTGTAAGCCACGACCTTACGCGTTTCGTCACCTCCGACTTCAACAGAGGGCCTCTAAAAACTACTTTGTAAAAATGTCTAAAATGTTGACGCCCTCTGTTGAAGTCGGAAGTGACGAAACGCGTAAGGGCGTGGCTTACACGACGCTGACCGGAAGTGACATCTTGCGCTCCACCGCCGCCATACCTCTACCCGGAAGTCCAGTGTGTGTCTCCACAGGCACACATCATACTGACAGGATGTGCAGGGGCTGACGCTGGAGAGATTATTCAACTACCATCTGAAACGCAAGTTACTATCATATGCTGAGTTGAAAGATAAATTAATGTACGCTGCTAATCTTTTGGGGCTTATTATGGGAATGTGATTTATGCTTTTAATCAATAAACGGAATTACGCTATGTGCAATATTCTACTTTGTTCCTATGGGGAGTTTTGTTTGGAGATAAATTCCCCCTGGACCCCTGATGCTGGTGTTTCCTTGGTGATGCTGATACTTGGCTGGTTTTAACCCCGTCTTAGCAGAGGAGTAGTGGAAGCAGATTAATATACCTTGATGACACATATGTGACAGGCGTGTTTTATCCTGATTTCTGGTGAGTTTGAACCCCTAAGGGGAGTGTGCCTCACATGGTGAAATTATCACACGGGATGATACAGTGTCTGAATATACCACAGAAGAAGTCACTTTGATTTATTTTACGAACTGTTCACTCATCACTACTCCTGCACTCAAGGAACGTTTATCTGTTCACCTCTTTGATTGAGGACTAATTTTATATATTTTATGCTTTATATTTCAATATTTTAAAGGTCCTTATGAGATAATAATTTCTAGCGCTGTTTTTAGTATATTATTTCTCACGAACATTACAGTCTGAATTTTATACTATCTATTTTCTATATTTTTATTCTTTAAACGGCTGCTTTTATATATATATCTATATTTATTTATATATATATTTTTTTTGTTGACACTATTTTTGTCTTGTTGGATTAGAAACTGTATATCTAACATCAGGCGCTGAGCAGTGTATAGTAGGCCCTTCAGATACACTTCATTTATTATATATATATATATATATATATATATATATATATTATTGTACATTCACATCAGTCCCTGTCCTCAAGGAGTTTATAATCTAAGGTCCCTAACTCACATTCATACATACAAATACTAGGGCCAATTTAGATGACAATTAACCTACCAGCATGTCTTTGGAGTGTTGGAAGAAACCGGAGTACCCGGTTGGAAAACCCACGCAGGCACAGGGAGAACATGCAAACTCCATGCAGGTAGTGTTGTGGTTGGGATTCAAATCGACAACCCTAGTGTTGCTAGGTGGAAGTGCTAACCACTTAGCCACTGTGCTGCCCCACCACTTAGCCACTGTGCATCAATTATTTCCTAATATTAAAGCCGGTCATAGACAGAGCGATTTTCTTTCCTGCAACCACGGGCTACAGGAAAGAAAATCACTCGATTCCCTCATCAATACAGTCAGTGTTAATGGGGGAATCCCTCCCACCAGAACCATTGAGTTCTCTCGGAGGAAGGGAGGGGGTGTCAACTTGGCTATATTAAGCCTGCCTATACATGGTTCGAATCTCGTCCCTGCTGAACTGGCCAAGATTCAAACCATCTATGGCTGGCTTCATAAAAAACGTCAAACTACAAACACAAATAATTTTCCATGCATTAATAAAACTATCTTATGTGAAACATAGTCTCTGTCACAGAGTGTTTTACATGGGACAATTTTTTTAATGCATGGAATATTATTTGTGTTGGTGTGTTTTTCTATTAATATTGGGAAACAATTGATACACAAACAAAATATAGGTTTAGATAGTAACTATACAATTTCGTTTTTTGTTAAGTTTTTTCTGCACATTTGAAGTTTGGGCAGCTACGATTAATTATTTATTTATGTTATATGTTTTCTTGATTTATTTGGGTAGCAACACAAAAGGTTTTTCTTTGGTTAACCTATTCCCAATCAAATGTTGTCTTTGGAAGGCTGTGGGCACCGGTTTATTTAGCAATAAATGCAAACCATGACAAATGCTTTTACCCAATTTCTTTTCTATACCATCCTTATATTATAATAAACCTGTTTTTCACACAGAGATACTAAACTTTTTCTTTACAGAGTGGTAACAGATCCAGATTCTATTCTCTGTGTATTTTTTTTTAAGTCAAATACCTGTTACCCTAAAGCAAGCATAATATGCTAATTCTGTCCTGCAAATTAAAAGTAATTCTATAATTGCCTGAGCATCACTAATAATAGAAGATTTTTTTAAAATTACGTCTTAACTGCTGTTGACTTCAGTAAGAAGCTTTGGCCACCTAAAATCCTACATGAGAAGAAAACTGACATCAAAAGGATCTCTAGGAAAACCTCCTTCCTTCAGTAATCGTTAAAGAAGCCTCTGATATTCAAAGAGGTAGGAATAAAGACTATACTTAGGGAAAAAAAGGACCTGCAGAAGCGTGTCTGGCATCGTACGTGTGAGATTTTATGAACATTTATCATTATATAATAATCAAGGTGTTATTCATTTTGTATGATTAAACACATCTCTCTATGTGGGAATTGCAGGTATTGTTGATTTAACTCTAGAGAACATAGATATAGCATGTTATTCAGATATTCACTTATGTGTGTTATTCTGCCCTGGAAAATAACATCTTATGTGACCTGTACAGTTAACAAAAAATATCAAAGGACAAATTTTAGCTCTACATTTGAGGATGATGTTTGCCACTACACATTTTCTTGGAAATTCACTAATTAGCTGGACTACATTACTTGGACTAACATAAGGGTTCTCTACTCCCACAATCCCATCCTAGACAACAGTGGGGACTCGTCTCATTGTTTCCCATTATTAGTATACCTAAGGCCTGGCATAAAAAAAAAATGGTTCCTAAAGACAATGATTGTATTATGTGGTTGAGAAGCAGTGCCAGGGTTCACCATGAGGGCACACATTAGGTGAGTGCTGGAAATTACAGGTTGTTCAGTTACATCCCTGGAATGGTGTGAATATGGGAAAGCTCTGTATTACTGCTAGCAGTAGACACAAAGAATACATTTAGATTTAGTTATTGTACTTTTTCTCTTCGCTGGATATGGAAATCATATCACAGCACAGTTTTTAGTGCCAAAAGTTTTTATGCCTGTAAGAATCTCCTCCCTGACAACCCGTATTGACCAGTATAGTGATTGAACTGCTAGTATAATGTCATACAAAGGGGCAGTAGCAAGGATAAACAAAAGCTATGAGTTGAGTTAATAATTTTATCCAGCTTTGTATAATAAGCATAAAAGGCAAAACATGCCAAAAGAGCAAAGCTAGCTCTAAAGAACATAGTAAAGGTACAACTGGACCAATATACGACAAATAAAAATATTGTCACACGTTAACCTGCAGTTTCCAGCTTGTGTATTCTTACCTCCTTGCTGCAGTGCTTCTCTACCCTGATTCCTTTCACATGTGTGCTTTGGCTGTGCTCACCTATGGGCATCACTTGCTATTCTGTGGGCTTTATTTCCTTCCTTTCTATCACCTCCTGGCCCACCTCCTAGTTTGCTTGCCTATGTAAGACACGCTCAATGTAACCCACATTGCCTAAGCAACTTCACAGTTCTCTGAGCTTCCGTTCGCTTGTCACTTGTGTATCCTGTGCCTGACTGCCCGTGTACTGATCCCGGCTTTGTTTACTGTGCTTGTTCGCTGCCAACCCTAAATTTGGCTTGTCCCCTGGATTTTCTGTTTTCTCATACTGCTTGTACTCTGCACATGCATGTGGTCTCCGCATCCTCAGCTGGGCGTTCCTGGGGGCCCACAAGCTGGTTCCAGCTTGCTGCAAGGGCATCCCCACCATCAGGGGCTCTGGTGAAGAAGCAAGCTGGGGCTTAGACTCTGCGCCCTGGGGAACGCCAAGTTGACGATCTACAAGGGCTCACTATCACAGATGCTTCACAAATAAATTATATTATGGGTTTACCTGCATAATAAAGCTATGAACTGGGGTTTTATATTCATCTTACCTGGAAAGCGTGCACCTATTTTCTACACCTCCATCCTCTCCTTCCACACTGCCTGGTTTTGCTAGGGGTTGGGAGCTACATTTTCCACACTGCCTGGTTTTGCTAGGGGTTGGGAGCTACATTTTCCCATTTCTCAGGTTACTAGAGGTAAGGCTAGGTCAGATTTCTGTTTGTGTTTATCGTTAACAAGAATTTAAATCTCCTGAATAAAGACACAGACAGCTAACTAAACTAACTAAAAGACATAGGTTCTCTTACTCACTCTATCAAAAAACAAAATGGGTTGGATGTCTCCCTTTAATATGAGTGCTTGAAAAATAAAAACAAATATCCAAATCTAAATCTTAGATCAACCCATGCATATTTGGGTATACCTCCAAAGACAACATCTGTCAAGTTCCAGGATACCTACAACAGCACCACAGCACATAAAGGAGAATAAAACATTTTATAAAACAGAGCAAAAAAGATCACCACATTTATATTTGTGTACTGTAGTTGCACTGCTTCACAGACCGGCCATCTGTTTCCTGCTGAAAGATCAATTTGTGTCATTAACAAAAGTCTTAGCAAGGAATAAGAAATTGTGAGGTTAAAATTGAATCACATAGCACAATGGTAATTCAATCATTTCCATCATTTCTAACTGTGGTTTTAACAGTCATAGTCAACACTGACATCCCAGAGGACAGGAGCACTATTGAAATGCCAAAACGTTTGCTTAATTTTTCAGAATGCTCTTTTCAAAACATTTTATATAGAAAAAATAATAATAATAATAATAAAAAAATAAAAAAGTTTCTTATACAGAAATTACTTCTGTGCATGATTTGGTTGGGGTAGAAAAAAAAAACACACGTACTTTTATCTGATGCATAATATTCGTGCTTGGTTAATCAAACAGTGAAAAGAGCCACAATGATGTACTTTAGTACAGTAAAACCTTGGATTGTGAGCATAATTTGTTCCGAAAACATGCTTGTAATCCAATACACTCATATATCAAAGCAAATTTCCCCATAAGAAATAATGGAAACTCAGATGTTTTGTTCCACAACCATTTATTCAGAAGTCCTTCAGTCTATATTGCATATAAAAAGATTATAGCAATGTGATAGGTTGTGTAACCATAAAATGTCCATCCACAAATGGCAGCCTCCACAAGGGGATCAGAAGTAAAATCCAGCAGGAGCTACAGAGTATAAAAGAGAAGAGAGGCGCCTCTAAGTGTAGCAATATGCTTACATTTAATGAAGGTACAACATTTAGCAACTCACATGGTTGATGGTTAAGGCCTCTTTCACACTTGTGCGACTTCAAAGTCGCGCGATTTTGCCGCTATTCGCCACCAAGATTTTTGCCACGATTTCACCGTGATTTCAAGGAATGCCTGTGAAGGGGCATCAAAATCGGACCAAAGTAGTGCAGGGACTACTTTGAAGTCGGAACAACTTGAAGTCGTACTAATATGAATGGCTGTCATTGGAAATCATGGGGAACCACTTGTCATGCTACTTTGCAGTCCCAAATCGTGGGACAAGTCGTATAAGTGTGAAAGGGGCCTAAAACAGACACATCTAAGTATGCAGGCATCTGGGGTAAAGCTGTCCACATAGACCGTCCTCTGCACCGGCGGTCCTCACCGCTGTCAGTCTACAAATATGACCGGGAAGATGACCTTGCAGAAGAGTGATCTGAAAGCGAGGCTTGAATCGCTCGTGGAGCGCATCGTGGAATGGATGAGGTTGATGGCGGTGAGGAGGAAGGTCTATGTGGACAGCTTTATCCCAGATGCCTGCATACTTAGATGTGCCTGTATTTAATCATTAACCATGTGAGTTGCTAAATGTTGTACCTTCATTAAATGTAACTGTATTGCTACACTTAGGGCTCATGCACACTGCAGCTCAAAAAGAAAAAAAGCTGTTTGAGCTTTTATTTCAGTCTGAAGAAGCTTGCGCTTTTTTGTGTTCTTTTTCACGTTTTTATTGAGCTTCTTTGAGCTCCTTTGAGCACAAGCATTTTCTTTCACAATTAGAGGCGCCTCTCTTCTCTTCTGAGTATGGAGCCCCCTTGGTTTCAGAATGCAATAACCCTTGGTAGCTAGTACAGTGAGTAGTGTAATGTCACAACTGAGTATAATATTATACTCAGTTGTGATATGACACTACTCGTATTGCAAGACCTTGCTTGTTTATCAAGTTAAAATGTATTAAAAATGTTTTGCTCATCTTGTAAAACCCTTGCAGACCAAGTTACTTGCAATCCAAGGTTTTACTGTACTAGCTACCAAGGGTTATTGCATTCTGAAACCAAGGGGGCTCCAATAAAAAAATACTGACCAGCTCTTATGGCCAACAGTTGCAGTCTGACCACTCCTATATGCCATAGCTCACTATTGGTCAGATATGTTTCCTAGTATGGATAAGCCACTATGGATGTGCCACAGGCAGTGAGCTCCAGCTCTTAAACATTGGTGTTTTTCAATTTTGTTCATTTTTTTATATAAGAAAGCTCTGGGTTGTGGGGCTCCCAGGGTGTTCTAGAGTGAGACTCAAATTGCTGACACATACACGATGAAGCCTAGTACATTAACAAGGACAACAAGTTTAAAGGGTTAGTCTACCAATAACTGATTTTTGCTTTTTCTTTAGACTTTTTTGATTGAATTTTTGATTTTGATGGCAAAGGCAGCAGTATGAATGTGGCTAAAATAGGATTCAAAGACAAGTAAGCTTAGCCAGGCACTCTGGCAGAAAACATTAACTGTAGAGACATAAGAAGGAGAAATAAGAAGCCAGTGGATGATTATGCTTGCTGTCTTCCATCCATAACTTTGATATTGGTTTGACTAACTTAGGACCTTCTTTAATCTTATCTTGTAAATGTGAATCTGAAGAACATCATGTTCAGCATTCATTTAGTAGGCTTCACTAGCTATTTACTAAACATTTAAATAGAGTTGTGAACCCAATGGTCTCTCAGAGCTTGCTAAAAGCCTGCTGAAGCCTGGTAAAAATTTAAAAATGTAAAAAAGAAAATCAGAGTTCTATTAATACATCAGACCAAGTAAAAACCCCTAAATGGGACTTTGACAAACCACCATTACATGCAAAGAAACTATAAAATATAGTGTTTATTAAAACAAAAAATGATAAAAACAGACAACTAGCATCTGAGCAATATGCAATACAATACAAGAAAAATTGAACATTACAACAACGCTTATGCTCTCATAGAGGTAGGACACCCCAAAACCCAAAGTGTTTCCAGTTTTGCTTGAAAAATGTCATCAGGGGTGGAGAGTACACCCCTGATGAAAGTTTTCAAGCAAAACTGGAAACGCATCGGTTTTTGGGGTGTCCTACCCCTATCAGAGCATAAACGTTGTTGTAATGTGACAGCTGAGAAAGAAAGTGAAGGGAAATCAAAAATGTTGAAGGGAAATTCTATCTGGACCCCTGTTCCAGTAAGAATTGTTTAACAGGGGATTTTCCTAATTTTTGGAGACTTCCTTCTCCTTCTCCTTCCTGGGACATTTAATGCACCTTCAGGAACATTTTTGCAGGATTCTAAAGAATATTTGTTACCATCTGGGATCAAATATATGGAAAGGTAATATTGCAGCAATTTACTTTTTTACCAAAGTCATTGTTATGCACTTTCTTATCAAGTCACATGTTACATGGTAATGAAATGCACAAGAACCCTATAGCTTCACATCCAGGCATGATAGTGGCTGGGGGTATGCCTAGCCATATGCAGAATACATCATACAAACTTTGATGGCTTCAGCAGGGAAGCAAGTGAGTATGCTGAAAGAACATTTGAGATTAGTGTGCATTTGATCTCTCTGATGATTCTATCCCTAACTAAATTACAAGTTCTCTTTGGAATTCTTTAAAAGCGGAACTAAACCCATCAATTTAACAGTTTCCCAAAACAGTTACATTTGAGGCATGCCATGAATGATAACTGTTTAAATGCTCTCAACTGAACTGTCAAGCCATCAAATGGCTGGTGTTGTAATTGATCACATGTGCATCACCTTGGCAACTGCATATCAAACAGAGCCTAGATGGCAGCTTTCTTGGCTGTAAAGGGTAAGTGGGTTTAGTTCCGCTTTAAGGCAGGCTCCACACCTTTGCGTACAAGGTAGCACATGTTAAAACCCACGTTTTAACATGTGTTACTGTAACCCATAACAATGTAATGTATATGTGCATCATTGTTGCACCACTCATCTGCCCTTTAGCACACCACAATGTACAGATGTGCATTCCCCGTGTGTTGTAGTGCACTACATTGCCAAAAAATAGTGCAGGTGTGTTTTTTTTCATGTGTTCCGGCTCACTCGAGACCCATTCAAAGTAAATGGACTAATTAAGGACAATGGGCATTAGTGCAAGAAAAAATATGCATTAACAAACATGCACAGATGTGAATACAGTATAAATGATCACATTCACATATAATATGTTAGCCCAATTAATACAGCAAAATTATGAACAAGAATTCAATGTTGCATTATTGATACAAAACATGAGTGCGTAAAAAAGAAAAGTATAAAATACCTACATCAACAATCAGGAAGTCCAACCAGCACCAGGCATTGGTGAAATATTTTACAAATCCATAGGCCACCCATTTCAGAAGCATTTCAAGGATAAAGATGTACGTGAAAACTTTATCAGCATATTCCAGCATGGTTTTAATTGTTTTCCTTTGTTCTATATAGATATCTTCAAAAGCCTGCCGGGTGGAAGTTTGAATGTATCAATTATTCAGGTTAGTTATCCAATCACCAACTCAAATATTGAACCACTTATCTTTATGTACCACAGCAAACACAATGATTATAGAGGGTTTAAAAGGTCTAAGTAATACAGATTCAAAATGTTTTTATACAGGAAGCTGATTTATAAAAATGAAGGTTTGCCCATAGCAGCTAATCAGGTTACATCTGACATCTGACATTTAGTCTGCTCGATTAGAAAATAAAATACATCTACAGGTTATGGTGGATGAGAACTTTTATTCAGTTTCTCCTACAAGCTTTCAAAGGTGCCTGATGTGAAATCAGGTGTCCTACTCTAATTTTATAGGCAAAGACTATTTTCTTTCTAACACATAGGTTTTATTTAACCGTTCATCAAATGCAAATGTACAAATAAGTAAAATCAGCCTGTTGAAAATAATTGCTCCTAATACTCAATGCTGGCATTGAATGAATTGATTTTTTATACAAATCAACTAATGCCGCGTACACACGAGCAGAATTTCCGTCCGAAAAATCTTGGATGGGTTTTCCGACGGAATTCCGCTCAAGCTTGTCTTGCATACACACGGTCACACAAAAGTTCGCTGAACTTTCGACTGTCAAGAACGTGGTGACGTACAACACTACGACAAGCCGAGAAAATTAAGTTCAATGCTCCCGAGCATGCGTCAAATTGTTTCCGAGCATGCGTGATTTTTTGCGCGTCCAAATTGCATACAGACGATCGCATTTGATCGCATATGAACTTTTCCCGATCGAAAAATAGAGAACATGCTCTCAATCTTTTGCTGGATGGAATTCCACCCGCAAAAGACCGATGGAGCATACACATGGTCACATTTTCCGACAAAAAGCTCTCATCTGAGTTTTGCTGGCGGCATTTCCGATCGTGTGTACGCGGCATTAGGCACAGTGCCATAGGGTGGCAGCACATGGTCAATAGTCTGTGTAATCACACAACTAAAGTTGCAAGAAATCTATTGCCTCCATTAGAACATATGAGAGGCAATAAAAGCAAACAGAAGTGCAATGTCAGTCACAAAGTTAAAGCAGACCTTCACCCCAAAAGACAATGTGTGTGCACCTGGCTCCAGCACCCTCATTCTCATATAACTGGATATTTTTGTAACTGCTTTTTTATTTTTTGTGCTGCAGGGCAGCACTTTCTCCTCTCTCACCTATCCTTCAGGAGTCAACAGAGACTTTCAGCATCTCTGTGCATGAACAGGTTTCCCTGCACACAAGTGTAAGGAAGGCACAGTCAAGAAGATCAGGGACCTCTGTCTTGCATGTGCATGCACGCAGACCTTGGTGCGCACACAGTTGTGCTGCAGGACTCTGTCAGGTCCCAAAGGCCAGGAAAAGCCCTCCGGTGCATCTATGTACAGTGCACGGGATTTAACTTCCTCCTAAAGTAATTAATCTCAGGACAATAGCAAATACTCCAAATCAGTCACATCACAAACAATCTCTGCAATTTCTTTTTACCTTTTTGATTTATGCATTTTTTTGTCACCAGTGGAGGGGGGTTAAGATTAGGAGACTTTAAAGAGGAGTGCTCACTACAATTTTTTTTTTAAAAGTCAGCAGCTACAAATACTGCAGCTGCTGACTTTTAATAATCGGACACTTACCTGTCCCAGGGTCCAGCGATGCGGGGGAACGAAGCCACCCCTCGTTCCCAGCTCCGCTCGCGGCGCCGGCATCCTTACTGTGGGCACCCGGCTGTGCTTCACAGCCGGGCACCCACTGCGCATGCGCGAGCGGCGCCATGATACAACGCTCAGTCATCTGGGACATGTGACAGGTCCCAGATGACTGTGCGGTGCCGAGGGGAAGTGATGTCAGTGCCCGGGCACTGAAGGTGGCAGACTACGAGGAACCCCCTAGCAGCAGGCATTTAGAGGTAAGTAAAAAAAAAAAAAATTTCCAATTATTTTTTTTTTTATTTTTTTTATGATTTTTAAGCAAATTTTTTTTTTTGGTGGCAACACCACTTTAAGTAATCAACACTACTTAAACACCACTTTAAGTAATGTCCTAAGTAATCAATCTTAGGACAATAACACATGCTCCAAATGAGTCACATTGCGACTGAGTCAGTGGATATTATCAGGCATACATGAAATTGCATGATTACGCAACTAATTTAATAATGTTTAAAATAATCACCCATTTGCATCCAGTCTTAAGCCCCATACACACGGTCGGATTTTCCGATGGATTCTGTCCTATCAGACAATGTTGTCGGAAATTCCGACCGTGTGTAGGCACCATCGTACAGTTTCCATCGGATTGTCCGACGGACAAAGTCCTATCTCCTGCTGGATAGATTTTTTGACAACAAAGTCCGATCACACCAAATCCGATTGTGTGTAGCGAATTCCGACGGACAAAGTGCTACGCATGCTCAGATCACATTACAAGACCAAAGCTATTGGCTACTAGCCTCTACGTAGTCCCGTCGTAGGCAACAAACGTCACCACGTTCAGAATGATCGGAATTTCCGACAACTTTGTCCGACCGTGTGTACGCAAAACCAATATCGGACAAAGTATGACGGACATGATCCGACGGACCTGGTCCTCGGATAATCCGAGCGTGTGTATGGGGCTTTAGTGTGGCTGTAACTCTTGCCTAACACATCTGGGTTTGAATCCCACCAGGAACAATGTATGCATTGCATTTGTTCTCTTGTGCTTGCATTATAGGTTAAAGCTGAACAACATGCAGGTATAGTGTTTTCCAGTGTTTGAAGGAGTTCTTACAAGGGAAGAGCAAAGGGATATAACCGTATCAGTGTACTGCTGCTCCTCCGTTGTCCAATTACAGAATGGTGTGGGTCCTGGACCAGGCTATAATACTTAACTGCAGAGCACACTGCAGGGAGGTTTAGTACCTGTCTGTGTTTTCTAGTAGGGTTGCGTTGATCAAAAGGCTGTCAAGTTAAAAGTCCACATTTTTACATATTTACCTATGCATGTTCACCTGGACTTCAGCTTTAAATGGTGTCAATTTCCTGCTGTGATGTGATCATTTTAATACATGCCTGATTGCTTTTGAAGATCCATGATGTGCTGGCCATATAGGCTTTGACCACTTTTAAATGGTGTCTGACCAACCTGACCCTACAGTATGATTGTATAAACTGTGGTATTATCCTTTAAGATCCTTAACCACTTCCTGCCCAGCCTATAGTCAATTGACAGCCGGGTGGGTGTATTCCCATGCTGACTGGATGTCCTACGATGTCCTGTCAGGAAGCGCTGATCGTGCGGTCTCAGGGCAATCTGGCACCAGCCGTGTCCACAGCACAAAGTCAATGACTGATCGGAGTACCGGCACACTGCCAGTACCATGTGACCACTGTGACCAATCACAGCAGGACACATGACAGTTGTAGATAATAGATGGCTTCCTTTCATGCCATCCATTGTGTACAATTGTGTTGCTAGCTGTAATTGGTCTATTTGATCACATGGTACAGACAGGGCCAATCACAGCCTATCTGTACCAAGTGATTAGCTTTGACCAATCACAGCTAAAGAAAGCAAACTAAATGATTCAGTTTCATTCAGTAAAATGCTTGCGTATAGCAATGTAATTCACTGCTATAAGCAATCATGTGTTTAAAAAAAAAAATCCTGATCACTTCCCCAGAGTAGTACAATGTTACTATGGCAACATTATAATACTCTGGTCAAAATCTTTAAAAAAAAAATGTAATAAAAATTGTAACAGTATCTTTTTTTTTGGACTGTTACCAGTCAGTTCCTGATCACCGCCACACCCGTTATATGATGATGCTGTACTGCACTGGTGACAGTATGTAAGAAAAAAAAAAATAAACAGCAGTGATTGATGTATATGTTTCTCTGTATTTAATAAGTCACTGCTTAATAGGTTAGCTCTTTATAATTGTAGGAAATACATGTTATTTGGCAATTGTCTAAACAATTTAGAAATTTGACCTGTTTACGCATTTGCTCACCTCCAGTGGAAATGAGAATCCATGTGAGGCTACTAATTGCTGGCATAAGCCTGCAAACACCAGCTTTAATTAATCCCTCTAGAGCAGATACTGTCTGAATGTTGTGATATAAACAAAAATTTAGGGATTGGGGATTTAGGAAGTGGAATGAATTCACACATTCTAATGATAACGTAAACCAGTAATGTGATGGTGTTTCTGGTATGTCTGTCATGCGTATCTGTGACTGGTGCCATAACAATGGTCATAGTCTTGACAGGTGCTTTGAAAACGGTATTACATTCCGCCAGACTTTTTTATTTTAGGGCACCCAGAAGGTTTGTGCTATACCTACCTGTCATCAGTTTAAAAAAAAAAAAAAGAAGAGCAACAAGCAAATCCTCAACAATGGGAAAAACGGCTTAAATTAACTGGCGCCAAAAAGAATAACTGTGGTATCTTACCCCTAAGATGAATAGCCCAAGGGTGTATAATTGTGGCCCCTATGTAAGCTCACCAGAGAATGTAAAACATGGCCTCAATATATTTGGGCCCACTTACATGGGTTTGTGGCTACTCCATGACCTAATTTACTCCCATTACACTATTATATTAGACTCATACATTGTGAACAGGTAAAGGTGTCCAATAAGATGTGGAGGAACCTTCCAGAATGGATGAGGCTCAGGATATAAAGAGCCTGCTGCCCAGGTAAACTGTCTGTTGTTCAGCATCAGCAAAAGAGCTTTCTAAAGGGAATGCACCAACATGCAATACCATGCCCACCCAAGTGTACGTTGTTTCCTTGTGGTCCACAGCGGCCGATAGCTACACTTTTACAGTTGGCTCTTCCTGGTTCCTGGTTCCCTCAGCATCACTTCCACTGGAGGATTATAGTATTCATCCTTTCTGCTGTCACCTACTGGGAACACCTGCTGGAGCTTTATGATAATGCCCGTTCTCTACTGATTACATGTGAGTGCAATATTGTTTATCTATTTACCACATCAGTCTTTAATAAATACTATACTGAGAGTGGTATGCTGTTGGTTTCTTTTTTGCTCTTTTCCATGCCCATTGGAGATATTGCAGGGAGTGCCCCCTGCTGGACATCCTACAGATTATCTATAGATATATGGTGCCCAATTATATTTATGTGAGTGCATACGTTATCGCTTCACTCTTCTCCTTTTCACTCTCCTTCATTTTCTTTTTGTTTTAAAAAAATGTACTTTAATACCACTGTACGATAGCATCTAATTATCTGAAGCCTTCTTTTTTTTTAAATCAGATTCTTTTAATTTTTATATACAAACAACAACAAAAAAAAACATTAAAACAATACAATCGAAGTATCCATGCAGAATCATATAAACAAAAACAGACATTACATAACAAAAAAAGATGAAGAAAAAAAAAAAAGATTTACATTTTTTGTTTTTAAATTTAGGAGTTCGATAAACCCTATGAAGGATAAAGATCTGGGTCAGTCTGTGTGATGGAGAAAGGGATAACCGAGGCAGAGACTGGAGAACATCCTCCCAGACCTCCTCCGAGAGGGGACCAAGATCCTGTTCCCATCTGGACCTGGAGCATATGGGAAAGTTCAACAGAAAGCTATCTAACAACACCCTATATGTAACAGAGGTAAGGTAAAAACAAGGGTAGGGGGAAAAATATCTCAGCAGATGAAAACTGGGCATGCAAAGCATGTCTCAATTGGAGGAATTGATAAAACCAATATGATTGTAAAGAGAATTCTCCCCTTAACTCTTCAAAGGACTTAAAGTGGAAGTAAACCCCCCTATCGTTTTCAGCCAAGGAAGCTGCCATCTTTGCCTCTGTTTAATCTTCAACTGCCACAGTGCTGCACATGTGATCCGTTATGACACCAGCCATTGGATGGTTTGACTGTTTGGTTGAGAGCACAGCCAATGTGCAGTTAGCATTCACGGCATGGCTTTTTTTTTTAGACTGTTAAATCGATGGGTTTACTTCCGCTTTAAGTAAACCGTTCTCATACAGTTGAGCTAAAGTTGTTATTCCTGATTTTCCCCACCTCCGAAAGCCTCTAAGAACTGAAAGTTGGGGGAGTCTATCATTATCCCACATCGAGGTATATCTAGTGGGGTATGGAATGCCCATAATTTTTTTGACTGTATCCCATATTTTACACATTAACTTACAGGTGGGCATATCCGCATATGAAACACCCCCTTTTACCCCAAAACATTGAGTGGTGACCGGCCCTTAAATGCATAGGAAAATAATCGTCGAGCATGAAGGGGTAACTGTTCAAGCTCCCATCCAGCAAAGTGCTGTAATTGTGATGCAAAGAAATACATCCTTGGGTTAGGAACTGCCAGTCCACCTGCATTTTTGGGATGTTGAAGAGTCACCAATTTAATACGAGGGGTTTTATTCCGCCATATTAACACCTAAATATATTATTAATCTTAGTAAAAACCCGTAAAGGTATCCAGATCGGAGCATTATGTAAAAGATACAAAAGCTGAGGCATCCATATCATATATCAGATATCCTATATCTGAAGCCTTCTTAAAGCGGTTGTATACCCCACTGTTATTTTTACCTACAGGTAAGTCTATAATAAGGCTTACCTGTAGGTAAAATTAATATCTTCTAAACCTGCACCGCTTAGGAGATATTCATCCTGCATGCAGCCGCTTGCCGACCAGCGCACACCAATTTACTTCGGCAGAATGGCACTGGTAGGCAAAAGGGCGTACAGGTATGTTCCCTTTAAGAAGCGGTGTCGCAGGCGCGCGCCCACCACAGTCTCCATGACCATGAGTCCCGCGGACTCAATGTCCGCCGGGTGCCTGTGATCGTGTCACAGAGAGGAAGAACAGGGAGATGCTTTTGTAAACAAAGCATTTCACCGTTCTGCCTAGTGACAGGGCAGAGATCACTGCTCTCTGTCATCGAGAGCAGTGATCACTGTCCTGTGTGTTGAAGCCCAGCCCTCTCAAAGTTAGAATCACTCCCTAGGACACACTTAACCCCCTTCACTGCCAGTGTAATTTACACAGTAATCAATGCATTTTTATAGCACCGATCACTGTATAAATGACAATGGTCCCAAAATAGTGTCAAAAGGGTCTGATCTGTCCGTCATAATGTCGTAGTCCTGATAAAAATCGCAGATCGCAGCCATTACTAATAAAAACATTTTTTTAAATAAAAACGCCATCAAACTATACCCTATTTTGTAGACACTATTAATTTTGCGCAAACCAATCAATATACGCTTATTGCGTTTTTTTTTACCAAAAATATGTAGAAGAATATGTATCGGCCTAAACTGAGGAAAAAATATTTTTTTTTATATATATTTTTTTGGGGGATATTTATTATAGCAAAAAGTAAAAAATATTGTGTTTTTTTAAAAATTGTCGCTCTTTTATGTTTATAGCGCAAAAAATAAAAGCCACAGAGTCGATCAAATACCACTAAAAGAAAGCTCTATTTGTGGGAAAAAAGGACGTTAATTTTGTTTGCGCAGGAACGCGCAATTGTCAGTTAAAGCGACGCAGTGCCGAATCGCAAAAGGTGCTCTGGTCAGGAAGGGGGTAAAATCCTCCGGGGCTGAAGTGGTTAAGTACAGTTCGTTTTAATGCACATCCAAATACTAACAATAAATTATAAATGATAGATGTATCAGCAAGTAGTACAAGAAAAAGCACATCCTCCATGGAGGAGTCACATGGAAGTTCCAAGTGGGGGTGAAGATGTGACCCTCAGTATCCTCATTAGGATATTACAGTGTGAATGAATTTAAAGGTCCTGGGTGGTCTGAAGACCAGAAAACTAGAGGTAAAAATTGTGGAATAGGAGGGTAAAAGAAGATTGGGGGGATAAAAGGAGTGGGGGAGGTTAAACATGAGTGGGGATTAGGGCCTTGGCCCGAATGGAAAAGCTCCTCCATTTTAGCCACTCTACTCAGTCTTTAGAACCAATCTTTGAGTGTGGGTGCTGAGCTGTTTGACATTGAACCAGGATACACATCCGGGTACATTGCCCATAAGCATGACCAGAGATTTCAAATAGAGTTTCTGGGGTGGGGCTATATGGTGTAAGATAGGGGTGCCCAACCAGTGGCGCTCTGATGTGGCCCTCGACCTCCTGCTCTAAGATGGCAGGTTGGCAGGCCCAGGTCACGGGTTGCCGACCCGCCATCCCAGAGCAGCAGTTTTGTGAATGAAGCCGCTGGTAGTGGAAGCAAGTGGCTGCGGAGCAGAGCCACATAAGCCAATGCTCCTGGTATAGCGCCCGCTCCTGTCACAGGCGGAGTGATACCAAATGCACTCTGCTTGGGAAAGCAACAGCCAGTGATACCAGAATGGAAGACGGTTATTAAATGTAAGTTTACTACTAAATTCACAGTATATATGGATATATCTGTTTTGCAGTGGTTACTGGGCTGCTTTCAAAATGATCCGCAGGTGCAGAGCAGCTGCGGGTTACCTGCATTGAGCCATAGACTTCTGTTATTACCTGCGGGTTTGTTGAGCATCAGAAAGTGCGCCAAACCTGCAGGATATAATAGACGTTTACGGCAAAGTGCAGCTAACCCACAGAAAATTCACAGGTTCACTGCGCTGCACCCACAGTTTGGGCAAATCGCAGCGCATCAGTGTGAAAGCAGCCTTAGTCCCCTTTCACATGATTGGTCCGACCCAATTGGACTTACTATTCACCTCTATGGAGCAGCAGATGTAAATGGACTTATGTCTGTTTACACACGCCTACCTAAAAAAAAATAGAAAGGGATCTACCCCTTCCGTCTGGGCAAATCGGATTGGATCAGAGGGCCCATAGAGTAGAGTGGGCTGTGTCCGTGGACACGGACCTGTCATCCTCCCGCTCCGCTCATTGTGGCCCGCAACCAGTTACCAATTCGCTTAAGTGGCCCTCGATCTTCAAAAGGTTGGGCACCTCTGGTGTAAGACGTGCTAACCACTAAGACACTGTGCTGCCTTTCTTCATTAAATGATAATAGCTGTTTTAGGGAGCCAAAAAACAATAATAACAACAACAATAATAAATAATAATAATAATAATAATAAAACTGAATGTTAAAAGTTAAAGGATTCCCTTACCAGTGCTCCACTACTAAGAAGAATCATGAAGATAATGAAGGTTTCAAACCAGTTGTGTTCAACAATTGTGTAGCAGGTTTTCCTGAATCTCCACCAAAGCTTGCCATTATTTTCATCAATATTCACAGTGCAAATTGGAAACCTTTTTACACATCCTATTATAAGAGATTAAGTTAAAAAAAATATTTTTAGCATCTTGACTAGATGTTCGGCCTTATATAACTGCCATTATTTGTATAGTTTTTGCATCTAAGGTTGATATTGAAACAGCTTTTGGACATTCTTATCCCTTTCCTGTAGAGGCAACAGAATAGGTGAAGTTCTACAACATGGATAATTGCAAATAGTCATTCATAACCGCTTCCCGACCGCCTCACGCCGATATACGTCGCTGGTGTCCCGTGATCTGGTCACAGAGCTGAAGAACGGGGAGAGGTCTGTGTAAACAAACCTCTCCCCGCGCTTCCTACACTGCCTGTCATTGATCGGCTGTTCCCTGTCATCGGGAAAGCCGATCAATGACATCAGACGTCAGCCTTGCCCCCTAATGTAAAAAAAAAAACACACGTCACACACCATAACCCCTCCCCGCCCCTAGTGGTTAACTCTTTCACTGCCAGTGTCATTTATACAGGAATCAATGCATTTAAATAGTATTGATTGCTGTATAAATGACAATGGTCCCAAAAATGTGTCAAAAATGTCCGATGTGTCCGCCATAATGTCGCAGTCACAATAAAAATCGCTGATCGCTGCCATTATTAGTAAAAAAAAAAATATTAATAAAAATGCTATAAAACTATCCCCTATTTTGTAAACACTATAACTTTTGCGCAAACCAATCAATAATTGCTAATTGTGATTTTTTTTACCAAAAATATGTAGAAGAATACGTATCAGCCTAAACTGAGGAAAAAAAAATGTTTTTTTTATATATTTTTTGGGGATATTTATTATAGCAAAAAGTAAAAAATATTGCATTTTTTTCAAAATTGTCGCTCTATTTTTGTTTATAGAGCAAAAAATAAAAACCGCAGGGGCGATCAAATACCACCAAAAGAAAGCTCTATTTGTGGGAAAAAAAGGACGCCAATTTTGTTTGGGAGCCACGTCGCACGACTGCGCAATTGTCAGTTAAATCGACGCAGTGCCGAATCGCAAAAAGGGGCCGGATCCTTTGGCTGCAAATTGGGCTGAAGTGGTTAATATGCATTTGTGGTTTTGTAACAACTGAAGGCAGGAAATGCAGCTACTGTAGTTTTTTTGTACATATATAAAGACTGTGATGTTACATGTACTGACTGTTATAAAAATAACATTTTTGAATATCAGACACTAAACAATGCATGCAAATACTTTTCAGGTTCACAGACTCTTTCCATTGTGTCCAGGAAGCCCCAAATCCTGGACAGACTGGGGTTGATTTACTAAAACTGGAGAGTGCAAACTTTGGTGCAGCTGTGCCTTGTAGCAAATCAGCTTCTAACATCAGCTTGTTCAATTACGCTTTGACAAAAAAATCGAAGTTGACTGGTTTCTATGCAGAGCTGCACCAGATTTTGCACTCTCCAGTTTTAGTAAATCAACCCCAATGGACACCTGGACCATAACTGATAAACGTTGCAAGGTAGCCTTGCACTTTATATTCAACAATTCAATGTCAGAGTCTTGGTGGTCAACATATACTCTACCATTAAATTGTGAATGTGAGGGGGGTTTAGCTCTGGTAGAAGCCAAGGCATATTTGTCCAGAGGGACAGACCTGGGGACTTACAAAGGTGCAATAAAAAAATTCTAGCACAGTCAAACCATAGCTGTCCTACCAGGACTTGGCTAAGTGCTCACTTATTATCCAGCAAGCAGACAACCAACAGTGAAAGTTGCAAACTGTAGACAGTGTTACCATCCAGTCTATGCTATATGCATATATAAACTTAAAGTGTAAAGATTTCTATCTTATTGGGAAAATCTAGAAGTATGAATTGAGCCCTGTAGAACCTTGAAAATGTCTCCATGTGTCCTTAATCCCCCTGAAAAACAGTTGTGCATCTCCTTTGCTTAGGCACTCCTGTGAACAAAATCCAAGAATTTAAAACAATTCACCCTTACAGTGACCCCCCCTCCACTGCAAGGGTTGAATGCTTGTTAAATTTTCTGCTGCCTGTGATGGCTAGTATCATTCAATTTTAAGACTTGGTGAAGTCACTGCTAGGCTTTATCCTGGAACATAGTTTGTAGGACCTGTAGTGCAAGGATCTATCTTCTTCATCTATTCTGTGAATCTGTTCTTTCTGAACCTTTCCTGCTGATTCTTGAATATTCCTCCACCAGTCCTCTGATCAACAGTAATCAACAGAGAAGTTCTGACATGAGTTAGCAAAGGCTTGTTACTGTACCAAGATGGCCAACTCGACACAGTAACAGCATGCAGATTGGGGCCAAAGACATTAATATAGAAACGATTAGACATAGGAAGCTTATAGAAAATACTTATGACTAATCCTTTGTCTGCCTCTTGCCTTTTTGGGCATGGATTCCACTGTTCAAGCTTTGGTTCAAGCTTTTTTTAGGTAGCATGCGATTTTAACATATAACAAATTTCAAATGTATTGGTGTCTAAAGCAACTTTTAAACCTTTTTACTGTAGTTCTACTTTAAGCATAAATGCTGCAAGAACCAAATGCATTATCCATCTGCCGTACCTGCCTTATGGTCAGTAATATGTTTGCTTCTGAACCATAGGTGTGCTTTAACACTGGCATCAGACAAAGTAAAAATATGGCATCAGTTAATTAAAAATTACAAAGGTCTTCCCCTGCAAAATTTACAAGTCAATATCTTTTTTTTCTTTGCACAACATGTGTTTTTTTTTTAATTTACAAGTATATTGAAAAGTTTCTCATTATATAATCTTGCTGTGTAGGCCAACTGCCAAGTAAGAAGGCTTTAATGAGCAATGTTCTCCCACTCACCTTCTGTGAAGCAGGCATCTGGCTCCAAAGCTTCCTCCGGTTCAATATCCACCAGCTCCCCTTCTCCTTCCACAACTACCCCAGGGGGCCTGATATCCACTGTGCTACCTTCGGATGAGCTGGTCATGTTCAGCTTCTGCAAATAAATACCCCCCGCCATAAGAAAATATTAATAAACCGCTAGATCAAGAATTATGAATGTTGTATAAATTTCCTATATTTTTGCTAATGAGTGGCATTTGGTTTGTTAGTTAAAGTCTAAAGTCTTATATGTTTATTTTAGAACAAGCCATGACTGATCTGTTTTATATTTTGTGATTTAGCTATGAAATGTAAGCTTAGGCATTTAGTCTTAATTTTAAAAGATTTATTACAATTACACCTCCAAGCTTAGAATAAAGAAGTTGGTTCAGGACCATTTTAATAATAATAATAATAATAAAAAGGGCATAGTCCTGGATCTTCCAGGACCAAGGCATGGCACTCTTAGTAGCTAAGCCTAAAAAAAGTAAAGCTTTTTTGCAGAGTTCTTATAGCAGCACATCTAGATTTTAGATGGCAGAAAGTACAACAAATTACTACGACTATTAAAAATACTTGCTTAGAGGCACATAGACATTCATACTCCCATTCTACAGGTGTACATGATAATGTGCAGCAATGACTTGTAGCATCACTACAGAGAGAACAATCAGTCCAGAAAGAACAGAGAGAACAATGGTCTGTCAGCTAAAAAATATGAGCTTGACAGCTTTTTCACTCCAACAGAGGCCTTCCAAGTTGCTGCATTGGACCTCATAGATTGTTTACCTCATCATTAGATCCCTTATTGGGAATTGATCACCAAAATGAGAAGCATTAACATTCTCCAAAAACTTTTTTATACATTTACTAAGTTATTTTTAAAGATTTATTAATTATTGTGCTTAAATAATCATTTTAATTAATAATTATTACTAGCCGTCTTCTTGATGTGTAATTTCCTTCAATTTCAATATAACTATAAAAATTAAATGTACTTGCAATATTATTTAATATGTATTGTATGTGTCCAGTAGCTATAGAAGAAAATATACATACTGTATATATTGTGGGATATCATAAAAGCGACTAGCTAATTTTTCCTTTGCACTTTCACCCGTGAAAGTCTTAAAGTTGCTCATAAATGCATTCTCACCAAACAGTAACAAATTATCCTAATAGTTTTAGGTGCTAAATGTCATCTTTCTCTGTTGTTTAAAAACACATATTAACATTTAAAGTGTTATCATAAAAGAAAATGCAAAAGACCAGTTTTCAAGCAATTGCATTCATCTGTCAATGCACCCCATTTTCACTGTGCATTTTCAAACTACTTTTCAACCCGATATTCATACTTATTGATGGGACTCCAACAACTAATTGAAATGAGTAAAGCTCAGGATTTATTTGTTGTTTTCTTATATAAATGTTTAATGTTTTTCCAATGTGCTTCTTTTTTTCTGTAATTTTTGTGTAGGATCAATTTACCCGAAACAAGTATGAGTAACGTTTAATTTCATAGTAGTTTCTTGTTCTGGTAGCATACACAATCCGCATTCTCTGATCTGGTGTAATGTTATTACTGTATTATGTATAACATCATCAATGGCTGTGCTGATAAGTAGCAAATGTACACAGGGAATGATGGAAGCAGTAATAACTATATAGTATAAATTCACAAAATTTGGCAATGCAGAAAATATTAACATATATTAATGTTTGTATTAACAGTAAAAGATAAAGAAAAAATATTTTAAAGCTAAACTACAGATACTCTGTAAATACACAGATAAAATACATATATGGGAGTGGTTACCCCCGCCAAAGTGTTTGTGTTACGTGATAAATATGATACATTTAACAAAATATCATTTATTATAATTTGTTTAGCCAAACAGCAAGAAGTTTTGAAAATGATGCATGCACACCAAAAGTTGTGGGTTATTTACACACAATAAATGTGTGAATTGGTATACAGCAGAATCGGTATATTTCATATTTATTGGTATACAAATGTTATTGTTATACTGTTTAAAAACAAAAAATATATAAAGCAATTGCTATCAAATTTGTTACATGAATCTATGAATACTAAGTTTTTTAATTGAAATGATTGAATTTACACTAAACTAACAAATACAAACACGTTTTATGTCAAATATTCAAAATTGAAATAATTGCAACTGTAATAGTAAACTGTATGGTTTTATAGCTTTTTTTTTGAAAACTAGTAGAACTAAATGCTTCCATCATTTACCCTGATATAAAAAAAAAAAACCCTGCCAAAATGCTGTAGCCAAAGCAAAGTTTATAATAAATTTAAAGGTTAAAAAGAGAATTGAACAGAAAAGAGTTTGCTCCACCGTTTCCCTAAACCAATGAAAAGAAAGACAAATTGGGTCAAGTGTCGAATGACAATAATATGATAATCCGATGTACAATAGTGAGATATTAATACAATAGTTCTTTGTTCCATTAAGCATAATTAAGTAAGAGATAATTAAATCATCTAGTACAAAAGCCAAATCAGTGATTAGCAGATTACCATGCTTGTGAAGGAGGTGGAGGCTATCCCCTCTTCAGAGCCAATGAAAACCAGCATGAATGCCAATTTCCTTTCTTTTATTTAACTGTAACATTATTTGTCAATAAGATTCAGTTCAGTCTATCTTTTTTTTGTATTACATGACTAAATACATGACACATGCTTAACTATCAGTTGTTAAAATACATACATAAATAAGTAAAAAAAATAAATAAACAAACAAAATATTTCAATTATTGCAAAACAGTTTTTGAATAGGAAAAACCAACAGAGTTTACAAACTGAACAACTCAACTCTTTTACTTTTAATTATTAAAAAAAAACAAAAAAAAAAAAAAACATCATACACACAAATATGATTAATAGGACGTTGGCTACATTAACTGTATTGACAGCTGTTTAAAGGTTTTGAAGGCCTAACATATTGAGTGTAATGAAAAAAAAAACAAAACAGGGATTGCCTTCTATAAAACACAACTTAATAAGTTATAAGAATATTGGTCCAGATTAAAGAACTATAACTAGAAAATCTTTAGAAATATTGGACCATAGATCTCAATGCTATGCAAAAACATTTAAAATACAAAACAGCGGTCTCTCTACAAAGGTTAAACATGCCCCCTGCTAATTCAGCTCTGCAATCAGCAAAGTTCATGCTCCCTGTTAGGCCTCATTCACACTGGGGATTTTAATCTATGTCCCATGCAGGGCTGTGTTTATTGGCCCGGGGATGCACAGGTGTTGCATGCATTCGAATGCTGGTAGTCTTATGGCTGTCCAGCTGTTTCCCAGCCACTCCATCTCAAAGGACAACACTGGGACTGCAACACCTGTGCATCCCTGAGCTGGTAAAATATGACCCTGCAGATGGCGTGAATTAAATCGCCCAGTGTGAACAAGACCTAATTGGAGAGGTCTAGCTTCGACCAGGTATGTGGGACCATTTACACACAGAAAGCAAGGGTCCTTTTCTGCAAGGGGATGAGTTTTCTACTCTGTATGTAGTTGCTTTCTAAAGCAAAGAAACTAAGACTTTGCACACATTTTTACACAACTGGAATGAATTTAGCTTATTTAAACTGACAGTTCAGTTAGGCCTTAACTTTTCACAATGGAAAACATTGGCCATGGAAGGTTATCTGTGAATAAGGGTGGCCATACATGGTCGAATTTCGAAATAATTTTCTTTTGAAAATCAGAAAATGTGTGCGTTTTTTGATCCGATGGTGCCACCATTGATTTCGAAATTTGACCAACGGAGCCTTCAATTTCACCTCTTTTTGCAACAGAAAATAATTTTTGTGGCTGGGAATCTTCTTTTCTTTCCAGGAATTTTCTTTTCTTGCACATGCGCATTTTTTTTCGCTTACATTTCTCGCATGATTCTCCCATCATTGATTAGAAAATCGTTTGTTTTAAAAAAAACTTCCAACATGTCCGCTTACTCAAATTCGATGGCCGCGTGAAAATTGGCTGTTGCTGCAGCCCACTAATGGTGCGAGATATTTTGAAATTCGACCCATGTATGGCCTGCCTAAGAACATAAAACTGATTAACTTGTAGCAACTGATGCCATTTAAATTTTAATATATAACCAAATATGTTTTGTATAAGGATCACTTCTAAAGCCAGTCATAGATGGATCAAATTTGATCCATCTATGGGCAGGCTTAGAGTACCCAGGTCGGTCCATTGATCGACTTGGGTACAACCAGCATGTCAGATTTTTAGCATGCGATTATTGCCAGTGACTATAGCGGCTAGCAGTAATCATTGTAGGAACACAATAGCTCAGCGAGAGGGGACCCCCCCCCATCAAAACTGACAATTTTTGGCATGCTTAAGAAGATGATAGTGTATCTAGCATGAATATCTTTCAAGCTGCCATTGTAATGTTTACCTGAAAGAAATTTTTGATTTGCCATTAACAGTTTTACACGTGTGTTGATTCTCAGTTTGATGACTAAAATTCATACACAGATCTCTAGATTGGTCAACTAGCAACTATATGATTACTATGCAATTTGGTCAGCATTTTCACTGCACAACTGCTGAAATAAAATCTTTTGGCCACACACTGTATCCTATCAACTATTCTAAAAAGACTATATATCAATATATACAAAGCGTATACTATTAGTATGTTTTTAAACATATTCACAGTCTGGTCTCTTTAACTTGTTTATACAAAAATAACTTTTAATATCTTCCTGGCCCTCCTTCCAGGACCTGTTGTGATCTTCTTTGTGACTTGGCCAACATTATGCACACAAGACTTTAGCGCCCTCCAAAAGGTAAGGATCATACCCATAGCACAGATATTTTTTTTTAAAGTTGGAGAAGCTCATAGGTTTAACTAATAATTATTTTGCATAATTCTCTTTGGTCTGGATGGTTGGGGTATGTTAGGAGAAAAAAAACACTGCAGATATATGTGCCCAGCTCAAATTTAATTAATCGGGTTTACATCCACTTTAAAGGAGTTGTAAAGCAGAAGGTTTGTTATCTTAATGCATTCTATGCATTAGGAAAAGAGACTTCTGTGTGTAGCAGTCTCCCCAGCACCCCTAATACTTACCTGAGCCCCATCTCTCTCCAGCGATGTCCACGAGTCCCTCGGCCATCCGGGACTTTCCTCCTGATTGACTGAGACACAGCAACAGCGCTATTGGCTCCCGCAGCTGTACATCAAAGTCAGTTAGCCAATGAGGAGCGAGAGGGGTGGGGCCGAACGGCAGCTTTGTGTCTGAATGGATACACAGAGATGCAGCTCGGCTCGGGTGCCCTTATAGCAAGCTGCTTGCTGTGGGGGCACTCGGCAGGGGGGAGGGGCCAGGAGCAGCAAAGAGAGACCCGAGAGGAGAAGGATCCGCGCTGCTTTGTGCAAATCCACTCACAGAGGAGGTAAGTATAACATGTTTATTATATTTATAGGGGAAAAAAAGTAATCGATTACTATGTCGATACCACCAAATGGCTACCTGAAAGAACAAGCACAACATTTCCCTATCTTATTCCCCTACAGTTAGGCTTTTGTTATAATTAGTTGAAAATGAATGAGAGTGGTACTCCATCCAAAGCAATTTTTTACCATTTGGATAGAGTAGGGAAAGGTGAGATCCTTCATGTCTGTTGGGGACATTTCCCCACTTCCTGTGACACTTAGAGTATTGTGTAAAAGAAATCTTGAACTGCTCTCTGGAGTTCTATTTTGCTATTTAGGAATCTCCAAAGGAAGACACAGAAAATCCACTTCTGGAAGGTGAAACAAGAAATTTACTCCTCAGCTATGTACTGGGTGAGAGTGAAACAGGAAGTATGTAAGAGCATCCCAGCGGGAACATAGAAGGAAATGAACGCTCAGCTGAGGATCTAACCCTTCCCCACTCTGTAAAAAAAAGTTTGCGTTAGAGCTTTACTTTAGATGATACAATAATAACATATGCAATTATTTAACAAACCTATCCTCAAATTTAAATTCACTGAAAATCACAACCTTACCACCAATGGAACATCATAAAGGAAAGCAGGTCTATGATAAACACACATATTGCAAAATCATTCTTACCAGTTTATATACTACTTAACATTCAAAATGATGCATGCTCCTTTTTTAATTTGACGCTTGTGATCTTAAAGCAGTATAGGTTTAGAGCATGCAGTAAATGCTGAGGAAGTATTAAAAAAGAAAATATAATGAAAATTAAAAAATTATATTTTTAGTAGAACGTTATAACTGGCCAGTCTCGGCAGATCATGCTGTGAATAGAGTCTTACGACTCCACCTAAGTCTAATAGCTGTGCATGTTCTGTATTGAATTGCAATGGACAGGCAAGGGACACAGCTGATTTGCATGCAAGCCAATCAAATTGAAATTGTAATCAGATATTATTTCATGTAACCTTAGTTAAAGTGGTGACACGTTGCTCTGCCTTGTTTAAAAGCACCAGAGTTGCATTCTCGGTTACTTCTGCTTGAATTTAACCCTGTGAGAAGTAAAAAAAGGTGCAAGCAAAAAAACAAAAAAAACAAATTAACAGCACCCCTAGCCTTCTTAAAACATATTAAGCAGGCATAGTGATTAGTCTGTTTTATTAAGCAATTTCAAGAATGTTACCCTCATGACCACTGAGAGTTGAACTGCAACCCAACATCTGTAAGAGTCATCGATCTGAAAACGTTTCTGTTAACAATCAACTCAAAGATAGACAAAAACGAACTATAACAAGGACCATTGGCTCAAGACCCTTTGTAAAAATATATGTTAAACAATCTTTAGTAAAACAAGAATGTTTCGTAGTGTACATTCTTGACAGATAAAAACAACATTTCAGTGTCTAACAAGAACAATTATTTTCTCTAAATGTGTTTTATTACAATAATTTTTTGGTTTAGACCATGTAGTATAATGTGCTTAACATTAACAGAGTAGATCCTAGTACCTTTAGAGTGGTACTGCCATCAAAACTTTTTTCTTTTTGCATAGAGAGGTCCAAAATTAGATCTAGATATTTATGTCAGGTTTTTATTGTTCTTCCCTAATGGGTGCTCATTAGGAACATTTTCCCTCTCTTCCTGTGCTGGTGACCCAGTCTACAGGACAAAAAAGTTTATAGCATCTCCCCAACAGGGGGCAAAAAAACAAAAACAGAGAATATAGAAATTGTTCAAACCCTTCTTCGTTCTGATAAAAACTGGTCTTTTTATTGACAATCAATTCTCCATCAGAGAGACCACTCTTCCTGGAGCAAATAGTAACCTATATATTACAGGACATGTACCCTAACTACCTCCTTATTCAATATAGTCTATATACCCCTCCTCCCTCTATATTATAGCACATGTACCCCAACTGCTATTCAGTTGGGGTAAACCTTTCGCCAACAAAAAAGTTTTATCAAAATGTATTACATTTACAAAAAGAGATACATTAATTTGTATAATTAAGAACAAAATGGATATTTGCTGTTGGGTTCAGATTTGCAATTAAAATTGAATTTAATTATTTAGCTATTCTCTGCTATTGTGACTAGTACAGAAGGGTGAAAAATAATGAACCTTTCCCTGGTTAATGTCCAAATGTTGCTGTTTTCCATGGGGATCTACAGGCACATGGAGTGCTCCATGTAGAAGAGCATCCCATAGACCCAGCTGTCTACTCTTTGCAAACAGCAACCACTCTTCTCAAACGGTACAAAGGAGGGGAGGGATTGGACTGTGTGTGGACAAAAATTTGGTCTGTCCGACCTGGATTGAGAACAAATAAAGAAAATCTGGTGCCCAAAGGCACAGCTTGAAACCCCTAAGGGTCTATTATAGACAGACCAAAAAATTGAGTATAAAAGGTATAAATTTATTTTCATATAACAATTATATACATATAAATCAATACATAAAAGCAGTATCTGATACCCAATTTGTACAACTGTATTAGTTGACTACTATCCTGGTGCGGGATGGACTAGTAAAGATCAATACAGATGTAAAACCCCTTACATGTTACGAACTAAATGTCCTTCTTCAGAGGTTAATTTGGTTCAGATAGGTACAGATTTTTCTATAACAGAGAAAATGTACAAATGTACAAATAGTACAATAATAGTATACAATAATTAGTATGAATGTTATAGCAATTGTAAGATATAATCATGTGTGTTCAGCCATGTGTGTGGACTACTTGCATAGTAAAATAATCAACATGGAATAAGTCTGAGGAATAGACGATGGCCATACCAATCATGGACAAAAATTAGATCCCCTCCAGAGCACAAGTTCAGAAAAACAGAAGGCAACCAATGCTTCCTGGCAGCATCAACAAAGCTGCATAGGATAGGGTCTGTATTTAATAGTGGTAAAAATAGTGAGCATACCTGGGAGATACTAGCTGTATTAAGCTGTGATACTGTCGATGCTGCCAGGTCTTATTGTTTAGTGCTTTAGTGAATGAACTCAATACCCCTGTCAGTGACCTTGCTATGCTTTATATTTTTAACACTGGCCCAGTTCAAGCAGGAGCTTTTGATCCCCAGTCTTGAGTCCTTGCAGTAAAGCATTGGTTGCCTTCTGTTTTTCTGAACTTGTTGTGCCCTGGAGGGGATATCATTTGCTGTCCATGACTGCTGTGACCATCGTCTATTCCTCAGACTTATTCCATGTTGATTATTTTACTATGCAAGTAGTCCACACACATGATTAGAGATTTTTTGTATATCTTGCAATTGCTATAACATTCATACAAATTATTGTATACTAATATTCTATAATCTCTGTTATAGAAAATCTGTACTCTGTATCTGAACCAAATTAACCTCTGAAGAAGGACATTTAGTTCGTAACATGTAAGGTGTTTTACATCTGTATTGATCATCTCTAGTCCCTCCCGCACCAGGACAGTGGTCAGCTCATACAATTGTACAAATTGGGTATCAGATACTGCTTTTATGTATTGATTTATATGTGTTTTATTGTTATAAGAAAATAAATTTATACCTTTTATACTCAATTTTTTGGTCGGTCTATAATAGACCCTTAGGGTTTTCCAACCGTGACTTTGGGCACCAGGTTTTCTTTATTTGTTCTCTTCTCAAACTGTATTTTAACCTTTATCAGTCAGTATACTACCACAGCTAAGCATCCTCAAAGCAGCTTTTCCTCTTTTTTTCTGTATTGCAGATGTCCAAATTTTCATCAGGGACCTCTTTATCCTACATTTTTGGTGCCAAAAATAAACATTGCATCTGCTTTAAATGGCCCTTCATAAAATACTCTAACTTCGTTAAGCAGCAATCTGAAAAGGAGATTAGTGAAGCCTTTGGTTGCTTTGGAAATTGAACCAACAGAATCAATTGTCAGAAAAAGCAAATTAGAAAAAGAAAATTAGGAGAGTGAATAATGCCCTTGGCTCCTACAGCCTTGTAGGGGTTGGTCAGATGTGGGGGCTGTATGTAAACACCTCAGTACCCCTTGTATGAAAGTGTAAGCCACATACATTTTTTTTATTTTGCCCTAAGGCCTCATGCACACTGGACATTTTTACAGCTGCTGTTTTTGGCTTCAGATTTTTTTCTACAGTCAATAAATTCTGCAGCATGTTATCCTATGTGTCCATGCACATATAGGCTGTTATCAACTGTTTTTAGCTGGGTTTTTTCTGGCAGTAAAAAAAACCCCAAAACTAGTGGGTTCTGAGAGGCATTTTTTAGCTGTAAAAACGCTCTCATGTAAAAAAAACGGCTAAAAACGGCTAAAAGCGCAGATAAATGCAGAAAAACACTCAAAAACTGGGCTCACCAGCGTTTAACATTTTTGATTCATTGAAAAAAAAAAATCTCTAAAAAACGCTAACACTGAAAAAGGCTAAAAAAACGCTAGAAAACGCTATTGCAAAAATGCTGAAAAACTTTGAAAAACTCACTGCAGAGCTACTGGCGTTTTTATAACGTTAATATAATGTCCAGTGTGCATTAGGCCCTAAAGGATTACAGAAAATGCTAAATCAAACTAAGACAAAGGGACGGACTAAAACCCCATAATATTCTGCCTTCTTAAAGTATACCTTAAGGCAAAACTTTTTTCTAGTTTTGGATAGAGTGGAGAGGTATTAGAACACCTGTCAGGTTTTATTGCTGTCTGTGCTGCCGTTAAGAAAATTCACCCTCTGCATTTTTCCTGGTGACTATCCATGGCAGCATACGTATGCTAGTAGCCCGGCCTACTTCCGCCCACATGACCAGTGCATAGCTATAAAAAAATTAACACCCACACAACAGCCCATTCCCTGTACATCGCTAGGAATGAACTGGGTGGGTTCGGTGTGCTGCCATGGATAGGCCCCAGGAAAAGAAAATAACGGTAAGTATGATACAAGTTTTCCTGGTGCCTCCATGGCAGCATAAGTATGATAGATCAATAACTAGCTATCAGGGTGGGAAGCTTCAGCAAATTCTATCATAAGATAGTGAGTAAGCTACTGACTTTCTGCCAAAGACAGGTGTAGGGAGGACCACTAAGCCCATCAGTAGTGCTAAAAGAATGCACTATAATACAACTGGATTGTCTCTCCTGCCTGTCATGTTGACTGACATCTCTGCATAAGGTGCCCACGATGTTCAGATGCTGCTGGAGGAACGTACAGCAATTACTTTCGGTAGTAGCGGGACCTTTGTTGGTTTCTACCTTTTACCATTGTTTGTTTCTAAGGATCTAGGTATATCTACTTTGGCTAGCTGATAACTGTTTGCAAGTGGACTGTTTTGTGGATGTTACGTTTTTATAGCTTTGCACTGGTCCTGTGGGTGGAAGTAGACGGGGCTACTATCATATGTATGCTGCCATGGAGGCACCAGGAAAAAGTTTTGCCTATAGTTCTACTCTAAGGACCATTTGTGGTCTCTCTACAATTCTCAGCTTGTATATTAATAGTTATATGGAAAAGTCCCAGATCCAAATTGTGATTCTTTTGTCACATTATCAGGGCTTTTTTTCAGGGGGAACTTGGTGGAACTCAGAAGTCCGGTGTTTACAAGTGAGAGCTCTGCACTTTGTGTGTAACCCCTCTGAACTCTACACTCTGTATGTAATGCAATCCTGGTATTTAATGCCCCTTTAAGACCCTCCTACTGTTTGTGAAATTTGACTGACCACACCCACTATTTGATGTGATTTGGAGGGTGTGTGTGCGCGTGGAGGGTTTTTGGGGGGTCGTGATTGAGTCCCAGCACCTATTGTTTGAGAAAAAAGCCCTGCACATTATAGAATATTGGTTTTCCTGTAACAAGCTTTCTAGTGTCCTAATGTGCAAAGCTGCATTATGTTACCCTATACATAAACTTTTAAAATGTAAACTTGTCATTAAATAATAGCAGCAATCACTAATATTGGTTTGAAGAGAATGCAGGGGAACCCAACTAGCAAGTCTGTTATCAAACTATTTCTGCAGCCAGCAAATGATGAGACACCACCAATGCTCCTAAAATGTAACCTAAATCTGGCATTGAGAGTTACTCCATACAAAATAATTTGTAGTTATCTCACAGCTTGCTCACTATAAGCATAAACTCTGAGCTGGCTTTCCAGATGTCCAACTTCCAATATCCCTTTAGGGTCAAATCATACTTTTCTAAATGGCACCTCATCCACAGTAACATACTGAGTTGTGCTTCGTTATTAAATATAGTGCATGCTGTTTATTGGTGAATTAGGAAGCCTATGCAAAGGAACGGGCTGCATTAATGCAAGACATGTACTGTACAACAGTACACATTAAATGCACTGCTTAGTAAAGCTTTGTCAGACCTGATTATCAATAAAAGACAAGTTTGGAACGTGGTTCATCTGGTGTCAGGAAAGGAAGTAGAGTTAATTTCATTCAGAGTTGTTTCTGACATAACAGAATGTACCCTTGTCTGAATCTACTGCAGGTTTGAGAATTTTGATGGGATTAATCTTTTTTTTTTTTTCTTACAAATATAACCACATAGATTTGAAAAGTTTCCCATTAACATAGTTATCTCTTCAGGATAGCTTTCATTTTATTACCCGGGGATTGCTCCAAAGGGAGACCCAGCAAATGATGAGCCACTACCAACATCCTGCCTCTGTCTGGTGTAAAATCTATACTAACCAGAAAAGAACTGACAAGAAAGCAGAGCAAAGGGGAAATAAGTAGTCTGATTCATCCAGCTGTTCATCCCCAAGTGGGGGAACACTTGGGGAATATAAGAAGGGGATTCAAGGGACACCCTGTCTCCAAACACTATCTGGAGATACACAAGCAAAATCCCAAAGGGGCCTGAGTGCAGATTCTTTCCGCAGGTGGCTTCCGGAGGGTCCCCCATCTACTCTATCTCCCTTTGGGGAGTGCCCTCGATACTAGTGCATACAGACGGCCTAGGACCCCTGTGATTGGCTACCTGCGGCGTCCATCAACTCTGTCCCGCCCGAGTGCAACGGTCGGGAGATCCCTGTGACCATCTATTGAGTTCCGGATCGCGGTCGTTCCACCAGAGGGGAGAGAGAGGAACAGACGAACGGACTGCAAACCATATCCTTGCAGAGGATCATTTCTGCCTGCGCTATTGACTCTGCTCGGAAGGGAGTCCAACGGATGGGGTAAGGGGCCACACACTCTCTTAATTGTACTGAGAACCTGGTCTGCTGCGACCCACAAAATCTTTTACCTTCAAGAGGAATTGATATTTGAACTTTTGTTTGGGAGTTTGATTTTTTCCTCACATCGGATTTCTGTTTATAGATTTTTTCTTTCTTTTCCTCATCAGGAACTAGAGACTTTGTCACACAGCACTTTATTGAATTTTTTTATTATTTGTGTATTGCACTGTTTATTAGATTTCTATAAGGTTCAGATGTACCATACACTTCATGCAATGTTTCATTCAGTGTTTCAATTTAGCTGATTAATCACACCTGGTTTCCATTTTGGGATTTATCTCACCTTTATAGGAAGGATTACTTTATTCATTTATTCACGTCACTAGGAGGGGTCACCACCTTTGATCCCTTAGTGCAGCATTTTTTGTATTTTATATAAATGAACTGTACTGCATGTGCAATAGATGAACAACCACTACAAAATGGAAAATGCATCAGAAATGTACTGCAACTAATGCAAATAATAACTTAAAATGGCATATTACACAACTTATACATTTTTAAACACAGATCTACCAATAGGACTTAAAGTGTTACTAAACCCAGGACACTGCATTCACTATATCTGGTCTCCCACAGTACACAGGACATGGAAATGCAATTGTTTAATAAATATAGACAGCTAAATACCTTTTCTCATCAGCAGTTAGAGCAGCTTGTGACTTCTATCAGTGTCTGGTGAAAGCTTGTAGGAGGAGTTTTCATTCTCCCCTAATTGTCCTATGAGGCTATAGGACCCCCGATCCTCTGTCTGGACAGTACTGATTGGCCCTGTGCTGATCATATGCACCCTCCCAAGTAAACAAAACTATCTAGCAATACACACCAAACTGAGCATGTGCAGAGTGCCCCCCGGGGTTTTGTACTATCAGGAGATGGATTGGGGACTGTGAAAGAAGGGGAGGATCAGAGAAGACAGGATCAAACAGCCTTTTTACACAATGCAGAGGAATAATCCCTTAGGTTTCACAGTGAGTATAACAAGCATGCTTTACTGCATATACAGACTGATTTTACTGTTGTGGGTTTAGTAACACTTTAACTGAAAAATCTGCAACAAAGTAGCTACATTTCCTAAATCATATTATCCACTTTTTGATCATAAGACCATTTACTACATCTACATCATTATAGTTGTATTCAGGAAAAAAAAAATCAAAGTGTTGTATTTTATGATTATATAATTTTAAGAAATTAAACATTTTGCTTAAAGCGGAGCTCCACCCAAAGGGAGTAGTTCCGCTTTAAGGCGCCTCTTAAATAATTGGCACTTTTACAGAGTGGGTGGGGAGCGGGTACCCGATTTTGACAGGAGCTTCCGCTCTGACCTCCTAGGCGATCGGAGCAGAAGTTCTCCTCCCTCTCCCCCTGCAGTCTTCTGGGACACGTGACAGGTCCCAGAAGACTACATCCACCATTCACAATGTGCAGCTGTCAGAGCCGGGTGTCCATAATGAAGATGACAGGGCAGAGGAAAGCAGACAGCGGGTGAAACCGACTGGGGTGAGCACACCACTGGATCCTGAGACAGGTGAGTGGTTGTTCTTTAAAAGTCAGCAGCTACAGTTTTTGTAGCTGCTGACTTTTATTTTTTTCGCAGGAGACTGAAACTCCTCTTTAAGTTATCCTAAGTATATAAATACATCAGTAATAATAATACATTTATTGGTAAGGCATACCTCTTTACTTTCTTCAAGGTCAGATTCACTGCTGAAGTCTTCTGTATTGAGATTTTCAAAATCAGATTCCCCAACAGCGATGGGAACAGTCACGGTGAGGCTTGGGTTATGTATAAAGGACATGTAATCGCTCTCATCGATAATATACTTTTCCATACTGCTGCCTACTCCACTTGTAGTTCCATTGCCACCTTTGTGATAATCTAGGTCTTTATTAATATCAATCGCATTATGGTTATAAAGACAGCTCTCTTTCCGATTGTGCAGCTCCTCGAGTGGTTTGATTTCATCGAGAGCTTTCTGTTTCTTCACAAAGGCTTTTTGGATGCATTCTCGCATTGTTTTCTTTACAAAATCTATTCCCCTCTGTATTCTTCCCACAGCAATCTGAAGGTTGTTCATCTCATTGTCATCATCTGTTGCTGTGAGGTTGTCTGAACTAAATGAACTCAGCAACAAGGCCAGGAACAAATTCAAAACCTATGCAGCACATACAAAGGTAAGTTAACATTTTATGGTAAGACTGTCAGTATCAGTCCACGAACTACAGTGCATATAACTAGCAATTTTCTGATGCTCTGAAAAAGTACATGTAAGAAAGTTTCCCAAATTGCAATCAAACTAAATAGGTACATTTAAAAAGTGTGCAAAATATATTAATAATGCTACCTACAATATAGTATAATGAAACCATTAGTGTGGTAAGAAATTTCTTGAGGAGAATCATAGGCACTATAGGACCACTGGGAACTGAGCCCCCGTACACACGGTCGGAAATTCCAACCACAAAATCCATCCGTTTTTTTCGATGGATTTTGTCCGAATTGGTGTTGCATACACACGGTCGGACAAAATTCCGAACGTGGTGACATTCGTCACGTACTATGGAACTACGTAGAGGCTAGTAGCCAATAGCTTTGGTCTCGTAATTTGATCTGAGCATGCGTGGCACTTTGTTAAAACGGAATTCCCTACACACGATTGGAAAAAGTCCGATCGGATTTTGATGTCGGAAAATTTGAGATCCTGCTCTCCAATTTTTTCCATCGGATAGTCCGACGGAAAAAGCCCGCTAGAGCCCACCCACGATCGGATTTTCCAACAACATAATCCGATCGGACTTTATCCATGGGAATATCCGACCGTGTGTACGGGGCATTAGTCCATTATCATCTGTTGGGGCTTTCTAGCCTTACTGCTTTATGGTCACTTACCTGGATCCTCCCTACATTTACAGTAGACCTCCTTTTCTTTACTTAGTTCACAGCCCTATTAGAGTATCTAGTTAATGTTATGAGAATTCATGTTAACAATTATACCAGGAAAGGGTGGTCCAAAGGGAGAATCCATTTAAGTGCCTAAAGTGAAGGGGGTAGGCAACAAAGTAGGGTTGACGATAGTATGTTGCTCTATTCTTCACTGGTTTGACTTTTTCCCTCAATTTTATAGTATACAATTTATTGTACCCAAGCACATTGCTGGCACAATTCCTGTCATTGTGATAATATTACATATGAACTATAACTGGGACAATGCTTTATAGGATTATATACCAAGACTTTTTTTTTTATCAGAATGAAGCCTGGCCCTAAAATGGGAGTGTTGGAAACTTTTGTGTTGTCACAAGCAAGCCATGTTTGTAAATTGGCGTTATTACTGTGTAATATTTTACAAACTTTACAAATGTAACTGTAAAGTAGGTAATATTGCTAAACTATCTGTACTAAATTATGAGCCTACCTTACAGAATATGTGTGAACTACAGGGCCTTGAAAAAATATTCATACCCCTTAAAATTTTCCACATTTTGTCATGTTACAACCAAAAACGTAAATGTATTTTATTGGGATTTTATGTGATAGACCAACACAAAGAGACACATACTTGTGAAGTGGAGGGAAAATGATAACGGATTTTCAATTTTTTTTACAAATGAATATCTGAATAGTGTGGTGTGTATTTGTATGCAGCCCCCTTTACACCCCTACCTAAAATCTAGTGAAACCAATTGCCATCAGAAGTCACCTAATTAGTAAATAGAGTCCATCTGTGTGTAATTTAATCTCTGTATAAATACAGCTGTTCTGTGAAGCCCTAAAAGGTTTGTTAGAGAACCTTAGTGAATAAACAGTATCATGAAGACCAAGGAACACACCAGACAGGTCAGGGATAAAGTTGCAGAGAAGTGTAAAGCAGGTTTAGGTTATGAAAAAATATCCCAAGCTTTGAACATCTCACAGAGCACTGTTCAATCCATCATCTGAAAATGGAAAGAGTATGGCACAACTGCAAACCTACCAAGAAATTGCCATCCACCTAAAGTGACAGGCTAGGCAAGGAGAGCATTCATCAGAGACGCAGTCGTGCGACGTGGCTCCCAAACAAAATTAGCGTCCTTTTTTTCCCACAAATAGACCTTTCTTTTGGTGGTATTTGATCGCCCCTGCGGTTTTTATTTTTTGCGCTATAAACAAAAATAGAGCAACAATTTTGAAAAAAATGCAATATTTTTTACTTTTTGCTATAATAAATATCCCCAAAAAATATATAAAAAAACATTTTTTTTTCCTCAGTTTAGGCCGATACGTATTCTTCTACATATTTTTGGTAAAAAAAGAATCGCAATTAGCGATTATTGATTGGTTTGCACAAAAGTTATAGCGTTTACAAAATAGGGGATAGTTTTATAGCATTTTTATTAATATTTTTTTTTTTTTTTTTTTAGTAATGGCGGCGATCAGCGATTTTTATTGTGACTGCGACATTATGGCGGACACATCGGACATTTTTGACACATTTTTTGGGACCATTGTCATTTATACAGCAATCAATGCTATTTAAATGCATTGATTCCTGTATAAATGACAGTTGTAGTGAAAGAGTTAACCACTAGGGGGAGGGGAGGGGTTATGGGCTGTGAAGTGTGTGTGTTTTTTTTTACATTAGGGGGCGGGGCTGACGTCTGACGTCATTGATCGGCTTTCCCGATGACCGGGAACAGCCGATCAATGACAGGCAGAGTAGGAAGCGCGGGGAAAGGTTTGTTTACACAGACCTCTCCCCGTTCTTCAGCTCTGTGACCCGATCGCGGGACACCAGCGGCGATCGGGTCCGCTGGTCCCGCGGCCGGGGTCACGGAGCTCCCGACCGGGTCACGAGCACGCCGCTGGCGGCGCGCGCGCGACCCACCGGCAGGCATTTAAAGAGCCACGTACAGGTACGTGATTTTGCCTGCCCGTGCCATTCTGCTCACGTATATATGCAGTGGGCGGTCGGGAAGCGGTTAACTAATTACTTATTTAAAGTAAGATGACCAACACTGGTGACAGGTCCTCTTTATGGAGAGATGTGGGGTCAAGAAGACCCCACAACTCTCCTCCAGGCTGGAAAGCATGAGATCGGGAAAAAAAATCCACAATCTCATGCTTACCAGCCGCCACCATGGCTTTATTTACATCCACAGCCCGGCCCCCGATGGCACGGGAGAGCCCGGAGAAGCACCGGATGACGGCGGGAGGGGGGATGTCCCTCTAAGATCGATCAAGTGGTGGAACCGCCGCTATGATCATTCTTATGGTGCACAGAATCGCCATCTAAGAACAAGGATATCTGAATGATGCCTATAGCTGCCCTGAAGATTCTAGTTACGCCTCTGCATTTGGCCCATACTCTATCATATTTTTTTTGGGCAGCCTCTATTTTTATAGGTGTCTTTATAGAGAGATAATACTTTATTGACATGTGTTTTCCACAGAAGGAGTAACAAAGAGTAATTATTTTCCTGGCATAGAAGAGTAGAAGTCCAATCAGAGTTCTCTCCGCCACCCTGGGGGCTAATTCTTCCACCATACAAAAACATATTTGGGAAGCACTCACCAATGCGTTTAAATTCAAGATGGTGCTGCCATAAGACCAACAAGCAATAGCGAACATATTACAGCGCACACATTCAAGAATGACGTTTCCTGCAGGGCTAGTTAAAAACACCTGAACATATTTTAAAAAATTCGGGGGTTTGGTCACACTATATGGTTATATAGTGCTTCATTACCTCTTATTTAGTGGCCACCAGTGTATAGGAGGAATCCTTTCAGTTCTCCCACATAGAGGAGTTTGGCTCCCATGGTTGAGACGCAGGATCTTTCATTCTATTACTAGGGTAGGACCCACTAATTCAGGGTACTTTGTCGCAGTAAGTGGGCTTAGCACTATATAACACTATAGTGTGACCAAACCCCTGTATTTTTTGAATATGTTCAGGTGTTTTTAACTAGCCCTGCAGGAAACGTCATTCTTGAATGTGTGCGCTGTAATATTTTCGCTAATTCTTCCACCAATCCCAGTAAACATATTTGCGGGGTTGGGGCTATATCTATACCCACTATGTCTTGTATTACAGAGACTATTTGTGACCAGTAGACACTAATTGCAGGACATGACCAGAAAATGTGTATAAAATTACCCGGGACCTGGGTACATCTCCAGCACTCCAAGGACAGGGAGGTTTTCATTTTATGCAATCTGTACGGGGTGATGTATGCCTGATGGACAATTTTTTATTGTATGAGACAGTCTCGCAGCGAGACAAGAATTTTGAATGGAAAGTCCCATATGTCCTCCCAGTCCAGCCCCGGAATATCATGTGTGCAACGCTGACAAAGCAATGAAAGTTCCGGGGAGGAAACCCGGAGGAGATGTGCGTATAGGACAGAGGTATGTTTCTTTGTGCGCTCATAGCATACGACCCTCTCTAAATCGGGTTGTACCACTTTTGTGTCACTGGAGCGTATTTGGCTCCTGAAAGCATGGGACAACTGCAAATACCGAAATAGGTATAAGGGCGGGACATTATTATGAGAAACTAGATGGTTAAATGAGTATATGGAGGTATCCGTAGTAAGATAGGAAATTTATTTGATGCTGCCTTTGGCACATATTTTGGGGTCAGGCAATGTGTAGAAGTGAGGTAGGGTGGGGTTGTTGCACATGGGAGCATTTGGAGAGACCGCAGACCGTGGGTATTTTTCAAGACCCAGTCCTGCTTTCCAGGCCCGTAGAGTCGTAAGCATGGAAGGGGTAGAATCGTATGGAGCTTTGGGTCCCGGAAGGGGTAGGTGCAAAAGGGCCTCCACAGAGCAGACCACTGCAGCCTCCAGGACCGCAGCGGGTACCAGCCACCAAACTGCTGCGACCAGCTGAGCTGCCAGAAAATATTTCCGACAGTCTGGAAACGCCAATCCCCCCTGCGACACTGGACGCATCAGGGTGGCTACCCTGTTTCCCCTAAAATAAGACCTAGCGTGATTGTCGGTAATGGCTGCAATATAAGCCCTACCCACCAAATAAGCCCTACCCTGTTTCCCCGAAAATAAGCCCTACCCTGAAAACAAGACCTACAAGGACTTTTACTAGGGCTTATTTGGGGGGTAGGGCTTATATTGCAGCCAACACCGACAATCACGCTAGGTCTTATTTTCGGGGAAACAGGGTAGTTTAAATCGAGGTGGACTTGGGTCCCAAAGGAAAGAAGAGAATATTCCATTTAGTCTCGTGAAAAAGGAACAAGGAATGCATTGTGGGGAATTACGAAACAGGTACGTAAATTTAGGGATTATTTTCGTTTTAATAAGATTTATGCAGCCTAAAAAGGGATAGAGGGAGGTTCTCCCATGCTTTCAACTTGGACATAACTTTGTGAATCACCGGGTCCAAATTTAATGGGATGAAGCTAGCTGCGTCTCTCGAAACACGTACCCCCAAGTACACAAATTCGTCCACCCATTTGAGCTGCAGATCTGGCGGGCCAACTATTTGGCATCTGGATCAATAGCAAGCAGCTAAGACTTGGACCAGTTTACTCGTAGTGCTGTTACTCTTGAGAACTCTGGCAGAACCTGCAATGCTCCATGAAGGGAGGAGTCTGCATCGTTCAGAAAGAGTAATGCCCTGTACACACACTATTTTTTTTCCGATGGAAAATGTGTGATAGGACCTTGTTGTCAGAAATTCTGACCGTGTGTAGGCTCCATCACACATTTTCCATAGGAATTTCCGTCACACAAAATTTGAGATCCGACAACAAAATCCGTTGTCGGAAATTCCGATTGTGTGTACACAATTTCGATGCACAAAGTGCCACGCATGCTCGGATTCAAGCAGAAGAGCAGCACTGGCTATTGAACTTAATTTTTCTCGGCTCGTCGTACCTGTTGTACGTCACCGCGTTCTTGACGTTTAAAATTTCCGACCAACTTTGTGTGACCGTGTGTATGCAAGACAAGTTTGAGCCAACATCCGTCGGAAAAAATCCCATGGATTTTGTTGTTGGAAAATCCTAACTTGTGTACAGGGCCATCTTCTCCTCCAGCCATGCCAGTTTAAGTCCTTTAATAAGTGGCGAGACGCGAAGTGCCTCCGCCACTGGTTCCATGGCTATAGCAAAAAGTGCTGGGGAGAGGATGCAGCCCAGCCTGGTACCCCTAGATAATAGGAAAGAGGAAGACACACGATCCCCCAATCGAATGGCAGCCCGCGGTGATCTAAATAGGGTTCGCAGCCACTGGATAAAAACCAGAGGAAATCCCATCCTCCGGAGAATTTCCCAAAGGAAAGGCCATTCAATCGAATGTCGCTATAGGTTTAAGTGGCAGATATCACTGGGTGTTTTTTTGGCACCCATGTAAGACTTTCTCCTGGAACATTGTCATTGTAATGAGCAAATTTACCACTAGAGGTCAGCAAATAATCTCTTATTCAACATAATATTTTTTTTCTTACACTAGTTTTCTATTCATTTATTTTTCAAGTACAAACATACAATTAGGCCCCTTTCTTGTATGAGGAGGAGGCCCCCACCTTCTATGAGGAGGAGGCCCCTTTCACCTGTGCAGTCAGATCCGCCCTGTCAGTTTTTTCAGGCGCATCTGAAATGTTCCATGGACTCAGCAAATAGCTTGGGGTTCTACTTTCCAAAAAGGGATCAATTGGGGAGGGGGAGGGGGGTTTGAACTATCCTGGCATTTTATGCAAAACATTTAGAAGCTTATGTCACACGTCACCCTCTCTTTTAACCACTTGAAGACAAAGCCCTTTCTGACACTTTTTGTTTACATGACATGACATGGTTAAAGCAAAGGCCCTACAGATTAAAATGGCGGGTGTTGAAATTTTTTTTTTCACACAGAATTTGCGCAGCAATTTTTTAAACGCCTTTTTAAAAAAAAAAAAAATACACACTTTTTTAAAAATTGTAATGCACTAAAACACACTATATTGCCCAGATGTTTGATGAAATAAAAAAGATGATCTTATGCCAAGTACATGGATACCAAATACGACATGCTTTAAAATTGCGCAAAACGTGCAGCGGCGACAAACTACATTTATAAAAGCCTTTAAAAGCCTTTACCATTTTAGATTTACAGAGGAGGTCTACTGCTAAATTGACTGCCCTCGATCTGACTTGTGCGGTGATACCTCACATGCATGGTGCAATTGCTGTTTACAGACCGACACTTGCGTTCGACTTTGTGCGTAAGCACGGGGGGACAGGGGTGTTTTTTTTATTTATTTTTTTATTATTTGTTTTGCTTTTTTATTTTTAAACTGTTCCTTTCATTTTTTTTTTTTTTTATAATTTTTATTGTAATCTCACGGAATGTAAATATCCCTTTAATTTTTTTTTTTTCTATTAGACCCTAGATCTCTTCTCTGCCCTCAAAGCATCTGACCACACCAAAATCGATGTGATAAAATGCTTTGCCAATTTCCCAATGGCAATGTTTATATCCAGAAAATAAATAAAATAAATAAGTGTGGCGCTATAAAATGTGTATCTGATCGATAGCCGTAGATGGGAATGGAATCCTTAGTACAATGCCATCGCGCAGAATTTGGTGACTAACCACCATACAAAAATGGTGAACAAGTATAAATATAAACAATCCACATCAGAAATGTTTATAAAAAATAAAATATAAAGACATAAAACATTCGTGTTGCTTATAGGTGTAAATCTGTGGAATTATAACCCAAAAAATAAAAAAATGATACAAACGTGTGTAAAAACACTTGGTATTGCGGTATTCTGATGGTAGATACCACACAATATGTTATAATTGGTATGTAAAATACACAACAACCAAGGCCGCAATTGTAATAATCACACTGTGGTCATAACCAAATGCGCTTGTATGTATGGAGGGAGTAACCCCCAAAGCGGTGATGGACACCGTAGTGACGTGTGTAAAATATCAAATAATCAAATTGTGATAAAGGAAAATACTAATATACACCTGCTGAAATTAACCCAATGGCTATATTCATAAGATAGTCCAAGGTGGTAAAGTTCATATATAACGATATATCGATATTCCTATGACACTTCGTAATGTTCATCAACGTGACATCCTCATATAATTTGGACGGCGTCTAGAACTGTATGGTGCAGAGGTAAGATTTGGTACGCTTACCGTTAAGGATGGACCCACTGACCTTTGGTGAGGGGTCAAACGAGCTTGGGTATGCCGGCAGGTGATGCTTGCAGAGTGGTGAGCCAGGCTCAAGAAGCTGGAACAAGACTGAGCCAGCACAACAGTCTATACTCACCAGATCACGAATGTAGATACAGCGAACACACTCGGAAGGGCTACAAGGACACTCGATTGTTTTTACCCCAAAAAACCTCGATGGGTCAGGACCAAGAAAATAAAAGAGATATAGAGGGCCTCCTCATAGTGTAAAACAATCCGGTCACGGATTAAATTTTATTTTTAAAAATTCTTGTTTGTCAGGTAAAACGATCAAAGTAAAAACAAAGACAAACCAAGAAGTAAGTAAACGCAGTGGTAGTGTGTCTAGCGTAACCGCCCAAATGTTTATATCCGCCAAAACCTAAGTCATGAAATACTCATAGCTTACGGTTTCTTAGGCCATAGAGATGATTTGAGCCGTTCCGGTCTGTGATTAGCTCTATGGTCAGCTGGCGGAACCTCTGGCTGCATTCTCAGGTTCCCTGTTGGGACAGGAGAGCCCAAGAAAACCATGGAAGACGGTGGAAGGGGGGCCATTCCCTCCCACTGCTTGTAAAAGCAGTCTAGAGGCTAATTAGCAGCTAGGATTGCTTTTACATGAAAGCTGACTGCTGGCTGAAAAGAATGATACCAATAGGATACCTAAACCTGCAGGCATCATTCTTGTATAATCACTTAAAATCCAGCAACATACCAGTAAGTCACTGGTCCTTGTTGTGCATACATTGTAATGTTCTTTTCATGCAGCCTGTGGGCTGCATGAAAAAAAGATTGATCGGTGGGTATGCCCACCATTATAATACCGCCCTTCATTCACCCACTTCTAATGATGGGCACACATGCACCTTTTTTTTTTTAACAGTTTTTTTCCTACAGTGCTGGAGTCGCTGATTTAGGTATCATGGGAACAAACGCTGTTGCTGTCAAGATAAATAAATCAGTGCTGCCGCTGAATGGTGTACCTGCTAAGCAAATGATGGTTAACAATAAAACAAAGTAACATTACAGTATAACAGTAAGACTTGCCATACCTGCAAAGCAAATACAATAAAAAAAATTGAATGCAATCTTTGCCTAAAAAATATATGCCGAAGCATGGGGGCAATCCACCCCTAATGTTAGGAGAAAATCTCACCTCCACCCCTGCCCCCATGATTCGCCATTTATACTCTTTTTTTTAACTGTGGTGGTAAAATCACCTCCGACAGCGTTGGAGTCACGGCTTTACGTATCATGGGAGAAAATGCTGTTGCTGGCAGAATAAATAAACCCATGTTGCAGCTGAATGGTGTACCTGCTAAGCAACACCATGTGTTTTTTCTCTCACTTTTTATAAAGTGTGTGGTAGCGTTTGAAACAGTCACCGATGCAGAGACCAGGCTGGTCAGGACAGGAGGGACAATAAAAGCGAGTGTCATGCCTAAAGCTGCGTTTTCTGCAGACACGACATCTTCTTTGGGGTGTTCTTTGGGTAGGAGTACCAGGGAGGACATAGGGAAAATGCCTCTCATGCAGCCGGCTCACTGCATTTGCGTTGGAAAGGTGGACCATAGCACCGTCTGGAAACAGAAGGGCTGTGGCGATCTATTCCAGGAATTTGAGGAAGGATCCAGTCTGTCCTGAAGCTTTGTATAGCACAAAAGCGTTCAGCAGAGCCAATTGAAATAAGTATACTGACACTTTTTATACCAGAGTCTGGCCTTACGGGCAATTACGTACGGCGCCAACAACTGGTCGTTGAGGTCCACCCCTCCCATATTAAGGTTGTATTTGTGGACACAGAGGGGTTTCTCCAGAACACCAGTCGCGTAGAAATTTGGACTGTCGTATCTGCGTAAAGGGAGGACAGAACAAAAACATTCCGTGAATCCCTCCACTTCACTGCTAACAAATTATTACACTTCAAGCAGGCTCTCTCCCCCTTCGAAGTCGGGATTCTAGATCGCACGGTGCCGCAAATTCCATAATCAAAAAGGTGACCAAAAAGTGGCATGCTCGTGTGATAAGTCCCACACAATCTTACCAGCGCTCCCTATGTAGTCTGGGCAGTTCTGCGGCTCTACGTGACTATCTTTCCCCCCCTTAAACCATAAAACTATATGTATAGCCTGTTGCCCTGTCACAGAGCGTATACATCTTGACCCCATATCTGGCACACTTGCTGGAAAGATACTGTTTGATAGACAAGTGGCTAGAAAACTTAATCAGGGACTCATCAACGCAGCAACTTGATCGTGAGTAAACAAGGCTGCAAACTGTTGGTTGAAGTGATTTACCCAAAATACATCCCTGGGAATTACAGACCAGTTAGCGTAACATCAATAGTATGTAAACTCTTGGAGGGGATGATAAGGGACTATATACAAGATGTTAGTAATGAAAACTGTATCATTAGCAGTAATCAGCATGGATTCACGAAGAATCGTTCTTGCCAAACCAATCTATTAACCTTCTATGAGGAGGTGAGTTGCCATCTAGATAAAGGAAGGCCCGTAGACGTGGTGTATCTGGATTTTACAAAAGCATTTGACACAGTTCCCCATAAACGTTTACTGTACAAAATAAGGTCCGTTGGCATGGACCATAGGGTAAGTAAATGGATTGAAAAATGGCTACAAGGGCAAGTTCAGAGGGTGGTGATAAATGGGGAGTACTCGGAATGGTCAGGGGTGGGTAGTGGGGTCCCCCAGGGTTCTGTGCTGGGACCAATCCTGTTTAATTTGTTCATAAATGACCTGGAGGATGGGGTAAACAGTTCAATCTCTGTATTTGTAGACAATACTAAGCTAAGCAGGGCAATAACTTCTCTGCAGGATGTGGAAACCTTGCAAAACGATCTGAACTAATTAATGGGGTGGGCAACTACATGGCAAATGAGGTTCAATGTAGAAAAATGTAAAATAATGCATTTGGGTGGCAAAAATATGAATGCAATCTATACACTGGGGGGAGAACCTCTGGGGGAATCTAGGATGGAAAAGAACCTGGGGGTCCTAGTAGATGATGGGCTCAGCAATGGCATACAATGCCAGGCTGCTGCTAACAAAGCAAACAGAATATTGGTATGCATTAAAAAGTGGATTAATTCCAGAGATAAAATGATAATGCTCCTGCTTTACAAGACTTTGGTCCGGCCGCACTTAGAGTATGCTGTCCAGTTCTGGGCACCAGTCCTCAGGAAGGATGTACTGGAAATGGAGCGAGTACTTATTCTCTCTGGAGAAGAGAGGCTTGAGAGGAGATATGATTTCAATATACAAATACCGTACTGGTGACCCCATAATAGGGATAAAACTTTTTTGCAGAAGGAAGTTTAACAAGATTCGTGGCCACTCATTAAAAGGGGTTTAACCTTAAACTACCTAGAGGGTTATTTACTGTAACAGCGGCAAGGATGTGGAATTCCCTTCCACAGGCGGTGGTCTTATCGGGGGGGCATCGATAGTTTCAAGAAACTATTAGATAAGCACCTGAACAACCGCAACATACAGGGATATATAATGTAATACTGACATATAATCACACACATAGGTTGGACTTGATGGACTTGTGTCTTTTTTAAACCTCACCTACTATGTAATGAGGGGTCGAATTTTGTAGAGTCGTTTAAATCCAGGATCTCCCTGAGGACAACAGAGTTCATTATCATTGAAGTGCATGAACCACAAGATCTGCTTGTATCATGTCCTGGTCATGCAGGCAGAGAACACGGGCATATGGTGATTTGGGTCAGTGGACCAATATGACCGCAACTCACTCTTTTTAGTTATGCCCATGAGGGGGGATAGGCCCAAGAAGGTCTTAAATTCGGAGACCGTAATAAGTCTCCAATCTCTGGCAAGGGTCAACTGAGGATTAGCGGCGATGAATTGACCAGCATACAAATTGCTTTGGTCCACAATAGATCTTCTGTGAAAAACAGTGAATAAAAATCAAGTGACGTAAAATCAACTGTCTCCACCTGAATTCCGGGTTGGCCAGCGAATGGTGGAAAGTACGGGTGCTGCAGAAGTGGTGGGCTACCAATTAGGATTGGCTAATGCAGCAGGAAGGGCACTATGGGCTTGATGGGCCTTTGTTTGTCTTCTTCTTGGTGGCAGCGGGACACTACTCGTGCTAGCCACCTCGCCAGCTTGAACTGCACTTATGGGACTCGTCACGTCACCAAGTGTTACTGCAGTGCTGGATGTATGACCAGGATGTACTAGGCCGCTAGTGCTTGCCAGTTCACCAGAAGGATGAGCGGCACTAGTACTTCTCTGCTCCATACAAGAGTCCTGCGGTTCTTACACCTCAACGACAGCAGAAGAACGGGGGTGGATCCGCCTGACCTTGGCAGGAACCACAACTCCATCTTCAGAGCTGTCAGGGTGCCGCTGCTGTCTACCAGTTCATATTCTGAGCCTGAATCTGACAGATGAGTGACTTCTTCTTCACTATCTGTCATGCTCAGAAATGTGTAGGCCTCTTCACTATTGTACCTTCAATTTGACATTTTGGTCTCTAAATTTACTGGTACAGTAGTGAGACTCACAGGAAAAAGAGCTCCTGACTGTCAGCGACTGCTTCAAATGCTACAAAAAAACCTGTTAGCATTCGCAGGGATCAGGCCTGACTCTGCAAATGCTGCAGTTGTGTGTTGTGTTTTGTAAGTGACAGTGATCGATTGATACTGCACTTGGGTGGGCTTGTCTGGGTGGAGGGGCTAAACGCAGGTGCTAGCAGGTATCTGGGCTGATCCAGCTAACACTGCATTTTTGGGAACCCTAAACTGCTGGGGATGCTAGTATAGATCTGATATTGATCTGTTCAGACACTATACTACTAAGGGAGGTGTATGGTGCATGCGTGCGTGGGTGTTAGCGCTAATGGCACTAATCTGACGCTGTCTGGGGCGACGCAAACCCTATCTGACACTAAAACCTCTGGGTGATCAGGGGGTTAAACCTTTATTTAGGTAAAATACAGCAGGTGCCCTGATGCTATAAAAAATAAACTAGCTAACCAGCGTCACCCGTGACACTAATAGTGATCACTGGTAACAGGGGGTGATCAAGGGGTTAAACCTTTATTAGGGGGGTCCCTAGACCTATCTGGGCCTACACTAAGTACCCTAATGCTGATTTTTGTCACTAATGACACCAGGACAGTGATCAAAAAAAATATGAACACTGCACTGGGTGACAGTGACAGGGGGTGATCCAGGGGTGGCAAGTGTACCTACGTGAACTGGTGTCAGTGTAGTGTTGGTGCACTTACTCTGAGATGTCTTCTCTCCTCTCTCTGGAAAGAAAAAACTTCCACAAGGAGAGATGACATCACTTCCCCTGCTGTGTTTACACTTAAGCCCCATACACACGGTCGGAAAATCCGACCACCAAATCCATCGGATTTGGTCCGACGGATTTAGTCCGACACTGGTGTTGCATACACACGGTCGGACAAAGTTGTCGGAAAATCCGATCATTCTGAACGTGGTGACGTTTGTTGCCTACGACGGGACTACGTAGAGGCTAGTAGCCAATAGCTTTGGTCTTGTAATGTGATCTGAGCATGCGTGGCACTTTGTCCGTCGGAAATTCGCTACACACGATCGGAATTGGTGTGATTGATTGGACTTTGTTGTCGGAAAATCTTTAGAGCAGGAGATACAACTTTGTCCGTCGGACAATCCGATGGAAAATGTCCGATGGTGCCTACACACGGTCGGAATTTCCGACAACATTGTCCGACAGGACAGAATCCATCGGAAAATCCAACCGTGTGTATGGGGCTTTACACATGCAGGGGAAGGATCTCATTCGCCAGGAGCGATCACCAGGTCCAGGCCAAATCGAATCCAATCGTCACAGCTGCCGAGGGGGCTACTACACTTTGCGCAGCCGGGCCAACCTGCCGCAGTATAACTGCGATGGCTGGTCCGGATTCGGTTAATGTAAAAGAACACATATGTATACAGTTTAATGCAACTAAGCACAAATGTATACAGTTTAATGTAAATAAGCACATTTGTATACAGTTTAATGCAACTAAGGACATATGTATGCAGTTTAAACTAAGGATATACGTATGCAGTACAAATGAAAATTTGCCAGCATGCGTTTAAGCAATATGCATTTATGGAGGCATGCGTTTATGGAAGCATGTAGGTATGTGCTTAAGAAAATATGCGTTTAGGCAAAACACGAAAAGCGTGTCCATGAAAATACGCACTTACGTAATAGACACACAGTAAGCAAGCATGCATTTATGAAACGTGTTTATGCAACATATATTACGCAACATTCATCTATGCAAACATGTGTCCATCACCTAAAGGTGGCCTGTAACCCACATAGTTATTACTATGATGCTCTGTGTCCCATGATGTACTCCAAGAAAGGGATTTTACAGTTAAGTTGTTATAAAAATCCTATTTTAATTTTTTTTTTGCTATACAAAAAAAAAAAGGCAAAAGAAAGCTCTATTTGTGGGGGGGAAAAAGCCATGAACTGTATTTGGGTACAACGTTGCACGACCGCGCAATTGTCAGTTAAGGTAAGACAGTGCCACATGGCAAAAAATGGCCTGGTCAGGAAGTGGGTAATTCCTTCCGGTCCTTAAGTGGTTAACCGCTTAAGGACCGCCTCCTGCACATATGCGTCGGCAGAATGGCACGGCTGGGCACATCAAAGTACAGGTACATTGTCCTTTTAAGAGCCCAGCCGTGGGTCGCACGCTCGCGACGCGGTCCCGAGCTCCGTGACTGTGGCCGCGGACCCGATCGCCGCTGGTGTCCCGCGATCAGGTCACAGATCTGAAGAACGGGGAAAGGTATGTGTAAACAAACCTCTCCCCATGCTACCTAGTGAGACTGACACTGATCGTCTGTTCCCTGTCATAGGGAAAGACGATCAGTGATGTCACATGCCAAGCCACGCCCCCCTACAGTAAAGAAACACACACAAGACATACTTAACCCCTCCCCGCCCCCTAGCGGTTAACTATTTTACTGCCAGTGTCATATACACAGGAATCAGTGCATTTAAATAGCACTGATTGCTGTATAAATGACAATGGTTCCAAAAATGTGTCAAAAATGTCTGTGTCCGCCATAATGTCGCAGTCACAAAAAAAATCGCTGATCGCAGCCATTACTAATAAAAAAAAAATATTAATAAAAATGCTATAAAACTATCCCCTATTTTGTAAACGCTATAACTTTTGCGCAAACCAATCAATAATCGCTAATTGTGATTTTTTTTTTTTTTACCAAAAATATGTAGAAGAATACGTATCGGCCTAAACTGAGGAAAAAAAAATTTTTTATATATTTTTTAGGGATATTTATTATAGCAAAAAGTAAAAAATATTGCATTTTTTTCAAAATTGTTGCTCTATTTTTGTTTATAGCGCAAACAATAAAAACCGCAGAGGTGCTCAAATACCACCAAAAGATTTTTATGGGAAAAAAGGACGCCAATTTGTTTGGGAGCCACGTCGGATGACCGCGCAATTGTCAGTTAAAGCACGCAGTGCCGAATCGCAAAAAGGGGCCTGGTCCTTTGGCTGCAAATGGTCCGGGGCAAGCAAAACAGGAAGTGTCACTGGCAGAATTACCAGGTGAAATAAAGGTGTTTTGTAGACCATGAAGACAGAAGAGAACAATGCTGGCTGATAACAGTCCAGAAGCAGAGAGCACAGGGAGTTATCAGCTCACAAGATCTCAGACTCAGCACATGGCCATAAAATTGCGAGCGGCACCATGTCCACTTGTAGAGGGGGCGCTGGGGACGGTAAAACATGGATCAACTGCTTGTTTTTACCACCCCCCTGGCCACCTGTATGAAAGAAGTCTAAGGGTTTTCAAACGCAATTTGTTAATACCATGAGAAATTTGTTGGGTGTGTGCGGGGAAGGCTTCACCTAGATAAGTGTCAGTGGAGGGTTTCATCCTTAAATTAAGTGGATACTAGTTAGATACTGTATATAGTAGGATTTTTAACTACCCCTACTGTTTGTTTTTTTTCGTGTCGCCTCCTCCCCCTCCCCTCTTTCACCTTGGGGGATAGCTATTATGCATATTATTAGGTTTGATGATTGTTAATTGATGTAACCAAACTTTTAAAAATGTTTTTGATGTTCTGTAATTCATGCATGTATTTTTTTTCCTAGAAGTTTACTCTACTGGTCATTTGTACTTGTTTTAAGTGATAGGAGGTCCTGAGGAAGCAGGAATTGCCACGAAACACGTCGACACAATTTCCTCATCTCAGCAAAAACCATGCATCCTCTCAGTGGACGAGTCTTGTTGGTATCAATATGCAAGCATATGTAAATATGTGTTTTTATACAATTTAATGGATGAAATAAAGCTTTGTATATTTTTTATAATATCGTTGTAATTTTTGCTCACTGGAGTGGTATCTAAAATCCTATTATGTATCTAACTAGTATCTAGTTAAAACTATGATGGCATTAATGAATGCTCTAGCTTTTCATTCTTCAGAATTTCATGTGAATGTTCAAATTAAATTCTAATGCTGCATACACACGGTCGGAATTCCGATGGAAACAGTCCGATGGGAGCGTTTCATCGGATTTTCCGACCGTGTGTATGCCCATCGGTCTTTTTCTGTTGGAATTTCCGACAGACTTTGGATTGAGAACCTGTTCCTAATTTTTCCGACGGAAAACCTTTCTATCGGATTTTCCGATCGTGTGTATGCAATTCCGACACGCAAAATTCCGACGCATGCTCGGAAGCATTAAACTTCCCTTTTATAGTGCAGTCGAATGTGTTTTATGCCGTGGTGTTATTGACCGTTGGAATTTGGTGTGACCGTGTGTAGGCAAGACAGTTTGAGCGAAATTCTGTCGGAATTCTGACGGGAAAACCATCAGAGCTTTTTCCGACGAGAATTACGACTGTGTGTACGCGGCATTACAGTGTATGGCCAACTTAGGAGTTAATATGTTATAAAGAAGTTTAGGCAAAGGGGAAGGGGTGTTTCAAGTAAACATATCCCATAATTTCCGCAAATGCTTCTTGGCCAACTGTTTTATGGGTGAAAAATATGATTATCCAAATCTGGCACCAGGGATATCTGCTTTCTGCACAAACAGGATTTTTTAGCTGCATAACTTGTTGCATACTTGTGGAAAGATCCTCTGACCCACCTCTCATATCTGTGGCTAGCATGTGTCCCCAAGTTCACAAGATTATATTGCAAACATATTTTCCTACAGAGAGCCATCATGTTTGGACCACCAATTGTGAGTGTCAGAGGCTGGGGGTCTTCTTACAGCTCTGGGGCTAATGGTCAGATTGCACTCATTATAATCCACCACTGTCAGCTCCCAAGAGATCTCAAAGGAAATCCATACAGCATCCCAAATCCATCTCATCTGGCACCTTCCTATACAAATGAACAGTGGCTGTTGATTCCCGAATGCTGCATTCTCTTTTAAACCTGTAGATGCCTCTAGTAATCAATCAAGGATTAGCTTATCTCTTTAGGGCAAGAAATACAGTATGGTTTGCATACAGAGCTGTGCAACCCTCGAGACCCATCAGCAATTCTGCTTTATCTGTATAGCTCAGCCAGGGAGTGTGGGGTTGATTTGCACACTAATTCTAGCCTTTTATGTGTGTGTGTGTGTGTGTGTGTTTGTGTGTGTGTGTGTGTGTGTGTGTGTGTGTTTTGCTTGTTATATATCCTTGTAATGGAGATAAGGTTGATATAAAGAATCTTAGTATGTTAGTCAAAGGGCTTAAAAAGCTAACAGCTGCTAGTTTATTTCATTTTGAATATGTGGCCTGGCCTTGCTAACATTTTCCTTTTTTTAAGATTCCATTTTAGAATGAATGTAATTTCCCAAATAAAACTACATACACTGTATTGCCCTGTACACACAGTCGGACTTTCCGACGGAAAATGTGCGATCAGATTGAGTTGTCGGAAATTCCGATCATGTGTGAACTCCATCGGACTTTTTCCGTCGGAATTTCCGACACATAGTTTGAGATCTGGATCTAAAATTTTCCGACAACAAAATCTGATCGTTTCAATTCTGATCGTGTGTAGACAAATCCGACGCACAAAGTGCCCCGCATTCTCAGAATAAATTACAAGACAAAAGGTAGACATGTGCAATTCGTTTCGTTTTTTTTTCGTTTTTTTCGTTTTTTTTCGTTATATTCGTTCATTCGTTATCGTACGAATGAACGAACGATTCGCTAAAAATTTTTAACGAATAACGAATCGTTCGAATCGAACGAATCCGAAAAACAACGAAAATCCGAAAAAACTAATTAGAAACAACGAATCTACGAAAGAAGAAAATCCGAAAAAAAAAAAAAACAGGAACAACGAAAATCAAAATGAACGAAAAAATTTGTACATTCTTAACTTTTTTTTTTTTTTTGTTGTTGAATTGGTAATTTTCCGTGTCTCTTACAATGGCGCTGCTTAACGTGCCTATTCGAGGATTGAACGAAAAAATTCGTACATTCGTAACTTTTTTTTTTTTTTTTTAGATTCGTAATTTTCCGTGTCTCTTAAGCCCCATACACACGCGCGGATTATCCGAGGACCAGGTCCGTCGGATCCTGTCCGTCGTACTTTGTCCGATGTTGGTTTTGCATACACACGGTCGGACAAAGTTGTCGGAAAATCCGATCATTCTGAACGTGGTGACGTTTGTTGCCTACGACGGGACTACGTAGAGGCTAGTAGCCAATAGCTTTGGTCTTGTAATGTGATCTGAGCATGCGTAGCACTTTGTCCGTCGGACTACCATACACACGATCGGATTTGGTGTGATCGGACCTTGTTGTCCAAAAATCTATCCAGCAGGAGATAGGACTTTGTCCGTCGTACAATCCGACGTACACTGTCCGATGGTGCATACACACGGTCGGATTTTTCGACAACATTGTCCGATCGGACAGAATCCATGCGAAAATCCGACCGTGTGTATGGGGCTTTACAATGGCGCTGCTTAACGTACATTCGTAACTTTTTTTTTTTTTTTCGATTCGTAATTTTCCGTGTCCTCTTACAATGGCGCTGCTTAACGTGCTTCGAATGGATTGAACGAAAAAATTCGTACATTCGTAACTTTTTTTTTTTCGATTCGTAATTTTCCGTGTCTCTTAAAATGTAATAATAGCATACACATTACATAAAATTATGAATTATGCTCCGATTACGAATCTACGAATGTTCCGAAAGTACGAATAAATACGAATGCGTCCGAATTTCGAAAAAACAAATAAACGAAAATGAAACTAACGGAAAAACGAATCAACGAAAAAATAACTACGAATCGTTACGAATACGAACACCGACGACTTACAAATTTACGAATCGTTACGAATCAACGGAAACGAAAGAAACGAAAATAAACAAATTTTTCTGTTGTGCACATGTCTAACAAAAGGTATTGGGTACTGGCCTCTTTATAGTCCCATAATACGTGTTGTACGTCACCTCGCTCTGACCGATTGGATTTTCCGACAACTTTGTGCGACCGTGTGTATGCAAGACAAGTTAGGGCCAAAATCCGACGGATTTTGCCGTCGGAATGTCTGACCGTGTGTACAGGGCATTAGGGATTCGTTCATTTGATAAAGATATTACACCCTGCTCCTTCGAATTCTCTCGTTTACTATGGTTGAAAACAAACGTTGATTTGACTCCACTAAAGACTATAAAATGAAACTAACATTCTTCCAATGAGAATTTTTTTATTTTATATAACATTCTATAGCCAGCTGAAAGGTAAAAGTGATCTGATCTCAACTAATAAAAAAAAGAAAAAGAAAACGTCCCCAAGTCCCACCCACCACTGTCTCACCTGCTGTTTGGTCTGCTGGTTTTATCGGTATCTCTGTGGTCTCATAATTAGGAGGACGGTCGGTGGATATGATTTTCTTGTTCAATGATCATCCTGTGTGGCTGGGAATGAACCTGGAGTGTTTTAGTGCTGAGCTTTTTCTTGTTAGTGTTTGTCAACTGGTGCCTGAGAAGGATATTGGGGATTCTGTATCCATCTTTTACAGCACACAGGGAAGACGTATCTGTTTAGACCCCTGATGTCTGCATAAAAACGTCCTTTCCTCCCAATCTATACTGTTTTAATGTAACAGGTCAACATGTACCGTAATTTTTAACCTTTTCTCCTCTAGCTCAGATGATGGGCACACCATGGTTGCTTGCCATCGGAACCTCCAGGCATCACCTCTCTTGGGACAACCTTTGGGCAACTAAGCCTGGCCTAACCTGAATTAAATTTGCTTCAGCAATAGTATTGTTTGTTGGTTTATAAAGAAAGATACTGTACCTGTGTGAGTTTGGATGAAGATTTTTGTGTGATGGACAGCAAAAAGTGAAAGTGACTGAGAAAATTATACTTTACCAAAACATCAAAACATTCCACATTCTTAAAAACAAAATAGATGAAAAAGAAGCAACATTGTTGCAGAGACAATTTCTTTGAGAGAGATATATATGCATTTTAATATCAACATGAAAAAGATTTATTTGGGGAAGTTACAATTGTACCATTAGAATCAATGGCTGAAACTTGCATTGGGCTACATAACTCAAATTTTCACTCCCAAAAAATGCTTTTTAACCCAGCGCTAATTTTGGTATTTACTATAACTCTTGGAAAAAAAGGCTTAAAATTAGTAGTTTGTATGTCTGAGCATGCTCAGTTGTGCTGGCACCTAGTTGTAAAGAGACAGGGAATTTGGCCCCTTTTACACGTGCGTTTCCCGGGAGGATCCGTTTTTGGGGATCGCTCAGTTGATCCCCGCTGAGCCGGATGATGACTAGTCCATCTCTACACACTGCAGAAACGGACTGGTAAGATCTCCGCTTTCCTCTATGGGGGGAACGACCTTCTTCTACTTTTTCAACATTCCAAGTCCACCCAGAGTGGCTCCTCCCATCCCTAAAATAAGCAGGGAAAATGATCAGGAATGATTGTTTATCAGGGGAGTAGCATAGATTAAAGGGGGACACTAAATGTAACCCCTGACCACATGTTTGTCTATAGGGCAAAGAATAAATGAGAATACTTACCTAATTCCTAATTCCCCAAACAGCTGTTGCCCTTTTCTGCTCTTAGGATGTGGGCGGGTCTTCAATGTCCTCATGTATGCATTTTATGTGATGTCATAAAGGTTGTGACCTCATGACCAGCAATGAGGAAGCTTGCTGGAGCCATGAATAAGGTAAGCATTCCTACTTAATTCTTACTTCTAGACAAAATGAGCAGTTAACCGTTGTTTAGGGGGTGGCACAACATAGTAATTTTTTTTTTCTACTGACTACGGTTAATCTTTAAGCACTTTAGATTAAAACAATTTTTTTTTTGCATTTTATGTTTTATGTTGTCATTCCATATCTTCTATAAGATCCTAGGTATGTACTGTATTAGTGCTACAGTGCCTTGTTGCAGAGAGGCAGTTGAGCATACACACACACACGCAATGAATAATTTATTGTATCAGTTTATTATTTTTTTTTAAAGCATGATGTCAGTTTCTTGGGAATATAAGTGGGAGATAGCAGACTTTACTATGTACAAGCCATGCTTAGAATGAACTACTACAGTATGTGGGTGGAGGTGACTGAAAGAGAAAGCTCAGTTAAATCTGGATGGATGAATGTTTGTATCTGAAAACAGAAAGTGTTTAAATGAAGCATGTACTGAGAAAAAAAAGACTCTCATTGAAGAATTTTTCATATTAAATTGATCCAGAAGCTTCAATACTTTATGCCAGATAACCATCATTTTCAGAAGGAGTTAAGAAATGTAGCCCTCATTTTTACCTATATACATGTTTTCATTGAAGCCCAACTTCAGCTTCATAATATAATTAAAAAGTTAATAGGAACAACAAAGCAACAATGGCAACCACAGTGACTAGCAAAAAAGGGGAAAGGTGCACACGGGCATAGCAATATAAAAAAAAACATTACCTTTTGATAAATGTGGTCCTTAGCTCAAAACTGAGTTTCCAACTAAGGGGCATTCAAAGCACAGCATAAAGTAAAAGCAGGATTACCTGGAAGCCTATTCATCCTGCTTAAAGCGGAGCTCCACCCAAAAGGGGAGGCTCCACTTGTCTGCCTCCTTTCCCCCTCCTCCGGTGCCACATTTTGCACCTTGTGTGGTGGGGGAGCGGGTACCTGGTTTTGACAGGTACTTCCACTTCCTGCTGAGTTCACAGTGGCAAACTCAGCCGGAAATTCGTCTCTCGCCGCAGCCGGCCCATTGCAAAAGCGCAGCGCGATTTGCGCATACGCAGTAGGAAACCAGCTGTAAAGCTTCACTGCTGGTTTCCCTTACCCAAGATGGTGGCACCAGCAACCGAGAGCTGATTAAAGAATCGGCTTGGGTGAGGACACCGCAGGATCCCTGGACAGGTAAGTGTCCTAATATAAAAGTCATCAGTTACAGTATTTGTAGCTGCTGACTTTACATTTTTTGGTGGGGGGCTCTAGCTCCGCTTTAAAGATACAGAAACACATCAGAAGATCAAACATCGGTCAAAGCAGTTTAAGGCTTCCAATGTGTCTACAAAAAAAATCATAAAAGCAACAATGGTAACCTAGCTGTGAACAAGGCTACTCACCGAAACATGTAAGCATTTTATCTACTCCTGTGCAAGAAATAAAGATATTATGTTGGAGTTGCTGGCTAGGGATGAGCCGAACACTAGAACCTGCGAACGGACCAAAAGTTCGCACGAACGTTAGAACACTTCTAGTTACAATGGAAGCGAACGTTCGAAATCTTAAGTGCTATTTATAACGGCCAATATGCATGCATATTATTGTCCTAAAAAGGGTTTGGGGACCCGGGTCCTGCCCCAGGGGACATGTAAAAAAAAAAAGTGAAATATTCCTTTAATGTCGTACCTGGGGGGTGTCTAAAGTATGCCTGTGAAGTTGCATGTGTTTCCCATGTTTAGAACTGTCCCTGCACAAAATTACATTTGTAAAGGAAAAAAAGCCATTTAACCACTTTAACCAATTTGCAGCTAAAGGACCAGGCCCCTTTTTGCGATTCGGCACTGCGTCGCTTTAACTGACAATTGCGCGGTCATGCAACGTGGCTCCCAAACAAAATTGGCGTCCTTTTTTTCCCACAAATAGAGCTTTCTTTTGGTGGTATTTGATCCCCTCTGCGGTTTTTATTTTTTGCTCTATAAACAAAAATAGAGCGACAATTTTGAAAAAAATTCAATATTTTTTACTTTTTGCTACAATAAATATCCCCAAAAAAATATATAAAAAAAACATTTTTTTCCTCAGTTTAGGCCGATACGTATTCTTCTACATATTTTTGGTAAAAAAAAATTGCAATTAGCATTATTGATTGGTTTGCGCAAAAGTTATAGCGTTTACAAAATAGGGGATAGTTTTATGCATTTTTATTAATATTTTTATTTTACTAGTAATGGCGGCGATCAGCGATTTTTATTGTGACTGCGACATTATGGCGGACACATTGGATATTTTTGACACATTTTTGGGACCATTGTCATTTATACAGCAATTAGTGCTATTTTAATGCACTGATTCCTGTGTAAATGATATGACTGAATATTAGGCAGATGCCTGTGTTGCACAAATCAACTACACAACACCAGCTATGAGGGGGTAGATTCAGGTGTATGCTGTGCAGTGTGCAGGAGGCACACTACACCCACTGTAACAGCGCTAGGTTAGGAAGCAAAGCAAAGCTGACACTGTCCCTGCCTATCCTGCTCTCTCCCTGAACACTACACTCACTGTAACAGCGCTATCTAAAGAAGTATAAAGCACAGCTGACACTGTCCCTGCCTATCCTTCTCTCTATGAACGCCACACAACACTACACAAGGCTGCCGCACTGGCGGCCTTATATAGTGTGGGGCGTGTACTCAACCCCCCTGAGCTATATTTGGCCACAGGCTCTCCTTGCTGCCGGCACTGTGATTGGCCAAGCATGCGGGGTCACAGTGCATGCTTGGCCAATCATCAGCCAGCAATGCACTGCGACTGGCGCAGTGCATTGTGGGCCGTTCGTATCACATGAATTTGATGCGAACGGCCCACAAAGTTCTGGTTTCGAGGAACGGACGAACGGCCGATGTTCGATTCGAACATGGGTTTGAATCGAACACCGGGCTCATCCCTACTGGCTACTACTTTGGCTTCATGCTGAATTATGGTGTACTGAGGATGCTATAAAGAGCCAGAACACCTGTTTTGGATTCCATGTGCAATTCACAGATCTGTTTCCCATTGTGAGCGCTGCACTTGTTCCCCATTTCCCAACAATGGTAACCACTCTGATCAATTTGCAACTAGCAAAAAATGAAAGGTAATTATGGGCAATATACAAAACAATATAAAAGTTCCCCAGGACACTTTTTAGCTAGACATCAAAAACAATAACTAAATGACATCAACTAGTTAGATTGAAAATAGAGTTTTTCAGCGCATACATTTAAAAAAACATGCAAAGCCATGTGTATTTGCAAATATAGAATGTGTTGAAGAGTGTGCAGAATATTTAAGAGAAGGATAAAAGGGTCCTGCAGACCCTTTATCAGTTGCGACTGGATTGCAGGGGTACCACATGCTCATTGGCATAAGTATTTGAATTATGAAGTTGGCCATAGATGATATTATTGTCTTTCCTTCCACCACAGGTAGAAGGAAAGAAAATCTATCGATTCTTTCATCAATGGGACAGAGGCGTGGCTGTGAACGTGGTATATTTGGATTTTGCAAAAGCGTTTTGATACAGTTCCCCACACATGGCTCATGTGTAAGGTAAGGTCTACAGGCTTGGAAATACCGCTTTGTGAATGGATAGAAAACTGGCTAAAAGACAGAATTCAGAGAGTAGTGGTTAATGATTCTTACTCTGAATGGTCTAAGGTTATCAGTGGTGTACCCCAAGGTTCAGTGCTGGGACCCTTACTTTTTAATATCTTTATAAATGATATTGGGTCTGGGATCAAAAGTAACATTTCTATCTTTGCAGATGACACCAAGCTATGCAGTGGAATAACGTCCTTACAGGATGTCTCCAATTTACAAACCGACATCAATGCTCTGTCTAATTGGGCGACTATGTGGCAGATGAGGTTTAATGTTGATAAATGTAAAGTTATGCACTTGGGGGCTAAGAATATGCATGCATCATACATGCTAGGGGGAGTACAACTGGGGGAATCCGTAGTGGAGAAGGATCTGGGGGTTTTGGTAGATCATAAGCTCAATAATAGCATGCAATGTCAAGCTGCGGTTTCCAAAGCAAGCAAAGTTCTTTCTTGTATTAAGAGAGGTATGGACTCCAGAGAGAGAGATATCATTTTGCCCCTGTTCAAATCATTAGTAAGACCTCATCTGGAATATGCAGGGGAACTGGAGAAAGTGCAGAGAAGGGCAACCAAACTGATAAGAGGCATGGAGGAGCTCAGCTATGAGGAAAGATTAGAGGAACTGAATGTATTCACTCTTGAGAAGAGGAGAATAAGGGGGGATATGATCAACATGTACAAATATGTAAGGGGTCCATATAGTGAACTTGGTGTTGAGTTATTCACTTTACGGTCAACACAGAGGACAGGGGGGCACTCCTTACGTCTAGAGGAAAAGAGATTTCATTTCCAAATACGGAAAGGTTTCTTCACAGTAAGAGCTGTGAAAATATGGAATAGACTCCCTCCAGAGGTGGTTCTGGCTAACTCAGTAGATTGCTTTAAGAAAGGCCTGGATACTTTCCTAAATTGACATAATATAACTGGGTACTGACATTTATAGGTAAAGTTGATCCAGGGAAAATCTGATTGCCTCTAGGGGGATCAGGAAGTGATTTTTTTCCCCTGCTGTAGAAGATTGGAGCATTCTCTTTTGGAGTTTTTTTTTCGCCTGTGGGTATAGAATGTGGTTTATTGGATTGTACGATATATTTTATTTTTATTTATTATTATTTTTTTTTTATGGTTGAACTGGATGGACTTGTGTCTTTTTTCGGCCTAGCTAACTATGTAACTATGTAACTATCAACACAGTCAGTGTTGATGAGGCAATGCCTCCCGCTTTGCTTATTCTGCCACATGGCAGTGTTGCCAACCGCCCGTACATTTACGGACAGCCCGTAAATTTAAGCCCGTTTTCGGGGTGTCCATAAATGTCAGTTACGGGCAACGGTGCCCGTAAAAAAGATGTCCACGAGCCGACCATTCAACTGCGCATGCGCCGCTCTGAAGCCGGACGGGTTCGAGAAGTCTCGTACACACTCAGCTGGGCGGCGCATGCACAGTAAGGCAATGACGCTGCCTGGTGCCATTCTTAAATGGAATTGGAAAGGATAGCGGCACTCGTTCTCGGCGCGGGGGGGGGGCTCCAAGAATAGGGCTTCAGAATGGGACAGGCGGCTTAAACAAGGTGGTGCAGACATGCTGCATTGCTGCTGGACTTCAATCTCATGATACCACGGCATGGATTGTGACACAAGGAGCTCCTGGTAATGACACTGGGCATGCCTGCTGCAGAGGGTGGGACTACATTACAGGATGGACAGAACAGTCAGTCACACATGTGAGGGAGTCAGTGAGAGCCTGACTGAGGAAGATATAAAGATGGTAGAGGAGGACTAGTCTGGGGGTGAACTGGTGAAGCTGTGAAGGGCACAGAGGAGGACACTGATGTACTGCCCTGTGGAGAAGTGAAAGTGGCACAGGAGAATACTGTCACACTGATGTGCCTGAGGACTGGAGGGGTGAAAGGGGCACAGACGGATAATAGGATACTGATGTGAAGAGTGTTATGAAGTTAGGAAACTACCATGTCCTCAGCATCTGTCCACCTCCTGTGTTATGACCGCAGCGTCTGTCCACCTCCTGTGTCATGTCCGCAGCGTCTGTCCACCTCCTGTGTCATGTCCGCAGCGTCTGTCCACCTCTTGTGTCATGTCCGCAGCGTCTGTCCACCTCTTGTGTCATGTCCGCAGCGTCTGTCCACCTCTTGTGTCATGTCCGCAGCGTCTGTCCGCCTCCTGTGTCAGTCTGGAGAAGAGTCAAGAGTGGAAACACCACCGGGATGGATAGGATAAAACCCAGAGCTGCCAACCTGGAGAGGTCTGACTGAGTCATGCACGATGCACCTGAGAGGAGGTCAGTGACAGCGCTGCAAAGGCCAGTCTGAATGGGGGCGGGTTGCTGGTGTAAGGGGGGAGTGAATACAATAATGTAAGGGGGCACTGTTATAAAGGTTCCCCCCCCCCTATATTAGTAACCCCATCCCCCCTTACCTTGATGTATACACTATGTGGAAGGTGGTCTTTAGTCACCAGAGTACTCCCACATCAGAGTTCCTGCCATTCCCCTTTATATAAGAGTCTGCAGTATTCCCTCCTCTCAGAGCAAGGGCAATGCTGCAGACCCTGATGCAAGAGGGAACTCTGATGTAAAGGGAATGTAGTGGACTCTGATATAAGGTGGTCTCTGGTCAACAGAGCCCCCCCTTACATCAGAGTTCTACCCTCAAATCATGATCTGCAGCATTCCCCTTTACATAAGAGTTCCCTTTCACTGTAAGGGGGAATCCTGCAGACTCTGATGTAAGGGGGAACTCTGTGCTGGCTGGGTTATAGTAACCAGACCTTCATGTAAATGGAGAAATATGTTTTTTGACATTTGTTTAGCTTAAAAACATTGCTAATAGCACTAGCATTATGTTTTCTTTACTTTAAATATTGATATTTTCACTGTTTAGCACTGTAAACTGACATTTTAGGTACTTTTTAGCAACGTCAGTAAAAAATGCGGCTCTGTCAGTAAATTTCATGGGTTTTTGCCAGTAAAAAATTGGTGCTGTTTGAAAATTTTGGCATCCTGCCAGTAAATTTCACTTCGGGGGATTGGCAACACTGCCAGATGGGGCCATGGAGAGCATGCCCACCTAGCAGAATACAATGGTTACTGCCAGTGGCTATAGCCACTGGCAGTAACCGTATGTAGAAAAATCCGACATGCTGGTTGTACCCAAGTTGATTGACCAATCAACTTGGGTACAATTAGTCTGCCCATACATTGATCAAAATTCAGCCAGTAAAAGCATACTAAATAAAGGTATTGGCCAGTGCATTCCAATAAGAAATAAATTTAAAAGAGCTAATAAAAATCCTGAGTGGCTCAACTCCAACTTTACTAAGCTAAGCAGGGCAATAACTTCTCCGCAGGATGTGGAAACCTTGCAAAAAGATCTGAAAATATTAATGGGGTGGGCAACTACATGGCAAATGAGGTTCAATGTAGAAAAATGTAAAATGATGCATTTGGGTGACAAAAATATGAATGTAATACACTGGGAGAACCTCCTGGGATGGAAAAGGACCTGGGGGTCCTAGTAGATGATAGGCTCAGCAATGGCATGCAATGCCAAGCTGCTGCTAACAAAGCAAACAGAATATTGGCAAGCATTAAGAAGGGGATTAATTCCAGAGATAAAACGATAATTCTCCCGCTCTACAAGACTCTGGTCCGGCCGCACCTAGATTATGCTGTCCAGGAAATGGGGGGGGGGGGGGGGGGGGGATACAGTAGCCAAGACTGTATCTTGTACTAATACTGTACTAATGTTAATTTTCATAGCATGTCACAGGAAGCACCCTCATGGCTAACAGAGGGCAGAATTAGAAATAGCCTCGAAAAACTTGGCATAAATATGACTAATCGACAAAAAACTGTCTTTTATTCAAGAAAGTGATCACATTAAGCCATTTATTATCTCAAAGTTTTTTGGCTCCTTTTAAAATCATAATAATAACAGAAATTGCCAAAATGGCCCTGATGAAAAGTTTACATACTCTGGAATGTTTGGCCTTGGTACAGACACAGAAGGTGGCACACACAGGTTAAAATGGCTATTAAAGTTTAATTTCCCACATTTGTGGCTTTTAAAATTGCAATAAGTGTCTGTGTATAATTAGTCAATGAGTTTGTTAGCTCTCACATGGATGCACTAAGCAGGCTACATACTAAGCCATTGGGAGCAGAAAAGAACAGTCAAAAAACTTGCATAACAAGGTAATGAAACTTTACAAAAGATAGAAAAGAGATCCAAAGCCTTGAATATGCCAGTCAGTACTGTTCAATCATTTAACCACTTCACGACCGCTCACTGTATATATACGTCATTTTTTTGAAGAGGGATATCTCGGTAACGGCAGCAGCTGCTGCCACAACCGAGGTATCCCTCTTTACAGTGAGCGGTCCCCTTTCTGATAATGGTGGTCATCGTGGCGGATTCGCCGCGAGATCACCGTTATGGGCGGCGGGAGAGGTGCCCCCCCCCTCCCGCCGCTCTCCCGTGCCTTCCGCCGCTTACCAGAACCGTCGGCAGCGGCGGAGGCGATCGGGTCCGTTCCCTGCCTGTGTATAGAGATGAGTGACGCTAAGATGGCTGCCACTCATCTCTATACCATAGGAGGGCGGAAGCGACGTCAAAAACGTCACTTCCGCCCATACGTCTTAAAGGGAAATTTACAAATGTCATTTTTTTAAATGACATTTTTTTAATTCTTTTTTTTTTTTCCCATTGAAGTCCAAATATGAGATCTGAGGACTTTTTGACCCCAGATCTCATATTTAAGAGGACCTGTCATGCTTTTTTCTATTACAAGGGATGTTTACATTCCTTGTAATAGGAATAAAAGAGATCAATTTTTTTTTTTTTTAAACTGTGTAAAAAATAATACAATTAAGTAAAATAAATAATAAAAAACAAAAAAAAAATTTTTTAAAACACCCCGTCCCGACGAGCTCGCGCGCAGAAGCGAACGCATACGTGAGCAGCGCCCGCATATGAAAACGGTAGTCAAACCACACATGTGATGTATCGCCGCTAGGGATGGGCCCGGTGCTCGATGCGAACCCACGTTCGCATCGAGCACCGGGCGTTCGCTCGCTCGGCGAGCCCAGAACTATTTTGGCCGCTCGCATCACGTTCGTGTGAGGCGCGCGGCCCCGCAATGCATTGCGGCCGGCGCGGCCGGCGCAGTGCATTGCTGGCTGATGATTGGCCAAGCATGCACTGTGACCCCGCATGCTTGGCCAATCACAGCCCCGGAAACTCGAAGAGCCATAATTGGCTACAGGCAGGACGCCTGTAGCCAATTACAGCTCAGGGGCTGTAGTACACGCCCCCCCCCTATAAAAGGCCGCCACGCCGTCTGCGCCGGTCACATGCTGTTCCGGCGCAGATTGAGCAGGCTAGATCTGTGACACTCTGCTGGATTTAGTTAGGTAGAGAGATTCACTTACAGAGATTGAGTTAGATAGATTCAGTTACAAAGATTGATTGAGAAAGAGGGGCTTGTAGTGTGTTCGTGGCAGGCAGGCAGAGCTCCTATATTTTGTTACCAGAAGCACCTATAGGACTTGTAGTGTGTTCGTGGCAGGCAGGCAGAGCTCCTATATTTTGTTACCAGAAGCACCTATAGGACTTGTAGTGTGTTCGTGGCAGGCAGGCAGAGCTCCTATATTTTGTTCCCAGAAGCACCTATAGGACTTGTAGTGTGTTCGTGGCAGGCAGGCAGAGCTCCTATATTTTGTTCCCAGAAGCACCTATGGGACTTGTAGTGTGTTCGTGGCAGGCAGGCAGAGCTCCTATATTTTGTTACCAGAAGCACCTATAGGACTTGTAGTGTGTTCGTCGCAGGCAGGCAGAGCTCCTATATTTTGTTCCCAGAAGCACCTATAGGACTTGAAGTGTGTTAGTCCCATCACACACACAGAGCTATATTTTCTTCCCAGAAGCACCTATAGGACTTGAAGTGTGTTAGTCCCATCACACACACAGAGCTATATTTTGTTCCCAGAAGCACCTATAGGACTTGAAGTGTGTTAGTCCCATCACACACACAGAGCTATATTTTGTTCCCAGAAGCACCTATAGGACTTGAAGTGTGTTAGTCCCATCACACACACAGAGCTATATTTTCTTCCCAGAAGCACCTATAGGACTTGAAGTGTGTTAGTCCCATCACACACACAGAGCTATATTTTGTTCCCAGAAGCACCTATAGGACTTGAAGTGTGTTAGTCCCATCACACACACAGAGCTATATTTTCTTCCCAGAAGCACCTATAGGACTTGAAGTGTGTTAGTCCCATCACACACACAGAGCTATATTTTCTTCCCAGAAGCACCTATAGGACTTGAAGTGTGTTAGTCCCATCACACACACAGAGCTATATTTTGTTCCCAGAAGCACCTATAGGACTTGAAGTGTGTTAGTCCCATCACACACACAGAGCTATATTTTGTTCCCAGAAGCACCTATAGGACTTGAAGTGTGTTAGTCCCATCACACACACAGAGCTATATTTTGTTCCCAGAAGCACCTATAGGACTTGAAGTGTGTTAGTCCCATCACACACAGACCTTTATTTTCTTCCCAGAAGCACCTATAGGACTTGAAGTGTGTTAGTCCCATCACACACACAGAGCTATATTTTGTTCCCAGAAGCACCTATAGGACTTGAAGTGTGTTAGTCCCATCACACACACAGAGCTATATTTTGTTCCCAGAAGCACCTATAGGACTTGAAGTGTGTTAGTCCCATCACACACACAGAGCTATATTTTCTTCCCAGAAGCACCTATAGGACTTGAAGTGTGTTAGTCCCATCACACACACAGAGCTATATTTTGTTCCCAGAAGCACCTATAGGACTTGAAGTGTGTTAGTCCCATCACACACACAGAGCTATATTTTCTTCCCAGAAGCACCTATAGGACTTGAAGTGTGTTAGTCCCATCACACACACAGAGCTATATTTTGTTCCCAGAAGCACCTATAGGACTTGAAGTGTGTTAGTCCCATCACACACACAGAGCTATATTTTCTTCCCAGAAGCACCTATAGGACTTGAAGTGTGTTAGTCCCATCACACACACAGAGCTATATTTTGTTCCCAGAAGCACCTATAGGACTTGAAGTGTGTTAGTCCCATCACACACACAGAGCTATATTTTGTTCCCAGAAGCACCTATAGGACTTGAAGTGTGTTAGTCCCATCACACACACAGAGCTATATTTTGTTCCCAGAAGCACCTATAGGACTTGAAGTGTGTTAGTCCCATCACACACACAGAGCTATATTTTCTTCCCAGAAGCACCTATAGGACTTGAAGTGTGTTAGTCCCATCACACACACAGAGCTATATTTTGTTCCCAGAAGCACCTATAGGACTTGAAGTGTGTTAGTCCCATCACACACACAGAGCTATATTTTGTTCCCAGAAGCACCTATAGGACTTGAAGTGTGTTAGTCCCATCACACACACAGAGCTATATTTTGTTCCCAGAAGCACCTATAGGACTTGAAGTGTGTTAGTCCCATCACACACACAGAGCTATATTTTGTTCCCAGAAGCACCTATAGGACTTGAAGTGTGTTAGTCCCATCACACACACAGAGCTATATTTTGTTCCCAGAAGCACCTATAGGACTTGAAGTGTGTTAGTCCCATCACACACACAGAGCTATATTTTGTTCCCAGAAGCACCTATAGGACTTGAAGTGTGTTAGTCCCATCACACACACAGAGCTATATTTTGTTCCCAGAAGCACCTATAGGACTTGAAGTGTGTTAGTCCCATCACACACACAGAGCTATATTTTGTTCCCAGAAGCACCTATAGGACTTGAAGTGTGTTAGTCCCATCACACACACAGAGCTATATTTTGTTCCCAGAAGCACCTATAGGACTTGAAGTGTGTTAGTCCCATCACACACACAGAGCTATATTTTGTTCCCAGAAGCACCTATAGGACTTGAAGTGTGTTAGTCCCATCACACAGACCTTTATTTTCTTCCAGAAGCACCTATAGGACTTGAAGTGTGTTAGTCCCATCACACACACAGAGCTATATTTTGTTCCCAGAAGCACCTATAGGACTTGAAGTGTGTTAGTCCCATCACACACACAGAGCTATATTTTGTTCCCAGAAGCACCTATAGGACTTGAAGTGTGTTAGTCCCATCACACACACAGAGCTATATTTTGTTCCCAGAAGCACCTATAGGACTTGAAGTGTGTTAGTCCCATCACACAGACCTTTATTTTCTTCCCAGAAGCACCTATAGGACTTGAAGTGTGTTAGTCCCATCACACAGAGCTCCTCTATTTTCTTTGCAGAAGCACCCATAGGACTTCTAGTGTGTTAGTGGCATCACACAGAGCTCCTATATATTCTTCTCAGCAGCACCCACAGGACTTCTAGTGTGTTAGTGGCATCACACAGAGCTCCTCTATTTTCTTTGCAGAAGCACCCACAGGACTTCTAGTGTGTTAGTGGCATCACACAGAGCTCCTCTATTTTCTTTGCAGAAGCACCCATAGGACTTCTAGTGTGTTAGTGGCATCACACAGAGCTCCTATATATTCTTCTCAGCAGCACCCACAGGACTTCTAGTGTGTTAGTGGCATCACACAGAGCTCCTCTATTTTCTTTGCAGAAGCACCCACAGGACTTCTAGTGTGTTAGTGGCATCACACAGAGCTCCTCTATTTTCTTTGCAGAAGCACCCATAGGACTTGTAGTGTGTTAGTGGCATCACACAGAGCTCCTATATTTTCTTCTCAGCAGCACCCACAGGACTTCTAGTGTGTTAGTGGCATCACACAGAGCTCCTCTATTTTCTTTGCAGAAGCACCCATAGGACTTCTAGTGTGTTAGTGGCATCACACAGAGCTCCTATATATTCTTCTCAGCAGCACCCACAGGACTACCGACTACAATGGCTGGAAGACCGCCAAGGGGAGGCAGAGCGTGCAGAGCCAAGAACACAGGGCAGGCAGGCTCTGTTTCTAGTGGACGTGGACGTGGACGTGGTCGTGCATCGTCATCAGCACGTGGCCATGGGACACGCGCGTCTTTGTTTTCGGCAGCTGGACATGTGGAGCCGCATCATGCTGAAGGCTTGGTAGAATGGATGACCAAGCCCTCCTCATCCTCCTCATCCTCTCTCACCCAGGCTCAGGGTACTGACAGAGCATCATCAGCCACCCCTTCCCTAGACCCACCATGTCCTCCTGAGGAGTCCCACGAACTCTTTGAGCACAGTGTTGGGTACATGCTCCAGGAGGATGCCCAACGATTCGAAGGCTCGGATGACGATACCCAGCTTGAGGAATCTGGCAGTACTGTTCCACCAGCTGCAGCTTACTGCCAGGTTTGCTCTAGTGGTGAAGAGGGAGGGGATGATGAGGTCACTGACTCCACGTGGGTGCCTCAAGGGAGAGAGGATGAGGAGGAGGACGAGGAGGAGGAGGATGCGGCGTCACATGTCCAACGAGGCAGGATGCCCCCTGGAGGCCAGGTAGAGGCCAGCACAGCAACTGTACAACACCGCAGAGCTCCGCCTGTGCAGGGCGCTGCCTCTGCACGTTATCAGAAAAGTTCTTTGGTGTGGGCCTTTTTTGAGACGAGTGCAGCAGATCGCACCACTGCTATTTGCAATATTCGTCTCAAGCGTATCTCGCGTGGCCAAAACATCAGCCGCTTGGGCACCACAAGCATGACCAGACATATGGCGACCTGCCATGCAGCTCGTTGGCAGGCACACATAAAAGACCCACACCAAAGAACTAAGCGGACCTCTCCTTGCTCCTCCTCAGCTGGGATCTCCATCCCCACTACACCTTCAGTCCTCTCTGAAAGCTGCTCTGAGAGGACTGAAGGTGTAGAATTAGGTGTGTCACAACCAAGTACTTGCAGTACACCGACGTCCGATTGCAGCAGGCAAATTTCCCTGCCCCAGCTGCTGGACCGTAGAAAGAAGTACACTCCCAGCCATCCACATGCCCAGCGGTTGAATGCTAGCCTGGCTAAATTGCTAGCACTTCAACTGCTGCCTTTTCAGTTGGTAGACTCGGCCCCCTTCCGTGAGTTTGTTCAATGTGCGGTTCCTCAGTGGCAGGTTCCCAAACGCCACTTTTTCTCGCGGAAGGCGATTCCGTCTCTCTACCGGCATGTGGAGGGCAATGTCCATGCCTCGCTGGACAGGGCGGTCAGCGGTAAGGTGCATATTACCGCTGACTCATGGTCCAGCAGGCATGGACAGGGAAGGTACCTTTCTTTCACGGCCCATTGGGTCACTCTATTGGCAGCTGGGAGGGATGCAGGACAAGGTGCAGTAGTGTTGGAGGTTGTTCCGCCACCACGCCTCCAAAACGCGACTACTGCTACTGGTTGTGACACACCTCTCTCCTCCACCCCCTCCTCTTCTTCTTCCTCCAGTGCTCTGTCCATGGAACCAGCGGTGCTCCGTAGGCGTACAAGGGGCTACGCAAGTACGCAGGCAAAAAGATGCCATGCCGTGCTTGCGCTGGTGTGTTTGGGGGACAGGAGCCACACTGGGCCAGAGGTTCTGGCAGCTCTGCAGGGGCAGGCCGAGAGGTGGTTGACGCCACGTCAGCTTAAGCCAGGAATGGTCGTTTCTGACAATGGCACCAACCTCCTCTCCGCCCTGCGACAGGGGCAGCTCACCCATGTGCCCTGCATGGCTCACGTCCTCAACCTGGTGGTGCAGCGGTTCTTGGCAGGTTCCCAGGCTTACAGGATGTCCTGAGGCAGGCCAGGAAAGTCTGTGTGCATTTCCGCCGATCTTATAATGCCAGTGCTCGGCTGACTGAGCTGCAAAAGGAGCTGAACCTGCCCAAGAACCGCCTAATATGTGACATGCCCACCAGGTGGAACTCAACGTTGGCCATGCTGCAGCGACTGCACACGCAGCAGAGGGCCATCAATGAGTACCTTTGCGACTACGGCACCAGGACAGGGTCAGGGGAGCTTGGTTTTTTTTCCCCACGTCAGTGGAGCATGATCAGGGATGCATGCACTGTCCTCTCACCATTTGAGGAGGCCACGAGGATGGTGAGCAGTGACAGTGCATGCATCAGTGACACTGTCCCTCTTGTCCACCTGTTGGAGCATACGCTGCGCGGGATAATGGACAGGGCACTTGAGGCAGAACAGAGGCAGGAAGAGGAGGACTTCCTTGCCTCTCAAGGCCCCCTTTATCCGGACAGTGTTCCTTCTGTCCCACCCATCACACAGGAAGAGGATGAGGAGGAGGAGGAGGAGGAGGAGGATTGTGTGAGCATGGAGGTGGAGCCTGGCACTCAGCATCAGCAGCAGCAGTCTTTTAGGGATGATGTACAGTCCCAACAAACCAGTGGACTTGTACGTGGCTGGGAGGAGGTGGCTGGCGATCATGTCATCCTCAGTGACCCAGAAGACTCCGGACCGAATGCCTCAGCTAACCTACGCTGCATGGCCTCCCTGATCCTGCAAAGCCTGCGGAAGGATCCTCGTGTTCTTCGGATCAAGGAGAGGGACCATTACTGGCTGGCCACTCTCCTTGATCCGCGGTACAAGGGTAAGGTTGCGGACCTTATCTTGCCGTCGCAGAGGGAGCAGAGGATGAGACATCTCAGGGAGGCCTTGCAGAAAGGTCTGTGCAACGCGTTCCCAGAAACTGGGAGGCTACAAACTCCTGGTCCTGGGCGACGAGTTGCTGAGGCTTCGGTCAGTGGCAGAAGGAGCGGTGGGGAAGGTGGACGTCTGACCGATGCGTTCAGACAATTTTTTAGTCCGCAGCCCCAAGGTATGATCGGTTCCAGCAACCATCGCCAGCGTCTGATATACATGGTGCAGGAATACCTTGGGGCAAGGTCAGACTTGGACACCTTTCCCACCGAAAATCCTCTGGCTTACTGGGTCCTGAGGATGGATCACTGGCCAGAGCTTGCACAGTATGCAATTGAGCTACTGGCCTGTCCTGCCTCCAGCGTTCTTTCCGAACGCACATTCAGTGCTGCTGGAGGATTTGTGACTGATCATAGGGTGCGCCTGTCCACCGCCTCGGTTGATCGACTGACATTCATCAAAATGAATCAGTCTTGGATCACCACCAGCTACCAGGCACCTGAGGCGGATATAACCGAATAATTTTTAATGTCACATCCCTTCAAGACTGCCTATGCTGATGCTGAGTGACTGTCCTCTTATGTTCACTGACTATCCTCTTCCTCCTCCTCAATGATCCATGCCACCACACCAGTGCCTAAGGCACAATTTTTCAGCCCCTGTTTAACAGGGGCGTGTACTTACAATTTTTTAAAAAAATGCTTCGCAACACGTGTGACTGCTGTGCTCCAAGTACAGTATCTGTGAGGGCCGGGTTGCAGTGTTGTGGCACCAGCACCAGTGCCTAAGGCACAATTTTTCAGCCCCTGTTTAACAGGGGCGGGTACTTACAATTTTTTAAAAAAATGCTTCGCAACACGTGTGACTGCTGTGCTCCAAGTACAGTATCTGTGAGGGCCGGGTTGCAGTGTTGTGGCACCAGCACCAGTGCCTAAGGCACAATTTTTCAGCCCCTGTTTAACAGGGGCGTGTACTTACAATTTTTTAAAAAAATGCTTCGCAACACGTGTGACTGCTGTGCTCCAAGTACAGTATCTGTGAGGGCCGGGTTGCAGTGTTGTGGCACCAGCACCAGTGCCTAAGGCACAATTTTTCAGCCCCTGTTTAACAGGGGCGTGTACTTACAATTTTTTTAAAAAAATGATTCGCAACACGTGTGACTGCTGTGCTCCAAGTACAGTATCTGTGAGGGCCGAGTTGCAGTGTTGTGGCACCAGCACCAGTGCCTAAGGCACAATTTTTCAGCCCCTGTTTAACAGGGGCGTGTACTTACAATTTTTTAAAAAAATGCTTCGCAACACGTGTGACTGCTGTGCTCCAAGTACAGTCTCTGTGAGGGGTTGCAGTGTTGTGGCACCAGCACCAGTGCCTAAGGCACAATTTTTCAGCCCCTGTTTAACAGGGGCGGGTAATTACAAATCTTGATCTAATAGTTCACAGCAGGGCCCATTCCTGCGCCCACCAAGAGTAACTATGAGGGCCTGCAGTCTTGTGGCAACACCGTCCACCACCACCGCCAAAGGCCCAATTTTTCTGCCCTGTTCATCAGGTGCTTGCAATTACAAATCTTGATCTAATAACTCACAGCAGGGCCCATTCCTGCGCCCACCAAGAGTAACTATGAGGGCCTACAGTCTTGTGGCAACACCGTCCACCACCACCGCCAAAGGCCCAATTTTTCTGCCCTGTTCATCAGGTGCTTGCAATTACAAATCTTGATCTAATAACTCACAGCAGGGCCCATTCCTGCGCCCACCAAGAGTAACTATGAGGGCCTACAGTCTTGTGGCAACACCGTCCACCACCACCGCCAAAGGCCCAATTTTTCTGCCCTGTTCATCAGGTGCTTGCAATTACAAATCTTGATCTAATAACTCACAGCAGGGCCCATTCCTGCGCCCACCAAGAGTCACTGTGAGGGCTTACAGTCTTGTGGCAACACCGTCCACCACCACCACCACCAAAGGCCCAATTTTTCTGCCCTGTTCAACAGGTGCATGCAATTAGAAATCTTGATCTAATAACTCACAGCAGGGCCCATTCCTGTGCCCACCAGTCTTGTGGCTACACCAACATCTAATAGGGCAAATTTCTGCAGAGTATATACGGCAGGCCCCTACTTTCAAACATCCAACTTACAAACGAATCCTACTTGCAAACGGAAATAGAAAACAGGAAGTGAGAGGAAATCTACCCCTAGGAAGGGAAATTCTATCATGTTAGATTTAATTTGGGAAAAAGGTATCTCCTCTCTACTGATGCTTTATCACCAATCCTTGTTTCAATTAAAACCCCACTTTTCCAAAAACATTTGTCATTGGGACGGAAAGTGAGGTGACATGTTCTGAACAGATGTGCAAAGACAGCAAATGTTACAGGGGTGATAACCCCTCCCTATGTTCTCCAAAAAGCATAAAAATAGATTTTTTTGGGATGGAGCTACACTTCATAATGTACCTGTTCAGATTCTACTTAAGAACAAACCTAAAGCCGCAAGTGGTTTTAAATGGCTTCTTTTTTTCCTTTACAAATGTCATTTTGTGCAAGGACAGTTCTAAACACGGGAAACACATGCCACTTCACAGGCATACTTTGGACACCCCCCAGGTACCATATTTAAAGGAAAATTTCACTTTTTTTTTTTCACTTTATGCATCATTAAAATGACTGCTCCCGAAAAAACGTTAGTTTTTAAAAGTTCTTTTTGCATTGATATATGTCCCCTGGGGCAGGACCCGGGTCCCCAAACCTGTTTTATGACATTAACATGCATATTGGACGTTGTAATTAGCACTTTTGATTTCGAACGTTCGCGTCCATTATAACGTATAGGGTTCGAAAATTCGCGCGAACTTTCGGTCGGTTCGAAGGTTCTGGTGCGAACCGAACCCGGGGGTGTTCGGCTCATCCCTAATCGCCGCAATCGGTAGAGCGAGAGCAATAATTCTAGCCATAGACCTCCTCTGTAACTCAAAAAATGCAACCTGTAGAATTTTTTAAATGTCGCTTATGGAGATTTTTGAGGGTAAAAGTTTGACGCCATTCCACTAGCGGCCGCAATTTTGAAGCGTGACATGTTAGGTATCAATTTACTCGGCGTAACATTATCTTTCACAATCCAAAAAAAAATTGGGCTAATTTTACGGTTGTCCTATTTTTTTATTCAAAAAAGTGACTTTTTTCAAAAAAAAGTGCGCTTGTAAGACCGCTGCGCAAATACGGTGTGAAAAAAAGTATTGCAACGACTGCCATTTTATTCTCTAGGATGTTAGAAAAAAAAACAATATATAATGTTTGGGGGTTCTAAGTCATTTTCTAGCAAAAAAAAACAGTTTTAAACATGTAAACACCTAAAATCCAAAACGAGGCTGGTCTGGAAGTGGTTAATAAAAAGTGGACAATTTGGGGATCTCTTGATACCAAGCCTTGGTCAGGTAGATCAAGAAAGATTTCAGCCACAACTGCCACAGGAATTGTTCGGGATACAAAGAAAAACCCACAGGTAACCTCAGGAGAAATACAGGCTTCTCTGGAAAAAGATGGTGTGGTTGTTTTTAAGGAGAAAAATTTAAAGCATTTGGGTGCCAAAATCGTGAATGCAATTTACTCACTAGGGGGAGAACCGCTGGGGGTATCTAGGATGCATATACTAGAATAGTGCAAAAAAAATAAAAATACAGCAATCCCAACAGTGTCTTCAGTGATGAGAAAACAGTTGATGCATGCAGGTGACTTCATGAGACAATCACACCTCCAGCAATATTAGATTGTCGCTCACCTCACTGACTGGACCCTTTTAATTATGGATGGGGCTGAAAGACTTTCACCCCTGGGGTGTCAATTGGTGATCCTCAGGAATCAAACCGAACTCCTCACAGGTAGAAAGATGACCCAAAGATGGACTGCTCTCAAAAGCCCCCACATATCATGTAAACAAAAAGCAATACCATAGTGCTCTCTGTGTATTTTGAACATTTATTAGAAAATAAAAGATAATAAACTCACAAGGATGGCACTAAAAGCCGAGTGCCCGGCGGGTATCTAGGATGGAAAAGGACCTGAGGGTCCTAGTAGATGACAGGCTCAGCAATTGCATGCAATGCCAAGCTGCTGCAAGCAAAGCCAATAGAATGTTGGCATGCAATAAAAAGGGGATTCACTCCAGAGATAAAATATTAATTTTCCCAATCTACAAGACACTGGTCCAGCCGCACCTGGAGTATGCTGCCCAGTTCTGGTCACCAGTCCTCAGGAGGGATCTGGAACTGAAGAGGGTCCAGAGAAGGGCAACAAAGCTAATTAAGGGACTGGAGGATCTCAGCTATGGGGAAAGACTACAAGCATTGAACTTATTCTCTCTGGAGAAGAAACGCTTGAGAGGGGATACAATATCAATGTACAAATACCATACTGGTGACCCTAGCATAGGGAACAAACTTTTCAAAAAAGGGAATTTAAAAAGACACGCAGCCATTCACTAAAATTAGAAGAGAATCGGTTTAACCTTAAACTGCGTAGAGCAGTGGTCATCAACCCTTTCCTCAGGACCCATTAACAGGCCAGGTTTGCAAAATAACTGAAATACATCACAGGTGATAACATTTGCTGCTCAGTGATTGCAGTATTCTAGTCTGCATCTCCCCAAGGTAATACTTAAAACCTGGCCTGTTAGTAGGCCCTGAGGACAGGGTTGATGACCACTGGCGTAGAGGGTTCTTTACTGTCAGAGCGGTAAGGATGTGGAATTCTCTTTCACAAGCAATTACTATCAGTGGGGAGCATCGATAATTTGAAAAAAACTATTATGCCGCGTACACACGACCGGACTTTTCGACAGCAAAGGTCTGACGGGAACTAATCCGCCGGACAGTTCGATCGTGTGTGGGCTTCATCGGACCTTTGCTGTCGAAAAATCAGACGAACTTTAAAAATAGAACATGTTTCAAATTTTTCTGCCAGTTCCAGTTCCTTTTGAGAAATCCGTTCGTCTGTATGCTAGTCCGACGGATGAAAACCGACACTAGGGCAGCTATTGGCTACTGGCTATGAATTTCTTTATTCTAGTCCGGTCGTAAGTCATCACGTTCGAATCCGTCGGACTTTGGTGTGATTGTGTGTGTGTCCAAGTCCGTTCGTTCAGAAAGTCCGTCGGAAGTCCGCCAAAAGTCAGTCGGAAAAACCGTCGGACCTAGTCTGCTGGAAAGTCTGGTCGTGTGTACACGGCATTAGATGGGTATTTTAATGATCACAACATACAGGGGTATACAATGTACTATTAACATAAACAAACACACACACACACACGTTGAACTGGATGGACTTGTGTCTTTTTTTCAACCTCACCTACTATGTAACTTAACTTTATTTGACCTTTGTATGTCAATATACTATGTTTACCTATTACCTTTGTCTCAAGAACATGGAATGTCTTGTATTTTTGTACCTTTCTTTGTTTTTGATTACTCAATAAAAATCTTAAAGATAAAAGAAAAAAAAAACAGTGGTTCCATAATTTACACGCCTCCCATCCTAGCTTTTTGTTTTGGTGCACAGATGCAGTTTTTATTTTTGTATATTAGGAAATACAGAGGACCTCAGTAGAATTCTCCTGCATAACAAGTTCTTCTATCATTGCCATAAAGAGCTTTTATTAATTAAAAGAAGTAGTGACAAGGAATGCTATTGGTGCTTCCACTATGTGTATTCCAGGGACTGACAGAGCAGATGTTCCAATTTTGTTTGCTACGTTTTTTTAAGATGTTTTTTTCCACCTAAACGTTCCCATTGGGAGATTCCACCAATTAAGATTATAAACCATATCTACCATATGTTTAAATAATTGTCAATTATCTGTCCAGCTGTGAACCCCAGGAGCACCTTATTCAGAAGCTGACTGTGCAGCAAACTATTCACAATGCGCCCGAGTGTAAAACAAGGAAATACAGTGCCATGAAAAAGTATTCATACCCCTTGAAATTTTCCAAATTTTTGTCATGTTTCAACCAAAAATGTAAATGTATTTTATTGGGATTATTATGTGATAGACCAACACAAAGTGGCACATAATTGTGAAGTGGAAGGAAAATGATAAATGGTTTTCAAAATGTTTTACAAATAAATATCTAAAAAGTGTGGCCTGCATTTGTATTCAGCCCCCTTTACTCTGACTTCAGAAGTCACCTGATTAGTAAATCTGTGTAATTTAATCTCAGTATAAATACAGGTGTTCTGTGAAGCCCTCAGAGGTTTGTAAGAGAACCTTGGTGAACAAACAGCATCATGAAGGCCAAGAAACACACCAGACAGGTCAGGGATAAAGTTGTGGAGTCCACCTCTGTGTAATTTAATCTCAGTATAAATACAGGTGTTCTGTTAAGCCCTCAGAGGTTTGCAAAAGAACCTTAGTGAACAAACAGCATCATGAAGGCCAAGAAACACACCAGACAGGTCAGGGATAAATGAATGAATAGTTTCATAGTTTCATAGTTAGTAAGGTTGAATAAAGACATCAGTCCATCCAGTTCAACCTGAGCGAGTGTCTACAATTGTCCCCATCCCTGTACATTGCACACCCACATCGATCCCTACCCTCAAGGAGCCCACAATCTAAGGTCCCCATTCATATACTAGGGCCAATTTTTGGACAGAAGCCAATTAACCTACCTGCATGTCTTTGGATTGTGGGAGGAAACCGGAGTACCCGGAGGAAACCCACACAGGCACAGGGAGAACATGCAAACTCCAGGCAGGAAGTGTCGTGGTTGGGATTCGAACCAGCGACCCTTCTTACTGCTAGGTGAGAGTGCTAACCACTACACCACTGTGCCGCCCAAATGAATGAATAACTTGTATAGCGCTACAATGCGAACTGAATCGCCTCAAGGCGCTGTATTGGCATTTGGTTGTCGAGCTTCTAGAAGAGGTGGGTCTTGAGTTTCTTCCTGAAGGCCTGATGGTTTTCTTCCATGCGAATGTCGGTTGGTAGAGCGTTCCATAGCCGTGGACCTTGGACAGCGAATCTCCGTTCCCCCTTTGATTTGTAGCGGGATTTAGGAATGAGGAGAAGATTTTGATTAGCCGATCGAAGACTGCGATTCGGTGTGTAGTGTTTTATTTTCCCGCGAAGGTATTGCGGGGGGGGGTTCCATGTGCGCATTTGTGGGTGAGGCAGAGGGTCTTGAATGCGACCCGACTCCTTACATTTAGCCAATGTAGGTTCCTCAGGGAAGGGGAGATGGATTCCCAGGTTTTTTTTCCTGTTATCAGCCTTGCCGCTGTGTTTTGGATAAGTTGTAAGCGCGCAAGTTGATATTGGGGTAATCCTATGTAAAGGGAGTTAGCATAGTCGAGTCGAGAATTGATGATCGTTCCAACTACCACTGCTTTGTCCTCTTTTGGAATTAAGGGGAGGAGTCTGCGTAGCAGGCGGAGCAGATGGTGAGAACCACTGACCACTGCTCCTATTTGGGCATCCATTGACATTTCTGAGTCAAAAATGACTCCGAGACTCTTAGCCTTGGTCCTTGGGGCGATGGTCTGTCCAAAGATGGTAGGAGGTGTCCAAGGGATCTTGGTTCGGGGGTTATGATTTGCATGTAGAATAAGAAGTTCTGTTTTTGATTCATTAAGTTTGAGGGAGCTAGTAGTCATCCAGTCGTCTATCATAGTGAGGCATTTTCCTAATTGCTGATGATGGTCTTTTTGTCCGGTGATACGAAAATATAATTGAGTGTCGTCGTCGTATGAGTGGAAGCAGAGGTCTGATCTTCTGATGATTTTGAGGAGTGGGCGAATGTAGATGTTGAAGAGCACTGGCGACAAGGGTGATCCTTGAGGGACTCCACAGGAGATTGCCCGGGTTTCAGAGGTGAAACCTCCTAGTTTCACTGTCTGAGAGCGATTTCCTAGGAAGGATGCGAACCATTGCAGATCTGAGCCAGTGACTCCTGCTACTTCTGTGAGGCGGATGAGTAGAGTATTGTGGTCCACAGTATCAAACGCTGCACTGAGGTCCAATAGTACCAGGAGACATGAATCTCCGTCATCCGCTGCTTCGAGGGCATCGTCCCATATCTTCAGGAGTGCGGTTTCTGTCCCATGGCCTGGGCGGAATCCTGATTGTAACGGGTCCAGGAGTGTGTGTGTGTCCAGGTGGCGTTGTATCTGTTGTACTACCGCTTTCTCCATAATCTTGGAGATGTTGTTCAAGCTTGTAATTGGTCTGCGATGGTTGGGGTCCCGTGGGTTGAGGTTGGGTTTCTTTAGCAGGGGTTTGATGATGCCTTGTTTGAGGGCGCCTGGAACAATCCCTTCTTTGAACGATTGATTTATGAGGTGCGTTATGGTGGGAGCAAGGATGTCGGAGCATTCTTTCAGGAGTTTTGTGGGGATGATGTCAATAGACGATGTACTGTCTCTGAGATTTTTGATGATGTTTTTAGTAGTATCCGTGGTAATTGGGATCAGAGAAAACTTTGGTGGTTGTGGGATGTTTGTGTCGATATCGACTTTTTGCTCTGGTTGACTGCCGTCGGATGTCTTTTTCTGACCAATTGTTTTCCTGATGTTGTCGATTTTATTGATGAAAAAATCTGATAATTCATTGCAGAAATCTTGGGTTTCATTAGCGGGGGGCTCTAAGCATGCCGGGTTCATCGACTGAGCGACTATTTTAAAAAGTTCCCGGGGGCGGTTTAAGGCCGCTGAGATGGTATTTGAGAAATGGTCTTTTTTTGCTTTGAAGATTGCCTTCTGATAATTCTGTGTCAGTCCTTTATATTTTGTGTGATTTCCATTGGTGGGATTTATTCTCCAAGCTGTGGAGATGTTTAAAGCAGGGTTAGGTTATAAACAAATACCCTAAGCTTTGAACATTTCACACAACAATGTTCAATCCATCATCCGAAAATGGAAAGAGTATGGCACAACTGCAAACCTACCATGACATGGCCATCCGCCTAAACTGACCGACCGGATGAGGAGAGCATTATTTAAGAGACGCAGCCAAGAGGCCCATGGTAATTCTGGAGGAGCTGCAGAGATCCACAGCTCAGGTGGCAAAATCTGTTCACAGGACAACTATTAGTCGTGCACTCCACAAGAAGAAAGCCATTGTTGAAAGAAAGCCATAAGAACTCCTGTTTGCAGTTTGCGAGAAGCCATGTTGGGAAAGAGCAAACATGTGGAAGAAGGTGCTCTGGTCAGATGAGACCAAAATTGAACTTTTTGGCCTAAAAGCAAAACGCTATGTGTGGCAGAAAACCAACACTTCACATTCCCTGAACACACCATCCCCCCTGTGAAACATGGTGGTAGCATCATGTTGTGGGGATGCTTTTTTCAGCAGGTAAGGGATGCTGGTCAGAGTTGATGGGAAGATGGATGGAGCCAAATACAGGGCAATCTTAGATGAAAACCTGTTAGTCTGAAAAAGACTTGAGACTGGGGAAGAGGTCCACCTTTAAGCAGGACTTTGGCTATTTTGCAAAGAATGGGCAAAATTTTCTCTCTAGATGTGCAAAGCTGGTAGAGACATACCCAAAAAGACTTGCAGCTGTAATTGCAGCGAAAGGTGGTTCTACAAAGTATTGACTCAGGGGGGCTGAATACAAATGCACACCACACTTTTCAGTTATTTATTTGCAAAAACATGTATAAACCGCTTATTATTTTCCTTTTCCTTCACAATTATGCGCTACTTATTGTTGGTCTATTGCATAAAATCTCAACAAAATACATTTACGTTTTTGGTTGTAACATGACAAAATGTGAAGAATTTTATGGGGCATGAATACTTTTTTTGTGTGACTGTGTGTATGCAAGACAAGCTTGAGCGGAATTCCGTCAGAAAAAGCATTCAAGATTTTTCCGACGAAAAATCTGCACGTGTGTACGTGGCAAACGAATATACATGCATCATTCATACTAGGGGGAGTACAACTGGGGGAATCAATGGTGGAGAAGGATCTGGGTGTTTTGATAGCTCATAATCTTAGTGATACCAAAGTTTTTTTTTCTTTAAAAATAACAAACAAGTTTTACTTACCTTCTCTGTGCAGTGCTTTTGCAAAGAGCAGCCTGGATCCTCCTCCTCTTCGGAGCTCCTGACCCCTCCCTCCTAACGAGTGCCCCCACAGCAAGCTGTGCTTGCTGTGGGGGCACCCGAGCCGTGCCACAGCTCTGTGTGTCCATTCAGACACGGAGCCATGGTTAAACCCCTCCCCCTCTCTCCTCTCATTGCCTAACTGACATTGATTGACAGCAGCGGGAGCCAATGGCGCGGCTGCTGTGTCTAAGCCAGTCAGGAGGCCGAGGCACTCGTGGACATTGCTGGATCGAGATGGGGCTCAGGTAAGTATTAGGGGGGCTGCTGCACACAGAAGGTTTTTTTTATTTAATGCATAGAATGCATCAAGATAAAAAACCTTCTGACTACAACCACTTTAATAATATTATACAATGCCAAGCTGCTGTTTCCAAAGCAAGCTAAATAATTTCTTGTATTAGGAGAGCTATCATTTTTCCCCTGTACAAATCATTAGTAAGACCTCATCTGGAATATGCAGTTCAATTTTGGGCACCAGTTCTCAAAAAGGATATCGGGTAAGTGGAGCATGGACACCAAAGTAACATATACAGGAATGGCAGGATCCAAGGTTTCGCAGCAGAACATTGCCCAAAGCATCACACTGCCTCTGCCAACTCTCCTTCTTATACCTCATCCTGGTGCCATCTCTTTCCCCGGTAAATTATGCATGTCATCCACATGATGTAAAAGAAAACGTGATTCATCAGACCAGGCCACCTTCTTCTATTGTTCGTAGTCCAGTTCTGATGTTCATGTGACCATTGTAGAAGCTTTTGGCTGTGGACATGGGTCACCATGCACTTCACAGCCCCATACACAACAAACTGCAATGCCCATTTTTTTTTCTGCCTTCACCACATCAACTTCATGGATAACATGTTCACTAGCTGCCTAATATATCCCACCAATTTCCAGATGCTATTGTACCGAGATATTCCTATTACCTGTCAGTGGTCATAATGTTTTGGCTGATCAGTGTACACTGTTGAAAAATTCCTGCTACGCCATTGGTGGTTTAGTGCCTCTTTCTCCCCTTCCACCTTATCCTGTCAGTCCCTCTGCTCTCCTATTGCAAACTGACCATGCTAGGCATGACAGCACATCCATCCCAGTTTGGTCAGTTTTCTGGCTGTTCTGGGAGCACAGCCTGCCTGTTCTCCAATGGCCAAGACTTGTGCTGGCATGCACAACCATTCATTGGGGAGATCAGTATATTGCTGTTTCTCTGCCTCCTGCTGGCACACACCCCTGCAGTCTCCACAGCCACCTCTCTAAGCTCCTTATGCATCTGAGCATCTGAGAACAGAGAATAAATGATCACTTATTAAAAAAAATAAAAAATAAAAAAAAAGGTATGTGTAATGTTATATATATTTATACACTTACAAATGTTTTGGCTTTTTATTTTCTATTTTAAACAGAATGGGTTGTTTTAACAGGTAATAGTTCACATATAATTTAAATGCCTTTTTGCCCACATCTATCCACACAAAGGGCTTTCCACTATATCTTCACCTTGTTGAGATTTGAAAATCTTTCACCTTTATTACTACTAGTTAAGTGTTCTTGCATAGCAAGACCACTTATTGTTATCTCACATATATATTATTCTTATTATAGCCAAATTTACCACCCTAACTCCTCCCACAGCTTTTACACTACATAGACAGTAATATACCAAAACGTGCGGATTGTTCCCGAATGGTGTGCTATTACTTTGTGGAACGTTTCACTGAATGGTTCACGAAACATCGTCGTTTTTGCAGCGAAATTTGTCCCATAGGAATGAATGGCAAAATGTTCAAAACTAGAGTGGGAGGTGACAAAAGCTGAAAACCCCATGATCAGCCAAAACATTATGACCCCCCCCCCCCCCCCATGATCAGCCAAATAATTAATGATCACCCCATTATCAGCCAAAGCGGAAAAAAAAAATGGTCTGCTCTCTCTTTCAGCTAATGATGGGACTTCAACTTTTTTACTACTATTTATACTTTTTAAAGTATTAAGCTTTTTAACACTTTTCACAGTTACTCCGCCCACTCCACCCAGTTACTCCGCCCACTCCAGTAGGTGGAGGCAAGAACACTTCACACAATTTCCCCAGAAATTGTAGATTTTCTAGTTATAAATATCTTCTCTTTTAATATTTCATTAACATTCACCGCAGATCAAAGTTAATCCATCAGGACGCTGCGATGGGGGAATTGTCTGTTCTGCTATTGGACATCTTAGCAACTGGTTGATTCCCCAGATAAAATCCTGACTAGGTGAGACATCATGAAGCAAAGGAAACCTGAGGGTCAAGTAGTGGCCACTCGATGAAGGAGGTATATAAGAACCAACAGCGGTATAGTGAAAAATACAAAAAGGCTTTATCGATAATATACAAATGCACATTGACCAAAGTTGTGGTTCGCCGGTATTAGACCAGCAACCTTCCAGTCCACCAAAAAAATGGGACAACATTTTCACAAGTTAAAATGTACATAGCTGAGCTCAGGACCACACATACAGTAGCCAACCAACAATCACACAGCAGGGGGATGGGAACAAGGTTCTCCGGTACTGTCAATGGTTCAAGAGAAGAGGGATGATTCAAGCTGATCCATGTGCAAGGAATTTGAAGTCTACTATTCTCCTGGCATAATCAAGAAGATAATACAGCCGGGACAGCCATGCACGTGTCCCCCTGGTTGACATGTTATGAAACCAGCAGATGTCATATGCTGCGTGCCAGCAAATGTTGAGACATCATGAAGTATGACTTCCCTGTAAAGCTTCTGTATGGCTTTGTGCTATGGGCAGGCTGTGTTGTTGCTGTCCATGGTGCTGGCCAGAATAGCAAGCATTGTGTATGGATTTTGCATCTGTCATGTTAAGCGTATCCTTGCCCAAAGCCCTGCATGTAACCAAGCTGTAAGACAGGGCTGGAAGGAGGAATACCGGTCTGCTGGCAGTCACGTGGCCCCAGCTGCAGTCCCTAAACCCAACAGAAAGAAGGAGACTGTGGCAGGTGACTCCCTGATTCTGATTCACTTCAAAGCAGACTATCCCCTCTGACGTTGGCTGACGGCCTCACTGCTCCTATCTGATTGGCTCACTCTCTGCCCTGCTACTGGCTCTGCTCTCCGCTCAATAATATCTGCCTTGTTAACTCAGTTAAGCCTATTGGATTATATAATTTTTAACCTTTCCGTATTAATACTGTGCTAATTTTAGGCAAGTGAGGAAGATGACAATTGAGAGTCATTAAAATTTGGCACTTGTGTCACAGCCTGGGAACATATTATAAATATGGCTGTATGTAGCCGGGTTCAATGGCTGCCCAATTTTTTACAGTATGAATGCTTAATTTTGTGTATATATCTATATACTGTATATATATATACAATGACCAACCATGACTTTATGATTACCCACCTTCTCTTCCCCAGGTAAGTGACGCACACGTACCCGGCCATCCACATGATGTAAAATAAAGGTGATTCATCAGACCAGACCACCTACCTCCATTGCGCTGTGATCCAATTCTAATGCTCGCATGCCCATTGTAGGCACTTTTGGCTGTAAACATGGGTCAGCATGGGCACCCTGCCCGGTCGGCGGTTACGTAGCCCTATACACAACGAACTGCGATGCCAATTTTTTCTGCTTTCAACACATCAACTTCAGGGACAACATGTTTACTTGCTGCCTAATATATCCCACCAACTTTAAGATGTCATTGTAAAGAGATAATCAATTAGTTACTTTACCTGTCAATAGTAATAAAGTTATGGCTGATCAGTGTATACAGTTTTAGAGGGTGGACATCCCCAACAGGTAAAGATACTCTGTATGTCCTCAAAAACATCAAAATAGACAAACTGCACAAAAAACAAATTTAAAGAATAATCTGGAAACTTTAGCCATCCTTGCCCTTTTAATTATGTGAAAGTGTCCTTAGCGCTACTATATTAATGGACTAGGAATGTATATAAAGTGAATAAATCTACAAATATATATGAGAGTGTGATAATCACAAAGTGTAAACAATGAATATATCAAAGTGCTAAAATTAAATAGATAAATAAATCCTAAATGAATCTTAAATAAAATAAAAACCAGCAGCAAAATCTAATAGTGTATTATTTGTGCCCTTTTAATTGCTTCAGGCATCCTTGCCCTTTTAAAGACTAAAGCTGGCCATACACCTATAGATTATCTGCAGATTTTCTATGGTTAGATGAAAAAAGTGCAACAGATCTCTCCATGTTCGCTAAACTGTGTGGATGGAGGAATCTCCCACTTTATCCATCTAACCATAGAAAATCTGCAGATAACCTATAGGTGTATTATACCCCCCCAGGACCAACATAAGGTGAACTTATCCTTGAAGGAGTACTGGACCCAAAGATAAATGTGATCTGTTGAAATTACTAGTCTTGGGAGGCAGCGCTCTAACAAACAGGGTAGCCTTATGGAACCCTGGAATGATCCAAAGTGTGAAGGATGAAATCTAATAATGGTATAGTAAAAAGTCTTTATTAATCACGATAAAGAAGGTACAATACCTAGCGATTTTTGTCATCAAGAATAATAAAAAAAATGATTGGACCATTTATAGACTTGTGGCACACTCATCTTGCACACTCTCATTAAATAGAGAACTTTATCAGAACTCGGGCAGAAATGACGCACGTAGGCAGTGAGGGTAAGCGTTGGACCTGAGAAGGGGATAGGAATACAAGTACATTTCCTCCCCTCCCAACTCAGAAATTCCCACCACAGGAAGTAAAGAAAGAAGCATCACAACAGTCGCATGACCACATACAAACAATAAAAAAAGTGTTTCTTTCCTAATTTTTTGAAAATAGACATAGGAGTATGAAAAGGGAATTTACCAGGTACCATTTTGCCGTTGGGTTGAAGATGTGTTTCCCTTCTGTCTCACTGGACTCATTACATTTTCCACAAATTTCCACAAATTTCATGCCACACTAGTCATCCTTTTCAGGGAGGAAACTCGCCAGCTATCAGAATGCTAGACAAGCAAAAAAAAGTTACTTCTACTACACCGCTTCCTCACGAGTGGACCAGAAAGGAGATTCTGCAACTTTTCAGCCAGTGAAGGATAGATACCATAGGATAATGTGGGTAAGCGTTCCATTTGGCGATCTGGTTTCTGGCGATTTAGCGTTAAAATAAGCGCCTGTAAAGCGCCTGAAAGAAGCTGCAACTGCAATCCCAATGTGAAAGCCCAATTGCTTTCACACTGAGGCGCTGCGCTGGCAGGGCGTCAAAAAAAGTCCTGCAAGCAGCTTCTTTGCAGTGCTTTTGGAGCGGTGAATACACCGCTCCTAAAGCGCCCCTTTCCATTGAAATCAATGGGAAGCGCCTGCAAAACGCCTGAAAAGTGCTTTTGGCAGCGGCAGTTTGTGGGCGCTTTTAACCCTTTATTTGGCCACTAGCAGGGGTTAAAAGCGCCCCACTAGTGCTCTAAAAATGCTGGTAAAGCGCTGCTAGTTTAAGCAGCGTTTTACGAGCGTTTTTCGGGCTTTCACATTGGGATTGCAGGTGAGGCTTCTTTCAAGCACTTTGCAGGCGCTTTTTTAACGCTAAAACGCCTGAAAAACGCCCCAGTGTGAAAGGGGTCTTTGTTCAGGGCAATTACAGCCAATAAGAGCTGAATGTAACAAGCACATGGCTGAAAAACACAGTCTCCCTTTTTAATGCTCCATTTGTTCAGGAAGACTCCATGGCATGGAAGAAATAGAAATTCCATGAAGACCTCAGATCTCTATGAGCTATAAAACAAGCAAGAAATTCAGCTAGGCAGTATTGGAAAAAAATTATAAAATATAAGCTTTCTATGCGCTGAGCTTTAAAAATGTATTACCTTTTTATGTAATATTATGCGTTTCTAAGTTTTATTGCAGGAGGTTACATAAGGTACAGGTCCTGTAGGGATGTAATTACATAGAGCAATCTATTATGGCAGCCAGCCACACATAAATTATTTACTTTTAAGATCCATCAAAAGGAGATCTTGGTTCTAAAGAATTTGTCTATGAAAGGGTTGGGCAGAGCTACAAATGTAAGTTGTTTAAAGAAAAAATCTTTATTTAGCAATTCTTACTCTTGTTATTAGCTGACTTTATGATTATTTTATTGGAAAAAATACCTTTGATTTTGCCTTCTTGGGGATTACCATCTTACTTGTGAGCAGGAGAAGCCCACAAGCATATTCTTCCGGGATACGGCGCTGCTGTATTCCCAGCATGCACTGGCTGTTCTCGCGCATGCGCAGTAACAGCACATAGCGGCGCTGGAAACTACACAGGTTGCCATCACAATGGGTGGCATTGTCAGAAGTGCCCGCCCCATTGTTATGACAACCTAGCCCCTCTGTGCTGCCCACTGACTCCTGGGAAATGAGGACACATATCTCCCAGGAGCAGAAGCGAGCAGGGAGACCTCTGGCTTTTACACTGTAGACACAGCAGCGGCTGTTTCAGGGCGATTTGCAGGCGCCATTTTTAGCGGTGTAGCGCCTGCAAAGCGCCCCAGTGTGAAAGGGGCCTAATGCTTTGTGAAATAAACCTATTTCCAAAAAAATGTACATACTGTACTCTAACTCACCAGCGCCTGTTTAATGCTTTTTTAGCAATTCCTGTGCTTTTCCATCATTTTCTGTTCTCTTCATCGGCCTTCTGCTCCTGATCCTGGTTGTGTCATTGAGCTCAACTCTGGTACCTGTAAAAGGAAAACTATGGCTGATAATTCTATGATGAAAATTGGTAAGAGATCTCCAAAGCTGAGTAGAAACCAATGAGTGATAATGGATGATGGCTGTAGGGACTGGTACCTAGTCTTCACTTTGAAGGGATTGTTCACCTTTACCACAAAACTGCCTATCAGTGGGGCTGGTGAAGTTTTACGATGGGGGGGTGCCAGACCCCGCCCTTCCCTTTTGACCACTCCCACTTGAAAAAGTGGATGATTGAAGCGCATTATTTCTATTATTTCATTGTAATATAAAATTAAATCATTCAACTCACCATAATGCAGAATCAGTGGAAGCCCTGAGCGTATCACCTGCCACATTGCCTGCCACCAGATGCCATCAGGTGTCCCCAGCGGAGTCCGTCCTTACATCAGGTGCCCCCAGCGGAATCCGTCCTTACATCAGGTGCCCCCAGCAGAGTCCCTCTTTACATCAGGTGTCCCCAACAGAGTCCCTCCTTACACCAGGTGCCCCCAGCAGAGTCCCCCCTTATATTAGGCGCCCCCAGCAGAGTCCCTCCTTACATCAGTGTCCCCAGTGGAGTCCCTCCTTACATCAGTGTCCCCAGCGGAGTCCCTCCTTACATCAGTGTCCCCAGCGGAGCCCCTCCTTACATCTGTGTCCCCATCAGCGGAGCCCCTCCTTACATCTGTGTCCCCATCAGTGGAGTCCCTCCTTGCATCTGTGTCCCCATCAGTGGAGTCCCTCCTTGCATCTGTGTCCCCATCAGTGGAGTCCCTCCTTACATCCGTGTCCCTATCAGCAAAGCCCTTCCTTACATCTGTGTCCCCATCAGCGGAGCCCCTCCTTACATCTGTGTCCCCATCAGGGGAGCCCCTCCTTACATCTGTGTCCCCATCAGCGGAGCCCCTCCTTACATCTGTGTCCCCATCAGCTGAGCCCCTCCTTACATCTGTGTCCCCATCAGTGGAGCCCCTCGTTACATCTGTGTCCCCATCAGCGGAGCCCCTCCTTACATCTGTGTCCCCAGCGGAGCCGCTCCTTACATCAGTGTCCCCAGCGGAGCTTCTCCTTACATCAGTTTCCCCAGCAGAGTCCCTCCTTACATCTGTGTCCCCAGTGGAGCCCCTCCTTACATCTGTGTCCCCGCAGCACAGTCCTCCTTTATGTCGTGTCAGTCTCTCCCCTTCAGCTGAAGCTACTTCCTGTCTTTCTCCGTGTATTCAGTGGAGAGGGGAAGGGCCTCCCCTCTCCACTGAACACAAGGGGATTAGATGGCGGCCATATTTTTGTAGCCCCCCTAGAAGTGATTTGTTCTCACACTGAGAACAAAGCACCCGGCCGGGCACCGGGCGGATGCTGCTCGGCGCGCTTGATTGCGCCACAAAGCAGCTCCAGACCCCGCCAACGAAGCGCCTCGTCTGCAATCTTGTGATTGCATAGACGTGTCGCTTCCCATAGTGCACTGTGTCCGGCGCCCAAACACAGTGTACTTGAGGACTTTTTTTGGTGACTACCTGGGGGGGAGGGTGGTGCCCAGGCGCCCCCTATGGACAGGCCGCCATTACTGCCTATGCACTTAAGGGGCATCTGTAGATAAAAACCAACTGTGCAGTTCTGACTAAAGTTGAATAAAGCCCTTCTTTAGGTGTAGGCAAGGACAGGAATACTCCCATGACGTGGCTAAGTGAGGCCTAGTCGTCACTGCCACCTCCACCGTCACAGGAGTGAGCTCTCAAATGCTGAGCTTAGAGATACTGCATCAGGGGAAAGAAAGGGCATGTGAGGGGGTTTGAATCAGAGATAGAACTCACTCCTGTGATAGTTGAGGTGAGCAGTGATGACTAGGCCTCACTTAGCAACGTCCTGGGAGTACTGAGCAACGTCCTGGGAGTATTCCAGTCAGGCATCATAAGGTATGCAAGTGGCCTACACCATACTATAGCAAGGGCTTTATTCATCTTTAGTCAGAACTGCACAGTTTTTTCATCTTCAAACACCCCTTACCTGCATAGGCAGTTTTTTTGTAAAGGTGAACTATCCTTTTAAAGTGATTAAAAAAGAAAAAAATTTACACTTACCTACTCAACGCCTAATAGTTTTGCACAGAGTACCCCCGATCCTCTTCTTTTTGGGTCCGCCACCGGCAGTCCAGGATCCTCCCCCCTGCCGAGTGCTTCCAATAGCAAACCTCTTGCTATGGAGACATTTCAGCAGGCGCGCTCCTAAGCCGTGCTCTGTGTGCCCTTACACACATGAGACAGTGCTGCTCCTGCTTTCTCCTCATTGGCTCACTAGCTGTGATTCCCATTTCAGAAAGTTGAGAGGTATGCAAGTGTCTTTACCGCATCACCTCAATGACCTGCCATTTAAATATGCAAAGCTATAAGTATATATATTTATTGGTTGTTACACCATGTGTCTCTCTGGATCCTCACCCACACCTTCTTGAAAGAGAGAGAAGTTGAACAGAACGGAATGGTGTGAACCCTGACTACTTCATTCCGTCATAGGAGAACCTGGTTAACTTTAGCTGCACTGGGTTTGTTCAGAAAAATTCAATGGGGGGAAAAAATTAGATAACACTAAAGCACTGAACTTGGTAAACTCAGTGACAAAATCTGATAAGGATTTCAGTATCTTATCCTGTTACCATGACAACGTAAGTGCTATAGTTTTCATACTTTCCACCGGTGAAGGTGTGACAGCTTATATCTCTGTGCACTTTGCTTTGAACATTCTAAATAGCATGTCTTACGATATGGCAGCAACACATTTTATCTCAATTAAAAAAAGAAAAGACTCAGGAGCATATATCCCAGATTAATCACAGAAACGTGGAGGTTGCAGTGGATAAGACTATCTTCTTCTTCTTCACTCCAGACCTCCTCCCTCATCTCTCCATTCCACCTACTTGAAAGTCTCTGTTTGATCTCTGACCTTTTCTTCTTCTTGTGCCTCATTTGTCAATGCTATGTGCATGGGTATCACCAGAACACGTGACCATTAAATAAAATGCGTGCTAAACATTTTTTCCGTACAGTCCATAACAACAAATGAGATCTGAACCTTTTATTTATAGCCTTCTTTGGAAGATTGAAGAAAAGGATTGGTTGCCAAAGGCATTATACATTAAGCCTCATTCACATGGACATTTAGAGGCTCAAAAGTGTTCAGTCGTGAAATTCCGCAGGTGGCACCTACAGGGAAGCTGCAGGTGGCACGTACAGGGAAGCTGCAGGTGGCACGTACAGGGAAGCTGCAGGTGGCACTTACGGCCAGCCATTAAAGTGAATGGCCGTATTCCTGTATATCAATGCTTTTCTTTGCATGCACAGATTGTGTATTTCCCCGAATACAGGACTCAAGACATGAGACATGCGATTTATATAAGTACAGCTGCATGCAGCCATTGTACGGCTGGTTGTTTGCGCCACCTGCAGTTTACGAGGCATGGGAAAGGGACTGTAACTTTATGCTTGATCACATTTGAGCCTCTACAGGTCTGGGTAGAAAAAAACAGAAGCTGGCTGGGGCAGGTTGGGCTCCTGGTGTTGTATTTCGACACTCCCCAGATGCCCCCTTTATGGGCAATAAATGCTTCCACACTATAGACACTCCTATCTCAGCTCTCCTGTCTACAGACACTCCGACCTGACTGCTAATCCACTGACTACTAATATGTTTTTTGGGACAATTGTTGGTTGATGGTCTCCACCCTAAAAGTGGCCAAGTTCCTTGTGCAGCACTGATGTAGCAAAACCATGTAAGACGCAGAAATTGGTTGAAAATGTTTTATACTATGTAAGCATTCTTTATCTACTACCCCATGGTCATTATGATGGAGCGATACTCATCACTAGCCATGACATTACCACCACTACCATAACAGGGGAGGAGGATTAGACCTTTTGGGCTTATGTACAATGTTCACTTTAAATGAGGCTGGAAAAAGCAGGCAGTTGAGCCATGGCTTTACCATCCTAATAATCCTATCTCTAGACTGTACGCATGGCAAAAATTGAATTGCACGTCATCACGAATGGGGCAGCTCCATAACCACCCTACAGCCATATGTAATGCACAAGGTTGCAGCGCAATGGCCGGGTCATATGTTTCAGGGTTGAAACCTGCAGTAAGGAGATGAATTATCACTCCCTCACTGCTTGTCAACCACCAGCAATGACCACTGCACATTTAAACAAGACCTTAGAGCCCCTCTCAGCCCCTCTTCCTCCTTCAGAACCCACTAGAGCCCTTTAGTTCCATGTACCAACTAATTCCTAACTGGGAATCTCTGTCCTCAGTCCCTTTCTCTGTCTCAAAAGTGAGACTTCAGGGGTCTGTTCAGACCCCTAAAATCTCACTAAAGACCCGCAACAGCGTTGTAAAAAAAAAAAGGTAAAACGTTATTTCTATTTTTTTTTTAAAACATGATTAAAAAATGTAAAAAATAAGACTAAAAGTTCTAATCAGATTAAAAGGTCAGGTTCATTATGTTGCATAATTCAGCCACACCCACTGTATGCTGTGGGCACTGCACCATCTCCCTTGTAGGAGTCCTAGTGCATGACTTTGCCCAGGGGCCCATGATGCTATTAGGATGGCACTAACATCTCTGACCTCTTAAGTTTGCACCACTTACTACTGAACTCTGCCTCACTACTGACCTCTGAGCTCTGCCCCACTTACTACTGACCTCTGAAGTCTGCACTACTTACTACTGACCTCTGAACTCTGCCTCACTACTGATCTCTGAACTCTGCCTCACTACTGATCTCTGAACTCTGCCTCACTACTGATCTCTGAACTCTGCCTCACTACTGATCTCTGAACTCTGCCTCACTACTGACCTCTGAACTCTGCCTCACTACTGATCTCTGAACTCTGCCTCACTACTGACCTCTGAACTCTGCCTCACTACTGACCTCTGAACTCTGCATCACTACTGACCTCTGAACTCTGCATCACTACTGACCTCTGAACTCTGCACTACTTACTACTGACCTTTGGACTCTGCCTTACTACTGACCTCTGAACTCTGCCTCACTACTGACCTCTGAAGTCTGCACTACTTACTACTGACCTCTGAACTCTGCCTCACTACTGATCTCTGAACTCCGCCTCACTACTGACCTCTGAAGTCTGCACTACTTACTACTGATCTCTGAACTCTGCACTACTTACTACTGACCTCTGAACTCTGCCTCATTACTGACCTCTGAAGTCTGCACTACTTACTACTGACCTTTGAACTCGGCCTCACTACTGACCTCTGAGCTCTGCCCCACTTACTACTGACCTCTGAAGTCTGCATCACTTACAACTGACCTCTGGACTCTGCATCACTAACAACTGACCTCTGAACTCTGCCTCACTACTGACCTCTGAGCTCTTCCCCGCTTAATACTGACCTGTGAACTCTGAGTCACTTACTACTGACCTCTGAAGTCTGCTTTACTTACTACTGACCTCTGAAGTCTGCATCACTTACTACTGACCTCTGAAGTCTGCATCACTACTGACCTCTGAACTCTGCTTCTATTTTAACCACGCCAATATTCAGCACAATAAAAAACACACCCAATTTTTACCGCTGCACATGCCATGCTTTCTTGTTTTGGCTCAGGAGGGCCCAACTTATGATCCTGCACACAGGTCTCATTACTTTCTATGTCGCTGTTACCCCATATTTTACTGGGTGATAGATTTCTACTTGTTTCAGGGCTGTGCGCTGCATCCCACACCCTACTTTCCCAACCTTGGTACTGAATGACCTTGTCCTAAAACGGGGGGGGGGGGGGGGGGGGGGGGGAGTCACTGTACTGAGTCTTTGGGTGAAAGAATGTCTAGCTTTGCCACTGCACGTGACGGTGTTGTAACGCGTAGGGTGTGAGCAGAGGCAGACAGGAAACCGGAAGTGACGCACGCGTAAGCGTAATCTGGTACTTGTGGAATTTTTTGCTTTGTACAAGTTGTAAATATTTAGTTTAATAAACACACCCTATTTTAACCGCTTAAGGACCGCAACCATGTACATATACTGCGGCAGAGCGCAAATTCACGTACCTGTACATCATTGCTTGTTCTTGCTCTGGGGTGCGCGCCGCCGGAGCCCCGCTACCATTGGGATTGGACACAGCGGGAGCCATTTATCGGGCCGCCAGGACCCACTGATCGTTCCGTAGAAAGACAGAACGGCGGTCTGCCTAGGTAAACAAGGCAGCTCGCTGTTCTGCTAGAGAGGAAAATGGAGATCTTGTGTTTCTGCTAAGCTCTTGGAGGGGAAATTCCATGCTGTTTTTTTGTTTTTTTTTATTTGACGTGGAGTTTCCCCTAAAGAGTCATAACAGACCCAAAGTGCCTGGTATTGTTGGGATCAAAGTCAAATCCCCGTTTATTGAAGTCAGATGGATGTTGGACTTCAAGTCGCAGAGCAAAGTCGGATCCGTAGTCATACAACTGTCGTGTTGTACCAGTGTGAACCTGGCCTAAGGCCCCTTTCACACTACCGCGACTTCAAAGTTGCGTGATTTTGCCACGATTTTACTGCGATTTAACGGTTGCGATTTTCAAGCAGTTTTCAAGCGATTTCAGGGAATGCCTGTGTAAACTTGAGGTCTATGGACCTCAACTCGCATCAAAGTCGGACCGAAGTAGTACAGGGACTACTTTAAAGTCTGTGCGACTTGAAGTCATACAGATATGAAAATCATTGAAATCATGGGGTACGACCTGTCATGCGGCTTTGCAGTCCCAAGTCGCAGGACAAGTCTCACAAGTGTGAAAGGGGCCTAAAGGAGAAATCACCCACCAGCTGGACCAGGAAACCAGGAGGTAACCGTGGAGAGTCCCTAGTGGAGAGTGGACACAGGAGGACCGGCATTCCTCGGAGGATTAATAAATACATGGAGGTGAGAATTCTGTAAACACAGTGGTGACAGATATGTAATCACAGACAACACAGAAGCAATATCACATAGTATATAGAGGTGATTGGAAAAGAAAGAATATCAGAGACTTTTTTTTTTCATCTATATGAACTTGAATATTAAACACTGGAGTTGATTTATTGTTTATTTGCACATTGATTGAAGAAAGACACATTATTTGGCTAACCAATGATTATTTCACCTTATGTATATATATGAAATGTGGCAATGGTTTTTATATGATTTATTATCTTTTTTTAGCTATTTGCATATACACTTTTGCAGAGGTTGACATTTATTTTATTTGCTTATTTCATATACATTAATACATATTTTTTATATTCACTAGCACCATTCACTTCTTTATTTGCTTATCTATAATGTGGGAACATTATTAGGTGTTCGCTGCAGCCATAATTCAATAACATAATAATTTACTCACCCTAAGTGGCAGCGCAGAAGTATTGTACACTCATTGAATATTACAGTTTACATTAAATTTTGACCTCCATCCGTACCCGTTGCCGTCCATTTTTTCAAATGGAACAAGGCTGTGTCTTTTTCTGTTTAGATGGATCTAAACTAATGTACTGTAAATGGATGTAAGTGGATGTCAGCCTTTTATGTCCATTCCAATTATGTCTGTTTTAAGGCAAGGAAACTGTTGTACTTTTGCCCCCTATGATTAGTTTCTTTAACAACAAAACAAACAGATGCAAAATGGATGTAAACTAAACTGAACTGACCTGAATTCCAAACTGATGTAACCTGAGCTGAACTGAAGACGGATGTGCAAATGGATGTAAATTGATGTAACCTGAGGATTAACTCTCGTGTGTTCTATAATATATAATTAGTAAATTCATATTTTTAATATGGTAGGGGTTAATACTGTAACTGCACAGCCATACAAAAATGTGCGTTTACAGAGGGCGCTATGAAAAAGTGTTCAAAGGAGGGAGAGAGGAGGGCGCTCTGGTGAGGCTGGGCATCCAGTCCTTAGTAGCAGTGGATAGATGGCACTGAAGGCAGCACTTTGTAGAGAAGAAGCAGCTCTGGAGGGTCATAAAGGAAAGAGAAAGGCGCCTCTAAGTGCAGTGGTTAAAAGATTTATTACAGGTACAATGGGATTAAAACACTTACAAGATAGTAAGAGGTCATAGGCATATAATGATTTGTCCTGTGGATTCATGTAATTGTTGAATGTCTGGAGGAGAGAGAGAGAGCCGTCCTGATGAAGGAGCTGTGCATGCTCCGAAATGCGTTATCGCCCACCACCTTCACCTGATGTCACATTGGCCGCGTGCGTTTCCAGCTTGGTTCCAGAACCCGGGCCGCTTTATCTTCACCTTCTCACCAATCCACGTCACCAGGGACTCTGACAGCTGCAGACGGCTCTCTCTCTCCCCCAGACAGATGAGGATTACAGCGATTTACATGAAGATAAATCATTGTATGCCTATGACCTCTTACTATCTTGTAAGTGTTTTAACCACTTTCAGACCGGACCATTTTGCTGGCCAAAGATGAGACCACTTTTTGCGATTCGGCACTGTGTCGCATTAACTGACTGACTGAATTGCGCGGTCGTGCGACGTGGCTCCCAAAAAAAATTGCCGTCCTTTTTTTTCCCACAAATAGAGCTTTATTTTGGTGGTATTTCACCCCTGCGGTTTTTATTTTTTGCACTATAAACAAAAACTAAAAAAGAGCGACAATTTTGAAAAAAACACATTATATTTTACTTTTTGCTATAATAAATATCCCCCAAAAATGTATAAAAAAACATGGGGCCGATAGGTATTCTTCTACATATTTATAGGAAAAAAATCGCAATAAGCGTATATTGATTGGTTTGCGCAAAAGTTATAGCGTTTACAACATAGGGGATAGTTTTATGGCATTTTTATTAATAGTTTTTTTTTTTTTTACTAGTAATGGCAGCGATCAGCGATTTTTATTGTGACTGCGTCATTATGGCGGACACATCGGACACTTTTGACACATTTTTGGGACCATTGTCATTTATACAGCAATCAGTGCCATACAAATGCACTGATTCCTGTGTAAATGACACTGGCAGTGAAGGGATTAACCAGGAGGTGGCAGTGTAGGGGTTACCTGTGTCCTAGGGGCTTGTTTCTAACTGTGGGGGGCGTGGCTGTGTTTTACACATCACTGATCTCAGCTTCAATCACAGGGAGCAGAGATCAGTGACACTGTTGCTAGGCAGAACGGGGAGATGCTTGTTTACTAGCATCTCCCTGTTCTTCCTCCCTGTGAGAGGATCGCGGGTATCCCTGTGGCGATCGAGTCCGTGGGACCCGTGATCGGACCCACGGAGATCCCGACCGGCGCGTGCCGCCGGCGGCGCACACGCAATGGCAGGGTGGCAAATTTAAAGGGACGTACCTGTACGCGCCGGTCGGGAACTGGTTAATCCCATTGTGTAATAAATCTCTTAACCACCGCACTTAGAGGCGGCTTTCACTTTCCTTTATGAAAAAGTGTTCAAATCCACTCCCACCCTCAATGAGTCTTATAACTGATGGCGCTTCCTTTCTAGATTACTTATGTAGAATGGCAAAATGAAACGTAAATCTGATTGCTAACAAATCACACATTTTTTTGCAGGAAGAGAAGAAAAAAATAAAGAAATATTAAAACAAATAATGAAATAAGCCGCCATTTCTAGAACCTTACTGCCCCGCTGTGAATCAGAGAAGTGACTGGAAATTAAAGCCTGACAAAAAAAATGTTTCAGCTTTGGCAAATTGTTTATTAGCAGAAAGTCATGCTAGGGTAACTGTATTATTTTTCTGTGTTTTAACGCTTTACTTCAGTCACACAAGAACTTTTTGCATTTAAAGTATACCTTTCAGTATACAAATAGTACTACAAGCGATGGCAGACTATAATTTGGATGGTTTGGGCAGGTGATTGGGGTCCAGACCCTTGAGGGGGTCCATGCCATTGATTTTTAAACTTACAAACTTAGTAAAGACCTTAAAAGTGTATAAAAAGGCAAAACCTTTTACACCCCCTCAATCTGATTGTATATACTGTTGGATTAAATATTACAGAATAAAAATATTAAAGCTGCACCCCAGTTAGATAAAATAGGCACAAATATTTGGAGTTCTGTAAAAAGCGGTTGTAAAGGTGGAAAGTTTTTGTACCTTAAAGCAGTGTTCCGGCCGAAATTATACTTTTTAACCACTTCCCACCCGGCCAATGTAGATATACGGCCGGGTGGGAGCCGTCTACTTCTGATAGGACGTTCAGGAACGTCCTTCAGAAATAGAGGGATCGCGCGCGCACGTGCCCGCGCAGCGGCGCGATCCCGATGCGGCCGTGTCACCCGGACACGGCGCATCTCGAATCGGCAGGAGGGCACGGTGATTGGCCCTCCTGATCACATGACGGCCGTGACGAATCACGGCTGTCATGTGATGTAAACAAACAGCCGGTTGCTAGGCAATCGGCCCTCCTCTCCTCACACGGAAGTCGTCGGTGAGGAGAGGAGAGCGGATCGCTGCAGCCGGCTGGTGATCAGTGAGTATGAGATGTTTTTTTTACTCACTGATCACCAGTCTAGGGTCCCCCATAGTAAAACACACGTCCCCACAGTAAAACACACATGTCCCCACAGTAAGACACACATGTCCCCACAGTAAAACACACATGTCCCCAAAACACACATGTCCCCAAAACACACATGTCCCTAAATAATAAAAACACATGTCCCTCACATATGTCCCACTAAAATCACATGTGCCAATGATTATCTGCACACATATGTCCGTGATCACCTGCACACCCCTTTTACATGATCATTTGCGTACATATGTCCGTGATCACGCGAACCAATTATTATACACTTAACGGAATTTTTTTTACAAAAAACATGTAGCAGAATACATTTTGGCTTAAATTTATGACAAAATTTGATTTTATTGGATTTCTTTTAAAAAGAAAGGAGAAAATATTGTTTTTTTTTTCAAAATTTCCGCTATGTTTTCGCTTATATCGCAAAAAAATAAAAAACGGAGTCGCGAATAAATACCACCAAACTAAAGCTCTATTTGTGCGAACAAAATGATAAAAAATGCATTTGGTTACAGCATTGCATGACCGCGCAATTGTCACTGAAAGTGCGCGAGCGCTGAAAGCTGAAAATTGGTCTGGGCAGGAAGGGTGTTTAAGTGCACAGTAGGCAAGTGGTTAAATAAAAATACCCCTATAATACACAAGCTTAATGTATTCTAGTAAAGTTAGTCTGTAAACTAAGGTCTGTTTTGTTAGTTTTTAGCAGTAGTTTGTTATTTTATAAACTTACAGCAGGCCGTGGCCATCTTAAGTGTGGGCATCTGAAGCCAGACTGTATTTCTTCCTGGATCTCATCCTTGCAGATCTCGTACATGCTCAGTGCAGCATAAGCAGTGTAATAGATTTCAGGTCAGGTTTCCATAGCAACGGCAGTTTAAGAGGAAGTTGCTGCCTCTTCCCAGGAGGCATTGCAAACAGGAAATGATGCGATGGGCCGCGGCCAGGGAGGAGGAAGTGAAAAATGAATACAGCAGATATACAGTCTGTGCTGAAAAAAAAATAAAAAAAATATCCAATTTGTTTACAGTGCACAGTTTAGTGAGGGATGCTGAAGAGTTGTAAAAGTGGGTGGAACTCCACTTTAATGCATTTTCTGCATTCAAGTAATTGTAAAGCTTTAAGTGTTTTTTTTTTTTTGTTTTTATACTTACCTGCTCTGTGCAGTTGGTTCTGTACAGAGTGACTTGATCCCCCTCTTCTCGGGTCCCACGCCAGCGCCCCCTGGCTCCTCCCTCCTGTTGGGTGCCCTTACAGCAAGCAGCTTGCTGTGGGGGGCACCCGAGCCGAGCCGTTGCTCTGTGTGTCTATTCATACACGGAGTTGCGGTTTGCCCCTGCCCCCTCCGTCTCCTGATTGGCTCACTGGCTGTGATAGAAAGCAGCGGGAGCCAATGGAGAGTGAGTCCCCAGAGAGGCAAGGCTCTCGAGGACATAGCTGGATCGAGAGAGGGTTCAGGTAAGAATTGGGGAGAGTGGGCTGCATGAAGGTAAACATGCATGAAGGTAAAAAACCTTGTGCCTTTACAACCACTTTAAGGTAAAAAAAACTTTTACATGCAGCTCCCCCCTCCAGCCACCTACCTGGGTCCGACCTCGATCCAGCGCTGTGCCCGAGAGCAACGGCGCTGCTCTATATCTCCCTCTCCCACTGCTGTCAAACAAATCCAGTGACAAGGGATCAGAGGGTGAGGCTGAGATGCACTGTGTTTGTCAATAGACGCACACAGTGTGGCTTGGGATCAATTCTGCATGAGTGCCCCCATAGCAAGCGGCTTGCTATGGGGCATTATTTTGGGGTTGATGATACCTATATAATAATACCAATACGGTTAGTCCTTCTACATGACTTGTGTTGATTTACTGAAGGCAAACAGGCTTTTTACTTTACAAGGGTCTTTTCCCTTAGACCCCTTTCACACGGACAGACTGTCTATTTGTTTTTCTTCCATCCGTCAACGGACGACAATGCATTCCTATGGGCAAATGTATGACCATCCATTACCATCCGTTAACCTCCGCATCCGATTTTATCCGTTTTTTTTTTTAACGTACAAGGCTACGTCCAGATCCGTCAAAACGGACCTTAACTGATGTTAACAGACAATGTCCGTCAACATCCGATCAGTTAAGATCCGTTTTAAAGGAATCATTTTTTTTTTGTTTATGTGTATGGGAGGAGCAATGCTTTCTGGGTAATTTCCTTAAAGACACAGAAACTGCTGTAAATGGATCAAAACGGATACAAAAACGGATGGAAAAACGGATGTTAACGTGTACATTAACGGATGAAAACGGATATTAACGGAACGGAAGACGGGTGAAGCAACGGATAAGAACTGATGCGTTTTTAACGTGGCTAAACTGATGGTGCCCGTGTGAAAGGGGCCTTAGCTTAGTGAATGAGGTAATGCTCTACTAAATTCCATCATCCAATCACGTGCAAGCAAAAACACTGTTGTTTACTTTTCTTGTACAGGACTGTGTATTCTTTGTGCAGTGCATTTTCACCATATTCACTAAGCTAAGTGGAAATTCTCTTTAAAAATGAACATTTGCCATTGAAGAAAAAAAAAAAGAATCAAATAACAGTAATTAAAAAGTAGTATTAAACCCAAAAATGTAATATATTGCAGCTTACCAATCATTGGATGCCGTGGCTGCATTCGTTTTCTTTTTTTAGGCTTTTTCCCTCTGTTTTTACCTCAATACACCTCCTGTATAAGAGTACCCCCACTCAGGATGAAGGAGTACAGGGGACACCTTTGGACAGCAGATTTGTCAGTCTAGGCGGTGGGGAGTGCTAGATGTACTAGCAGATTTAAATACAGTACCAAATTGAAGCTAAACTCCAAATCACACTTTATAAGCAGTTACAGCAAACACTTTTTTCCTTATGGGATAAAGGTTTTACAAAGATAAATAAAGAAATGCTGATCGTCATAAGCACCCCTGACAGTTGTAAGTGGTGTGTGTCAACCCTCTAACTGTTACATCTGCAGGACAGCTTGTTCTGTCGAAAAAAACATCAGACTTACTGGCCAGATAACCAGATGAAAATAGAAGAAAGTAAGCCTAAAAAAAGAAGACTAAAGCAGCCATCGCATCTAAGAATTGGTAAGCTGCAATATATAGTAAATGTTTTCTTTTGGGTAATACTGCTTTAAAGTAATCAGAATACATGTAAGGTTGATAATGGCATATTACATGTTAAAAAAAAATACAAGTATAAGAAAAGAAAAAAAGCATAAAAAGCAAGAGCGAGATAAATTTAGCTGTGCGGCCGTCCCATAAATCTGGGTCTGGTTGTGAACTAGATTTTAGTTATGCGAAATAAGAATATATTTCCTTTAGAGCAAAAAAAAAAAAAACAAGTATCAGGCAGTATTTCATACATCTGCCAGTTTTCTTACAAAACATAGACTCCATGGTGTTTTTAGACGTGGCACCTTTTCTGGCACACCACTAATGATGCAAAGGGGCTTTCCTTCCCATCTACAAGACGGGAAAGAATGAGAACTGACATTCCTACATGCTAAGGAAAGAAACACGGGTTCATACATCTGCCTCATTGTGCCTTCCTTGCCTTGTCTAATAATTATGAGTCATTGGAAATTGCCAAATTTGGCAGCTTTATGTTTGGCCCCCACTAAATCCAGAAGGTTCTACAAAAGAGTTATACTTTAGATTTTAACTTCAGCTCCGGAAGGTTTACCCCCCTTCATGACCAGTCAATTTTTTGCGATACGGCACTGCGTTACTTTAACTGACCATTGCACGGTCATGCGACGTTGCACCCAAATAAAATGTATGTTCTTTTTTTCCCACAAATAGAGCTTTTTTTATTTGATCACCTCTGCAGCTTTTATTTTTTGCGCTATAATCAAAAAAAATCTGACAATTTTGAAAAGAAAAACAATATTTTTTACTTTTTGCTATAATAAAGATACAAAAAAATAAAAATAAATTCTTCATCAGTTTAGGCTGATATGTATTCTTCTACATATTTTTGGTAAAAAAAAATGCAATAAGCGTATATTGATTGGTTTGCTCAAAAGTTATAGCACCTACAAATTAGGGGATAGATTTATGGCATGTTTATTATTTATTTATTTTTTATTAGTAATGACGGTGATCTGCGATTTTTAGCGGGACTGTGACATTGCGGCGGACAGATCGGACACTTTTGACACTTTTTTTGGGACCATTGACAATTATACAGCGATCAGAGCTACAAATAGCTGAATGTGTTAACAGTACCTAACCTCCGTCCACCAGGGGGAGCTAACAAGCAGATGGAGCAAAACTGTTTGTCCCTTTTAACACTGGTATGCTTATACTGCTGCAACTCCATCTAGAATCGCTAATTCTGTGTATGTGCTTTTGGTGATCTATGCTGCATTCAAATTCTTTACCTCTGCCCATAGCACTGTGATGTTTGTTTTACTTTCTTAGTGTCTATACCTAAATTATGAGCTTTTCCTATCTTTATGACTGTGACCTCTCTGCTCTCTTGCTGTGTCTTTTAGTCAGCCAGCCCTTAGTGTGAGAAGTTCATTCTGTTAGCCAAGTGTTCCTCTGCAATCCTGTCTAATTAATTGGCAATACCCCCACCCAAAATGAGTATAAATTAAGGCCCTACTTGGGGGATGCACAGGCAGGGGTGTGCACAGGCAGGGGTGTGCACAGGCAGGGATTGCATTGGCAACTATCATCTTGGATAAAGTATTCATATTGGATTAAGTATTGCACTTCGGCTCAGCACTTCAGCGACTGCACAAAGCGAAAAGGCAGAACAGACTTCAGCAGAACATTAAACAGACTAGAGGTGACCTGATTCCTCATCAACCTAGCTCATCTACCATCCAGGTTTCATCTCAAATCTTTCCACTCTGTCATGCACTCCCTACTTTTCCTTCTCACAGTTGCATCCTCTCTCCTTAAATTCTCTCTCCTTCACCCATCTTCTCCACCCCACAGCTTATATATATCACCCTCACTCCTGTCATCACCTTATTACTGCACATATCAGCTCCTGCTAACTCTGAACCCAAATGCCAATAAAACCTGCAGGACACTGGGACGTGTCCCACTACACAAGTCGCAATCCCATATCATCTCTCTCACCCTTCTGCTTCTCCTGATTTCTGGAGATATTTCCCCAAATCCTGGACCGCCATCCTTTACCTTCGGCCAACATGCTCAGCAACCCTCATCCTCTCATTCCAGTCACAATCTCATTTCCATTCCTCTTCTGCCTAGAACCAGCCTCCCCTTCTCTTGTGCCCTTTGGAATGCCCGCTCTGTTTGTAACAAACTCACCACTGTCCATGACCTATTCATCACAAACTCCCTGAACCTACTTGCAATTACTGAGACCTGGATTCAAGAATCTGACCTTCCTTCTCCTGCTGCTCTCTCCTACGGTGGCCTTCTGTGGACTCACTCCCCCAGGCCTAGTGGACGGAAAGGAGGTGGTGTTGGAATCCTCCTATCCCCTCAAAGCACTTTTCAGGTTCTTCATCCACCGCCCTCTCTGTCCCTCTCCTCATTTGAAGCTCACTGTATTCGTCAATTTTCTCCAGTTTCACTGAGAATTGCTGTGATCTATCGGCCCCCTGGACCCGTATCAAACTTCCTTGACGACTTCTCTGCCTGGCTCTCCTACTTTCTCTCTTCTGAAATTCCGACAATCATTCTTGGTGACTTCAACATCCCTGGTAATCTTAACACTCCCGCTACTTCTAAGCTGCTGAGCCTAACCTCCTCTTTTGACCTAAAACAATGGACAAGCGCTTCTACTCACTCTGTTGGCAACTGCCTTGATCTCATATTCTCCTACCTGTGCACTCCGCACAACCTCTCCAATATTCCTTTTCCTCTCTCTGATCACCACCTTATTAGTTTCACTCTCTCCTTGTCTGCCTCCCCCTTGCCTTCCAACTACCAAACTATTACCCATAGAAACCTTCGCCATCTTAACCCTTCTCTTCTTTTTTCTGCTACAGATTGTCTCTACGACAAAATCTCATCCTTGTCCTGCCCCAACTTGGCCACTCCAGTATACAACAGTTCATTGTCATCCACCCTGGATACCTTGGCCCCCCTCACTACACACAGAATCAGGCCCCGGCCGCTACAACCCTGGCAGACAGACAACACCAGAAGCCTCAAAAAGCAGAGCCGTGCTCTTGAGCGTCTGTGGCGTAAGACTAAGTCACAGCAAGATTTCAGCCAATATAAATCTGCCCTCCAAAAATACCATTCCTGCCTGCGCACTGCCAAACAGACCTACTTTACCACTCTCATTAACACCCTCTCACGCAGTCCCCATCAACTCTTTTCTACATTTACTTCTCTACTTCGTCCTCCATTACCTCCACCCACTAACTTACTCACTGCCCAGGAGATAGCTAATCACTTCAAAAATAAGATTGAGACAATTCGTCTCGAGTTCTCTACTCTACACATATCTCCCTCACTTTACACTCCTTGTCCTCCTGCACAATCAATACTTTCCTCTTTTAATCCAGCTACTATAGAGGAAGTCACTAAAAAAATTTCTAATGCCCACCTAACCTCCTGCCCCCTGGACCCTGTTCCTTCTCAAATACTACGGTCACCCTCTGACTCTATCCTACACTCTTTAACGCATATCTTCAACCTCTCCCTCTCTACTGGCATCTTCCCCAACCCTCTAAAACATGCACTAGTCACTCCCATACCAAAAAAGGCCTCACTAGACCCAACCAATCTTAACAATCTAAGACCCATCTCTCTACTCCCTTTTGCCTCCAAACTCCTTGAACGTTTAGTCTACAGCCGACTGAGCGACCACCTCATGTAGAATAACCTTCTGGATCCCCTTCAGTCTGGATTTCGCCCACAGCACTCCACAGAAACTGCCCTCCTAAAACTCACAAATGACTTACTAACAGCCAAAACCAATGGTCATTATTCCGTACTCTTACTCTTAGACCTTTCTGCTGCCTTTGATACAGTTGACCACCCCCTCCTCCTCAAAAAACTAAATTTGCTTGGTCTCCATGGCTGTGCTCTCCGTTGGTTCGAATCTTACCTATCTCATCGCATCTTCAGTGTCACTTACAACTCCACTTCCTCCTCTCCAACTCCTCTTACTGTTGGGGTCCCCCAAGGTTCTGTCCTTGGACCTCTACTATTCTCAATCTACACATCCTCCCTGGGTCAGCTGATAGCCTCACATGGCTTCCACTACCATTTATATGCTGATGACACCCAGATCTATCTCTCTGCCCCTCAACTCACCCCATCAATCTCCTCACGCATCACTGATTTACTAACAGACATATCAGTCTGGATGTCAAACCACTTTCTCAAACTTAATCTGTCTAAACCTGAGCTCTTAATATTTCCTCCCCCACGTGCTCCTTCCCCTGACTTCTCAGTCAAGATCAATGGCACATCTATCAGTCCGTCCCCACATGCCAGGGTGCTAGGGGTAATCCTAGACTCTGAACTGTCCTTTCGGACCCACATACAATCCCTGTCCAAATCATGCCGCCTTAGCCTCCGCAACATTTCCAGAATACGCCCCTTTTTAATGAATGACACCACCAAGCTTCTAACTCACTCCCTGGTTATCTCTCGCCTCGACTACTGCAATTCCCTCCTCATTGGACTAATTTTACATAGACTATCCCCCCTTCAGTCCATAATGAATGCCGCTGCAAGACTCATCCACCTTACCAACCATTCAGTGTCCTCCACCCCTCTCTGCCAATCCCTCCACTGGCTTCCACTCACCCAACGAATAAAATTCAAAGTACTAACAATAGTTTACAAAGCCATCCATAACTCTGCCCCCATCACTAACCTAGTACCAAAATACCAACCAAGCCGCTCTCTTCGGTCCTCCCAAGACCTCCTGCTCTCTAGCTCCCTTGTCACCTCCTCCCATGCTCGCCTCCAGGATTTCTCCAAAGTTTCTCCCATCCTTTGGAACTCTCTACCCCAATCTGTCCGACTGTCCCCTAATCTATCCATCTTTAGACGATCCCTGAAAACCTTCTCTTTAAAGAAGCCTATCCTGCTTCTAACTAACACTGTTTTACTTTTTCCATCAACTCATCCCCCACAGCTATTACCTCTTGTATCAATTGACCCTTTCTTTTTAGATTGTAAGCTCTAACGAGCCGGGCCCTCTGATTCCTCTTGTACCAAATTGTTATGTAATTGTAATGTCTGCCTTTATTTTGTTAAGCGCTGCGCAAACTGTTGGCGCTATATAAATCCTGTATAATATTATAATAATGAAGCTCAAGAGATGTGATGGCTGGCAGCATTGAAGAGACATCTGTGCGGGTTCCTGCACAAATGTCTATTGAAATCGCACCCAAAGTCACCAAAAGTAGTACAGGAACTACTTTTGGGAATTGGTGCTGCGCCACAAAGTCGACCTCGCGCCGATACGGTGCTTGTACATTTCAAATCGCATACCATATCACATCAGTGTGAACCTATGCAAAGTTTGATTTTTCCATATGTACTTATAATGGAAATTTGTACTTTTCAATGATCTATGTACTGCTGAATTGGGAGATCGGGAATGTAAAAATTGTATATTTCCAAAATGTTTTTATACAAACAGTATACTATATATAACTTTGAAGTTTTAAACTTACAAATAAAAACTGTGATTTTTAAATATACAAATGTATGGATTGAGCTGGCAACGCTGTAGTCTGTATAACAATTTATGATTTATTGCTACAATTAAGGCTCTCGTCGAAACACGTCAGTTTGTGTAGGTTAGAGAGTTTTCATTATTTGACTGTTTAAAATGTGGTATCCTAATTCAATTTATGGTTTTATTTATTTTCTATAATTATTTTGGATTTACATTCTATCAAATGCAGTCACTGTTAGGGTATTCAGTCAGCTGTGGGTGTTATGGCTGTCAAGATAGAATACCTGACAGTGCTGATTCTTCCATTCACACTACACTCAGCCCTTCCTCCTCTGAGCTGGCCGCTCAGCTGTTGGCTAATTGCCAGCTCCTATCTCTCCACAGTTACTCACCTGTTGATGATATCCTGCTCGTCAGTCCTGCCTACTTAAGCCGTCCAGACCAGAGGATCTCTGCCTTTGCCTTGGTCAACACCACAGAGACTCTCTCCTGCAATCCTGTTCAAGACTTGCTTTGTTGACATGCCTTCTGGCTCCAGATCCTGCTTGCTGTTCCATACATTGATCCCTGACTTCTGTCTCGGCCTGATTTCATGGTTTCTGACAATCTATTGACTTTCTATTGAAATCTAAACATATATGATTAGCTTTGGTGAACAATTCAGTCAGCTGGACGAATTTTAGAATCGTTCGGCAGGTAGCCAGTATTCCCACATTTAATAGAAATATAAACCTGTCACGTCTGATTGAAGCACATTTGTTGATGTAATGAATAAAACTTGATCAGAACTTATATTGTGTATTAAAAAGGAGACTGATACATAAGGCTTCTGTTATCACATTGGATAGGAGGGCAGTTAGAGATATGACAGCTTGTGACTGAATAAGAGGAAGCTTCAGTTGATCTGTGTACTGTACTGACTTCTTAATTCAAACAGAATCAAAGATAACTGATTGATATCTGCATTTGTCAGATTCAACTTTGTCAAGAGAATAACTGAAGATAACAGTTAAAACCTGTTTAGGCAGATGATGAACACGCTCTTATTTTTTGTTCTTTTTAACAGAAAAGTACTGATATGTTGAGAACAAATAATATGGTGGCCACATTCACTTAAATTTTATTATCCGATCAATGTGTATTTTGAGCAAAATGATTGAATCTGAAAAAAATTGAATAGCCATAACTTCCCTTCGGATCAATTAGACCCAACGTAGTTTGGGTTGATCACCACGGTGGGCAATTATGGATAATTTTGCTTTGATCGGTAGCCCAGAGAAACTTTTTTTCATTAATCCAATTGTATTTTGAGCGATCAAATTATGAAATGACGTGGTCCTATCTCAAAGTGGTTGTAAACCTCAGACATGAAATATGAACAAAGCATGTCCCTCTATAGTGTGTACTTGTCTCAATTAAAGTAGTTCTAAAGGCTTAAGGTTTTCTAACTTCATGTATGAAGGTAAAAAACCTCCTCTGTGCAGCCCCCCCCCCCCCAATACTTACGATGTGCACAAGAGCCTCGGCTCTCCAGGGACTCTCCTTCCTTACTGGCTGAGACACCCATTGGCTCCTGCTGCTATCAATCACAGACGGAGAGCCAATAAGGAGAAAGAGGGGGCGGGGGTCGAACTGTGGCTCTGTGTGTGAATGGACAGGCAGAGCCACGGTTCAGGGACAAGCCTGCTTGGGTGCCAGTATTGCAAGTTGCTTGCTCTGGGGGCACTTGGCAGGAGAGGGGAGGGGGCCAAGAGCACTGGCGGAGGACCCAAGAAGAGGAGGTGAGTATGATATGTTTGTTATTTATAAAAAAATGGAAAAAAAGTCTTTAATATCACTTGATGAGCAATAAGTGTGATTTCTTTCTGCTGCTTCATTCCTCTGCTATAAGCATGAGTCACTTCTGCCAAGTTTGTCTAAAACCAAGAGAAAAATGGTGACAGGTACATATTCCATTTTTGGTATGGTAGGTAGCCCATTCAAATGAACCTAAACGCTATGCATGGTAACATGCAGCATAACAGACATTTACTTGCATAGGCTAACACACTGTAATGGTGTAAATTGGCCTAAAGGTTTCCTTTTAGAAAAGCCAGGAGACATATTTTCTGCAGCACACCAGCCATTCATCCATCACACAAGAAAAAATGCCCCTTCTTTAACGTAAAGCACAACAAACATATGCAAATTTTCTGTGCAATGTAGTGAGCTGAGTTGTCATAAATAGGAAAGATGCATTTTTTCCATACAGGTGCATTGAGAACCAGTGGCGGCTGGTGCTCCAAATTTTTTTGGGGGGGCGCAAACAAACTGAAAAATACTGAAAAGAAACATCAATTGCAGCCACTGTGCCATCAAACACAAACACTGTGCCATCAAACTGAGCCATTGTGCCCATCAAATGCCGCCATTGTGCCCATCAATTGCAGCCACTGTGCCCATCCATTGCAGCCACTGTGCCCTTTAAAGGCTGCCACTGTGCCTTCAACTGCTGCCACTGTGACCATCAAACGCTGCCATTGTGCTCATCAAACACTGCCACTGTGCCATCAAACGCTGCCACTGTGCCATCAAACGCTGCCATTGTGTCCATCAAACGCTGCCACTGTATTATCAAATGCTGCCACTATGTCATCAAATGCTGCCACTGTGCCCATCAAATGCTGCCACTCTGCCATCGAATGCTGCCATTGTGCCCATCAAATGCTGCCACTCTGCCCATCCAAAGTTGCTGCCACTCTGCCCATCAAATGCTGCCACTCTGCCCATCCAAAGTTGCTGCCAATCTGCCCATCCAATGCTGCCACTGTGCCATCCAATGCCGCCACTGTGACCCCCCGCCTGCTAGCCGTCCACCCGGCACTTACCCTGTCTCGGTGGGGCAGCGGTTGACGACGGGGAGCAGTGTCCTCCGAGCGATGTGTTCATGTGTCTCTTCCTGTTCTCTCCTCCCATCCTCTCCTCCCGTCAGGCGTCCAATCACAGCGCCTGTTGTTTCAGCCAATCTGGTGACAGGTGACAGACCCGAGCACCTTATTGGCGGAGAGAGATGGTTCAGTGTTAGGACAGCGAATCTCAGCGAATTCACCTGGGTAAACTGGGTGAACTGCGAGCGCCAAGCATGACGCTCGCAGGTCACCTTTTTTGACGCCTATTAGAGTCTATGTATAATATTAGCCCCTAACCCTAATATTGACACTGATATTGACTCGTAACCCTAATATTGACCCCTAATCCTAACCGTTAACCCTAATATTACCCCTAATCCTAATATTGACCCCTAATCCTAGCCCCAATATTGACCCCAAAACCTAACCCCTAACCCTAACATTAACCACCTGATCCTAACCCCATAACCCTATTATTGACCCTTAACCCTAATTCGAACCCTAATATTAATAGTTAACATTAACCCCCTAACCCTAATATTGGCCCTTAACCCTACTTCTAATATTAACACCTAACTCTAAACCCTAACCCTAATAATGGCCCCTAATATCAACCACTAACCCTAATATTGGCCCTTAACACTAATCCTAATATTAGCCCCTAATAATAACCTCTAACCCTAATATTAACCTATAACCCTAATATTAACCCCTATTCCTAACCCTTAATATTAACCCCTAACCCTATTCCTAACCTCTAACATTGACCCCAACCCTAATCCTAACCCCTAACCTAACAAAGTAAATACATACAATTAAGTAAATAAATACATTAAAATCTAACCATAACCTTTAACCCCTTAAAAAAATGTAACATTTAGTAAGTAAATAAAAGCTGAAAAACAAAGCAACAAATGATGAAACAGATTATATTTTTCTCTATTGTTTAATAAAAAAACAGCAAAGTTTAAAAATGCTTTAACTTCTAACAGACCGCCCGCTGTCGTTATATGTCGGCTGTTTGACATTGAATACCGTTGTTATGATAGCAGATATCTGCCATAACTTCAGTATCTTTTTAAACAGCGGGCGGTCCGCTTTCAGATAAAAGTGGTCTCTGCAGCGAATTCGCCACAAGATCACTTTTATCGACGGTGGGAGATGTGCCCCCGCCCTCCCGCCGATCCCCGGTGGTCGCCGCCGTAGCGGCGAGGAGGATCAGGTCCTTTACGCTCTGATGCATGGAGTCGAGTGAGGGAAAGATGGTCCCCACTCGGCTCCATACCATTGAATGACGGAAGCGATGTCAAACGTCACTTGCGCCCAATGGTCTTAAAGGGGAAAAACATTTTTATTGAAAAAATAAATACATTTTCTTTTTCTTTTTTTTATTGCGTTCTTTTTCTTTTTTTTATTGCGTTTAAGTTTAAAGGTCGTTTTGACCCCAGATCTCACAGTAAAGAGGTCCTGTCATGCTTTTTTTCTATTACAATGGGTGTTTAAATTCCTTGTAATAGAAATAAAAGTGACCCAATTTTTTTTTTTAAAAAGACAGTGTAAAAATTAAAAATAAAAAAAATAAATAAGAAATTTTAAAGCGCCCCGTCCCTCCTCATACGTAAGTCACGCCTTCATATGAAAACGGTGTTCAAACCACACATGTGAGGTATCACCACGATCATTTGAGCGAGAGCAATAATTCTAGCCCAAGACCTCCTCTGTAACTTAAAACTAGTAACCTGTAGAAGTTTCTAAACATCGCCTATGGAGATTTTTAAGGGTCAAAGTTTGTCGCCATTCCACGAGCCGGCGAAATGTTGAAGTTTGACATGTTGGGTATCAATTTACTCGGCGTAACATTAACTTTCACAATTGGGCTAACTTTACTGTTTTCAAAAAAATGTATTTTTTCCAAACAAAATTGCGCTTGTAAGACTGTTGTGCAAATACGTTGTGACCTAAAGTATGGCAACAACCGCCGGTCAAATTACTCAGAAATCAACGGAATCGGATAGGCATTCTTAATCGTGAAATGATTGAGACCCCTATAATCAATACAAGGTCTCAGTTCACCACTCTTCTACTTCCCAAAGAAGAAACCAGCACCAGCAGGGGACAAGGATTTGTGGATGAATCCTTGAGAAAGTGCATCTGCAACATATTCCGCCATGGCCTTATCCTCCAAGACCAACAAAGGGTAAACCCGGCTACGAAGGGGTATTGCACCAGGTTGAAGGTCAATTGCGCAATGGTGTGGAGGCAAACTACCGGCTTGACCTTTGTCAAAGACATTGCTAAAATCGCAGTACTCCTCCGGCAGGGAGGAGAGTGAAGAGGTGCACAGGACCTTGGCTACCTTCTGGAAGCATGTCTTACTGCATTGTGGAGACCAGGAGAAAACCTCAGCACAGAGCCAATCAAAAAAGGTGTTGTGCCTCTGTAACCAAGGATAACCAATAACCAACAGAAACTTAGGTGAGGAAATAACTTGGAAGTGGATTATCTCATGGTGAAGAGCCCCTAAGGCCATGGACTACGGAAACGTCTCATGAGTCACATGGGCAGGCTGTAAGGGTCTCCCTTCAAGAGCCTCAATGGCAAGTGGAGTGTCACGCAGCTGCAGAGGAATCGAGTGCTTTGATACAAAGGCAGCATCAATGAACAGGCCTGCAGCCCCAGAGTCGATTAGAGCCTGTATTTTGACTAACAACTCAGCCCATGAAAGGGTAACCAAAACCAGGGCTTATCCTTCTGGATAACTGTGGACGAAACAACTCCACTGGTTACAGCCAAGGCCTAGTTATCACCAAGTTTTCCTTTTTGGAGGTAAAATAAATAAAACTAACAGCTGATGACCCACAAACAAAACACTATTCCCAAATTGTGAAGAGTCTGGGATCCCTGGATTACAACATTCCTCCCAAGACACTTCAATTGCAGATTATTGGACTTTTAACAGTTCAACCCTTCTCTTCCCACAAATCCTTATCCTGCTTGTGAGTGGAATGCAGTGTGGTGCGGAGACAATAATTCACACAGGCAGGTGCAATAAACTTCTATTGAAGAAATGCAGCAACAATTCACAACAAACCCGGTGGGAGAACCACCCAGCCAGGCACACACACAGTTCAGTAGCATTATAGGAGTAGATTCCAGCCGGAATGACAGCATCTGATGAGAGGGGACTGAATGTGGCCTGGCTGTCTGTACCCAATCGGGAGAATGACCAGGAGAGATGAGGTCCTACACTTACCCTACTCATCAGGAACCTTTGCCTAGTGCTATTGCTGACCCTCAAAGACAGGTACCTGTCCCTACTCTGTTCACTCACCAAAGCACACCAAAACCTGTGAGCCAGGGCCTTAAAAGGGTTCTGCCTGAGCCAAGATGGCTGCTTGAGTCACATGGGGCGGCAGCATCTAAAAGAATAGCTTCTCCTGGAAACCATAGAGGAACCTTGTTCCCCCTGACTTCCTCCCCAGCAACAGCACCGCTATGGAAGTGCACCACCGGTCAAGGAGAAAGTAGACTGCACCTGCCTACATGCTATCGCTCACTCCCCTCTCCTCTTCCTCACTTTCCTGCCCTCTTTCCCTTTCATGTCCTTCTCTTCTTTCTCTTTAATCTCCAATCTAGTTATTTTGTTTAGTTAAATTCGGTTGATTCGTTCAATTTGTTTTTGGAATTCGTTTTCAAAATTCGTATTCAGAATTTGTCTATACTTTCAGGGTAGATTTAACTGTTCACATTATGAAAACAACTGTCATATAAGATGCAGGATGGCTTTAAAAAGTCCAATAATCTGAGAGGTCAGCTGATTCTCTTTCAGTCATTATGATTTGGCTACCATTTTTTGTAAAATACTGTCCATTAAATTACTGTCCATTAAACACTCTTCATGGCAGAAGTCATCAGGCTGTGGTTATTGAGGTCACTTAAGGCTGAAGCTACTTTGGCCCTTTGGCCATAAACATCATTTGCCAAATGTTAGACTTCAATGACTCAGCAGTTTGGTGTAATTTTTCATAAAGAATGACAGGGAGATTATTTAAAAATGTTTCCTTGATCCAATTTCAGTATTTCCCACATCTAAATGGAAAAAACAAGAACTAGCAGACAAAATGGCCCATTCACCCCCTTGCATGGGTAGATGTACTAAGGGGCATGGCATTAATTTTCGAAAATTTTGGCGGAAATTTTAGAATTTTCTTCGAATTTACTGATTTTTCAGATTTTAACCGATCATATTGATACATTTTTGAATCGGTCAAAACTAAAATGTTATATTGTTTTTCGATTTGAGTGCAGCAAAGTGAACAAACAAAAGAAAAAGCTTCATTAAATGATTACAATGACTCCCCTACATGACTCACTTACAAATTCACCTTTGGCTTAACAAAAACAGCATTATTTTGAAATGGTACTCTAATAACACACATTTGATTTCAGCAATATGTGTAGTGAGAGTTCCATGTACAATTCGATTAGAATTTCAGTCCGAATTTCCGAAATTTGGACGAATTTCGTTACGTTATTTGGAGCATTCGGTAAAATTTGTTTATATTGTAATTCGGATATTCGGCCATATCCGAATCTCCCAATAGCAAAAAATTTGTCCGAGTATTAATTCGGAACTAAACGAACCGCACATGTCTAGATGACAGTATGATCTTATAATTTACCTCTATATGCCGCTGATCTATATGTTTGAATTTGGTGACTTACTGACAAACCATTATGTTGGAAGTTTTGGTATGTATCTTACATACTTCTTTATATAAAGGAAAAATGGTTGGGACATTGTATGAGGCATAGGACAGTTGCGTCACAAATGCCTCCACCCCTATCAAAATGAAGCAAGAGAAGAAGTTGGGACTTTTCATGAAGCATGCAGATTTGGAAGCAAAAAATTAGCTGTATGGGTCTGATAATGTTGAATTTATTAAATATTGCACAGTAAAACACATCAAAAGCAGTGGTACATATTGCATCTTCCATCATGATTAATTGATTCATACATTGGCATATTGCACATTGACAATGATATTCAAGTAAATTAGGTGAAACTGTATATACTGAATATGTTGCAAAACTGCATGATTATAGAATTTATGGCATCTGAAGCTCGACGCGTTTCATGGCTAACTTGCCACTTATCAGGAGCTGATGTAAATTGGATGTCTATAAAACAAAAGTATTATATCAGACAATGAGTAAGTCTTGTATATAAAACGTAAAAATAGAGATAGACGGAATTTGCTTGAATCAACCACCCATACTCACAGGTGAGGCAATGGAAAGGGTGTGGCAGTGGTTGTGTAGGCAGCCGGGGACATGATCTGGCATGGAAGCTGAGGCAGCACCTGCGGCAAAGCAGGGAAGCAAGCCCCGTGCTAAAACAGTGAAAAACAATAATCAGTGAAAAAAATAAAAATTTAAAATAATATATAAAATACATACTTCTTTATATACCTTGTACTCCAGCTGTGCTTATATTGCAGTATCTGACATGTTGCCTTTTTTTATACTATTTCTTGTTAAAAACCTAATAAAAACTACTGAACAAGAAAATATGCCCAGCTTTGGATAATAGGCTGCTTTAATGCCATGCCCCTTAGGACATCAACCCATGCAAGGGTGTGAATGGGTCCTTTTGTCTGCTGGTTCTTGTTTTTTCCGTTTAAATGTGGGAAATAGCTGAAATTGGATCAAGATAAACATTTTTAAATAATCTCCCCGTCATTCTTTACTTGTACAAACATAAAGGGAAAATTGCACCAAACTACTGAGTCATTGAAGTCTAACATTTAGAAAATGATGTTTATGGCCGAAGGGCCAAAGTAGCTTCAACCTTAAGTGACCTCATAACCACAGCCTGATGACTTCTGCCCCGAAGAGTGTTTAATGAACAGTAATTTACAAAAAATGGTAGCCAAAGCATAATGACTGTAAGAGAATGGCCTCTCAGATTAGTGGACTTTTTAAAGCCATCATGTGTGCATCTTCTATGACAGTTGTTTTCATAATGTGAACAGTTAAATCTACCCTGAAAGGAACAAAGTTTATCATTTCATAGTGTGCCGTGATTCCAGATAACGCAGTTATGTTTTCAGTTCTGACTTCATTCCAGACTGCTGCCAAAGAACCACCCGTCCTGGCTCTAAATTGATAATGTCTGACATGAAAACTGTCTTTATTACCCATAGTAACCGATTTATGAGATTCTTGTTTTTCTCCTTCAAAGCCTTGTTCTGACAATTGCGGTTTAACCACTTCAGCTCTAGAAGGTTTTACCTGACCAGGCCATTTTTTTGCAATACGGCACTGTGTTGCTTTAACTGACAATTGTGCAGTTGTGCTAGACTGTACCCAAACAAAATTGATTTCCCTTTTTTTCACACAAACAGAGCTTTCTTTTGGTGGTATTTGATCACCTCTGCAGGTTTTATTTTTTGCGTTATAAACAAAAAAAGACAGACAATTTAAAAAAAATCAAATGTATTCATCAATTTAGGTCAATATGTATTCTGCTACATGTTTTTAGTAAAAAAAAATCCCAATAAGGGTTTATTACATAGTTACATAGTTAGGTTTAAAAAAGACACAAGTTCATCCAGTTCAACCACAAATAATAAAAAATAATATCATACAATCCCATATACCTCATTCTTTACCCACAGTTGATCACGTGGAAGGCAAAAAACCCCAGCAGCGCATGCTCCAATTTGCTAAAGCAGGGGAAAAAATTCCTTCCTGATCCCCCGAGAGGCAATCGGATTTTCCCCAGATCAACTTTACCTATAAATGTTGGTACCCAGTTATATTATGTACATTTAGGAAAGTATCCAGGCCTTTCTTAAAGCAATCTACTGAGCTGGCCAGAACCACCTCTGCAGGGAGTCTATTCCACATTTTCACAGCTCTTACTGTGAAGAAACCTTTCCGTATTTGGAGATGAAATCTCTTTTCCTCTAGACGTAAAGAGTGCCCCCTTGTCCTCTTTGTTGACTGTAAAGTGAATAACTCAACACCAAGTTCACTATATGGACCCCTTATATATTTGTACATGTTGATCATATCCCCCCTTAATCTCCTCTTATCAAGGGTGAATAAATTCAGTTCCTCTAATCTTTCCTCATAGCTGAGCTCCTCCATGCCTCTTATCAGTTTGGTTGCCCTTCTCTGCACTTTCAGTTCCCCAATATCCTTTTTGAGAGCTGGTGCCCAAAACTGAACTGCATATTCCAGATGAGGTCTTACTAATGATTTGAACAGGGGCAAAATGATATCTCTCTCTCTGGAGTCCATACCTCTCTTAATACAAGAAAGGACTTTGCTCACTTTGGAAACTGCAGCTTGACATTGCATGCTATTATTGAGCTTATGATCTACCATAACCCCCAGATACTTCTCCACTATGGGTCCCCCCAGTTGTATTCCCCCTAGTTTGTACGATGCATGCATATTCTTAGCCCCCAAGTGCATAACTTTACATTAATCAACATTAAACCTCATCTGCCACATAGTCGCCCAATTAGACAGAGCATTGAGGTCGGCTTGTAAATTGGAGACATCCTGTAAGGACGTTATTCCACTGCATAGCTTGGTGTCATCTGCAAAGACGTAAATGTTACTTTTGATCCCAGACCCAATATCATTTATAAAGATATTAAAAAGTAAGGGTCCCAGCACTGAACCTTGGTGTATACCACTGATAACCTTAGACCACTAAGAGTAAGAATCATTAACCACTACTCTCAGAATTCTGTCTTTTAGCTAGTTTTCTATCCATTTATTGATTGGTTTGCGCAAATGTTATAGCGTCTACAAACTATGGGATAGATTTATGGACTTTTTTAATTGTTTTTACTAGTAGTTGCGGCGTTCAGTGATTTTTAGCGGGACTGTGACATTGCAGCGGACAAATCTGACACTAAGTGACACTTTTTGGGGACCAGTGACACCAATACAGTGATCATGCTAAAAAAAAATGCACTGCCACTGTATAAATGATACTGGCAGGGAAAGAGTTAACATCAGGGATAATCAAGGGGTTAAGTGTACTCCTAGGGAATGCAGGATCCTGGGTTTAGTAACATTTTAGCTTCCTATTGAATGTACTGCCATCCAGGATCTTATTTATCCCTTTAATATATTTAAAGATTTCGGTCTTTGTCTCCTTTCCCTTCTTTATCAAGACTGCACATAATAAGATCCTGAAGTCTCGGCTGTTGTAGAGATTTCTCTATACACTATGCTTAATCCATGTCTCCTGCGCTAATAAGCGCCCTTTCAGCCTTTTGGTATAATGCATCGTAGTACACCTGTATCTTCCCAAGTAACATAGACATAACCACCGTCTCAGTGTTGCCAACCCCCCCCAAAGTGAAATTAACTGTCAGGACACCAAAATTTACAAACGCCCCCATGACATTTACTGACAGAGCCACATTTTTTACTGGCACTGCAAAAAAGTACCTAGAACAGTGCAAATGTCAATATTTAAATTATAATCATGTAGTTAGTCCTATCAGCAATGTGTTTAGGTTAAACAAAAGTCAAAAAACATATTTCTCCATTTACATGGTACAGGAGGGGGTCAGAGGCTGTACGGACATGGTGGTACAGGGGTCAGAGGCATGTGCTGACATGGTACAAGAGGGGGGTCTGTCTCTGGGAAGGACCTGCTCCTGCTCTGTCTTTCTGTCCTCTGTCCTCCCTCCTTCCTCCTCGGTTCAGTATAGGTCAGCACAATACATGTCTGAGGTCTGACTGACTGCACATGACCCTGCCCACGGTGCCCGACCGAGTGTGTGCGAGTTCTCCCAAGTCCTGCAGGCTTCGCAAAGTTGCGCTGTCGGCCCGCAGCCATCTTTTTAATGGGCACTGCTGCCCGTAACGGACATTTACGGGCAGCCAGAAAATGGGCTAAAATTTACGGGCTGCCCGTACATTAACGGGCGGTTGGCAAGACTGCACCATCCTCACATCCTTAGCTCCACAGGCCGACTTCCTTTTAGAGAGCCTGTGTTTTGTTTATTTATAATAGTGATGACAATAGAGCTTGATGGCTTCACAATCGGCCAATCAAGCACAGGCATTCCTTCAAACAGGAGGAGTTATACAAATCTCAACCAATGAACAATGACTAGGGGAGAGTATGGGCGTGTCTATGCAGGGGCAGTGTGTATGATTTCCCGCCCCCTGTCCGTGCTCTTTAGCTACAGATAGAAACCACATGGCTGGCCTTAGAGTTCATGAACACTGCCCCCGACCACAACGCACACAAAGACTCCAGTTTTTACCGTTGGCGTGAATCCTTATTCTGCATTGTTCAGAGAAAAACGCATACCTGGATTATTCTATCATTCCTACTGATGGGAGATTATCTGCAGGGACACGCCATAGCCCCTCCACATGCTGATTAGACACACAGAGCGACACGACCGTACTTCCCCCATAACCAATAATGTCTTTGCAGAGGGAACACATCCCCCCAGACGATCGTCTGTGGATTGCACAAGGGCCCTTCGCTGGCAGACATATCTCCACTCTGCAAACACTTTTCTGCACCTTACAGAAAGCGTTTCACTACCAGACGGGTCTCAACCAGCATCAGTCTGCTCCAGTCCACTCTTTAGAGCGGGCTGCAGGAGAACTAACATTGGGAGACACTGTGACAATACATATTGAATACATCTTAATAACATTTCCACAACATCTGCTGATATGCTTTCAGGTCTTACACCATTTTTGCTGCCCATCTCAGAACTCGTTCATCTTTATGTTTGACAGGTGATAAACGATTTCCCACATAACATCCATTGGCCAGGAAGAAGACCAGGATTGGTGCAGGACAGGGACTATATTTGAGGTGTCATTCAAATGAATGGCATCTCAAATGCGAGTCCCGTGATTTGCCATTCAAACATCAGCGCTTTCAAATCGCGGGCAGATATGCTGCAAATCTGTCCGCGATTCGAACCGCTGAAGTGTGAATGCAGCCTAACAGATTTCTCACTGATTGTTGTTTCTAGTAAGACATCTGCCCATGTATGGCCACCCTGTCACTGTGTATGGATCAGTCCGTTTCAGGAAATCAATACAAAGAGTGGTGCTGAACCATTCTAAAGGAGCAATTCGTTCCTAAAGACAGATTGTTGCCAACATCCCTAAATAGATATTAGGAGGTGGAACCTCTGATAACAGAGGACCACTAGTACCCTCCAGTACAAATGGGACTTTTCAGGCGAATAAAGCAATGTGCTCATGTATGAAGCAAACAAAGCTGATTGAATTGGAATTGTTATTTTAAATTATTTATTTTTGAAAAAATAAGTAAATAAATACAGAAAAAAGAAAAGAAAACATGAAAAAAGTATATGTGTGTACAAAATTGTTAAAAACAATCGTGATATGATTTTTTCAAAACATGAACAATTGTTTACAAAATGTTACATATGGATATGATGAATGTGGATGAGAAAGAAAGTTTCAGGAAATCAGTGCATACACAAGATCCCTGTGGAGCCTCCTCCACCCCAGCACAGCGTCATGTGTCAGATAGCTGCAGGGATCTTGTTCTTAGTGGTCAGGCCATGAACCTCCATTCACTGGTATTGCTATTTCATGACAATATTGTAATGACTCACTTCATTAATCATGTGTAAGTCCTGGAGAGTCTATTGATCATGTTACCATGGAAATCCTGTTTTATTTTTATCCAGGGCTTTTTATTATGTTATTAATAATATAATAATTAAAATATAAAAATTGTAAATACCTTATTATCTTTTTCTGTTAAGCCCCTTTTTCATTGCCCTGCTGCTGTTCCCCTGCGGCTTGGGTGTAGCGCTGTGTGCCCATGGTTTTTATGTGGGTTACCTATGCTTTTCCATAGACTTCTATTAGATCCAGTGTTTTTGGTGCATTTTCTGAAAGTGCATCAAAGATGCAACATCCAGGGCTTTTTGCAATTTCAGAAAACGCACCCAATTGAATTGAAGTCTATGGGAAAGTGTGGGTAACTGCCTGTACACTGCTGCGCTGTGCCGCGCTGCACCCGCACTACAAGGAAAACAGCAGCAGGGCAGTGTGAAATGAGCCTAGGTGATCACATGATTTCTGTTCTCAGTTGAATGCAGAGTTTATAGAGCTAGGTGTGGAGAAACAGCAGTACACTGATCTTCCCAGTGATTGGCTGTGCCAGGGGGGTGGGTGGCAGCACAAGTCTTGGCAATTAGGAGACAGACAGGCTGTTCTCCCAGCTCAGCCAGAAAACTGACAATGTTGGAATGGATGTGCTCTCATGCCTAGTGTGGTCAGTTTGAGATAGGAAAGCAGAGGGACTGGCAGGTACACCTGGTATTTCACACAAAGGTAATACAGAGAGAAATGGATACTTTTTAACACAAGTCCATGGTACAGCAGGCACATATCAGAATATGAAATGTTTGGGTAACACATTCTTTAATCAGATTGGGGTTCTGTCATTGTAGTTAAAAGCTAAGTTAACCTTTTATATAAACTGTCCGACATAGAGAAAGGGGCCACAATAGTTTAAAATACACTGGGGTTTATTTATTAAGGCAAATCCACTTTGCACTACAAGTGCACTTCAAAGGAATCCTCCAGACTTACCTTTGGCAAAAGCTTAAAGCCATAGAGAACATATAACCATGTAAAAAAGGGAATTGATAGCAAGACATCCATATTTTTGCCCTGATGTAGTAAACCAACACCAGGGTTTACCCAGTTAAAGAGGAGCTCCAGTCATATTTGTGTTTATTAAAAAGCAGCAGCTACGAAAACTGTAGCTGCTGACTTTTTATAAACAGGCACTCACCTGTCCATGGATCCAGCGGTGCGCTAACCCCAGCCGTCCTTTCCATCAGGCTTCGATCCCCGGGGCCAGCATCTCAACTGTGGGCACCTGGCTGTGACATGCTCAAGCCGCACTGCGCATTGAGAATGGTCCCGCAGTCTTCTGGGACCTTTGAGATGTCCCAGAAGACTGCAGGGGGGGAGAGAGAAGGAGAAATTCTGCTTAGATCGCCTATGTGATCCGAATGGAAGTGGGAGCAGATACCTCCTAAATATTTCATTATCACCTGAATTACAAAAACAATTACCAGACTCCCTTCCATTTAAATGGTCGACAAAACATACTGTATATCATACTTAGGGATCTCATTAACTGCTAATCCAACTGACTTAGTCTCTGCAAATTATCCACCCATGCTAACTCAACTAACTGCCTTAATGAAAAAATGGTCTTCTTTACCGTTAGCATGGATGGGTAGAATCACTGTGGTTAAAATGTCAATACTACCTAAAATGTTATACCTGTTCCGAGTTCTCCCTATATATGTTCTTGCTCATTTTTCCGTATACTGCATCGCAAATCAGCCCAATTTATTTGGGGTAAGCTTAAACCACGATTACCACAACCTACCCTATTTATGCCCCGAATCCGTGGAGGCCTTAGTGTTCCTAACTTCTCGAAATATTATTATGCTTCACAATTAGCACAAATAGCTAAGTACCATGCCACAAAAGAAATTCCTCTTTGGGTAGCAATAGAATCAGTGGACTGTGGTCCTCTTTCCACATCAAATCTATCATGGCTTTCTTCATCCCAACATAGCCTCTCCATTTGGGATAGACTCAAATCCAGTGTTGGTCATCTTACTTTAAAAAAGTTAGTTAAGTTACAAATTACTTCTCCCAAAAAGTAATTGCGTTAGTAACTCAGTTATTACATTGGAAAAGTAATTAGTTACGCAGCAAAGTAACTGACTTTTTTAAAAATATTCTATATGTGTAACTAAGGGGCGGGTCTAGTATTACTGTAACCAAGGGGCGCATTTATTATTATTGTTATATATCGTGTAACCAAGGGGCTGCTCTATTATTACTCTAACCAAGGGGCAGATCTGTTATAGCGTGTTAGCAAGTGGCGGGTCTATTATTATTATATTGTGTAAGGGGCGGGTCTATTATTATTATATCGTGTAAGGGGCGGGTCTATTATTATTATATCGTGTAAGGGGCAGATGGCTACCGAAGAGGGTGAATGTTAAATTAATGGGCAGAGCTCGATATATAACAATAATAATAAATGCGCCCCTTGGTTACAGTAATACTAGACCCGCCCCTTAGTTACACGATAGACGCCCCTTGCAGAGTAGCACGAGCATCGGGAGCGTGCGGCATCGCCTCGTACAATTACATGTTAACTGCGCCTGCGCGGTGTAGAGTTCACTCAGAGCTGTTTAGGTTCGGCAATTTTCGGAAGCTCCGTAGTCCTTCGTACTGCGCAAGCGCTGCGCCTGTGCAGTACAGGGGGGGTCCTTATCCGGGGGGGGGAACTTTTTCGGCAGGACACCGGAATTACACTACTGCCATCTAGTGGCGGTAGATGTAATTGGGGTAACTAAGCCAAAGTAATGGGAATTGAGTTACCATGAGGGGAAAAGTAATCAGTTAGATTACTCGTTACCCTCTAAAGTAACTGCGTTAGGTAACTCAGTTTATTTTAACTCAGTTACTTACATCACTGCTCAAATCCCAGTTCGGTCTCCAATCTCCACTTAACCCACTCCTCTCCTTTTTACACAATCCCTCCTTCTACCCAGCTTGGACTTCATCTTCTTCCTTCACAGCCTGGATAAATGTGGGTCTTACACGAATACATCACTTCTACGAATCTGATAAAATCATAACATTCCCAACATTAAACAAATCTCACAATATACCTAATAATGAAACATTTAGATATTTACAAATTAACCTCTAGAGATCTGGGCTATAGCCGAATGATCTACATTGCCAGGACGATGTTCATTGATGTCGTCCCGTGCATAAGCGGCCTGAGCTCCCCCTGAAGGGCGTGTGCGGCGCACTCTATGATCATTGAGTCTGTGAGACTCGCTGGATCACAGATCCGAGTAAGGGGGTTGATCCCGACCCCTTACCACGTGATCAGCTGTCAGCCAATGACAGATGATCATGTGATGACAACACAGCCGGTAATCGGCTATTTTTCCTCCTCGCGCTGACAGCGGGAGGAGAAAAAAAAAGAGAGACGATCACCGGCGGCAGTGAGAGGGACATTAGTCCCGATCACTGCGATGTGCCCCACCTCCTGGGTGCCCACCTGTGCCCCCTAAAAGTGCCGCCTACCAGTGCCCACCAGCGCCACCTGTCAGTGCCCACCAGCTACACCTGTCAGTGCCCACAGTGCCACCTGTCAGTGCCCACAGTACCATCTGTCAGTGCCCACAGTGCCATCTGTCAGTGCCCACAATAAGTGCCTGAACAGTGCTGCACATCAGTGTCACCTACCAGTGCCAATCAGTGTCACCTACCAGTGCCCATCAGTGCCACCTATCAGTGCCATCTATCAGTGCCCATTAGTCCCATCTATCAGTGCCATCTATCAGTGCCCATCCATGACACCCATCCGTGCCACCCATCAGGGCTCATTAGTGCCATCTTATCTGTGCCCATCAGTACCGACTTATCTGTCCCCATCAGTGCCACCTTATCTGTGCCCATCAGTGCAGCCTATCATTGCCCACCAGTGCTGCCTCATCAGCGCATATCAATGAAGCAGAAAAATTACCTGTTTGCAAAATTTATAACAAACTATTAAACATGATTTTTTTTTTCAAAATTTCCAGCGTTTTCTGTTTGTTTAGAAAAAAAATAAAAACCCCAGCTATGGTTAAATCGCACCAAAAGAAAGCTCTATTTGTGGGGGAAAAAAAATGATAAATATAATACATATAAATAAATTATTTCATTTGGGTACAGTGTTGTATTACCGCGCAATTGTCATTCAAAGTGCGTCAGCGCCGAAAGCTGAAAATTGGTCTGGGCAGGAGGGGGGTTTAAGTGCCCAGTAAGCAAGTGGTTAAAAACTTTTTGTCCCAAAATGCCCCCACAAACTTGACAACACCAAACTATACTACCTTTGAACGAACATAGTAGCCCTTGAAACAAATTATAAAGTTCTTACTAGGTGGTACCTAGTGCCAGCACAAATATCAAAATTCCTTTCCCAATACCCCCCTCAATGTTTTCTAGGCTGTAGTGACCCAGGTACACATCTACTCATTTGGTGGACTTGTCCCATAGCCCAGACCTTTTGGTCAAAAATATTTAATCTTCTCTCTACAATGTTTGATACTACTTTACAACTTGATCCATCGGTGGCTCTCCTAAATAATAAACCACGAAACATAACACAACGCCAATTTAAACTCCAACTATATGTCACAACGGAAGCAAAACAATCTATAGCTAAAGCCTGGATGTCAGACAAGCTCTGTGAAGTGTCGGTAAAACAACGTGTAAAACAAGCTATGATCCATGCCAAAATGGAGGCAATCATACTTGATAAACTTGTTAAATTTGAAACACAATGGTTCCATGCATAACATACATTCTACTGCCAGATTTTGACTTCTCACTTCTTTTACCCTGATGAGGCTCACTACCTTTACAGACACTAATGTTATATGTTCCCTTGTATATTTGAACAATCAATTCCCTCTGGAGACCCCTCATTCCCTTCAACCTCCTTTTAGATCCCACCCCTTTTTTCCTACTTATTAAACTTCATTTTTAGATATGTATAATGGTGGGAATGTATTATTCCATTCTTATATTGAATTACTCTTTGGAAGAAAGTAAATGATCATTTTAGAAACAATCTACCCAAAGTTATGTTGGGGTGTTTTGGTGGGACGTCCATTCATCTGGGAAAAGCCGGGCCACATAGCCGGACCTTGGCCCTGGTTGGTTGGGTGTCTCTCCGGGACATCCCAATACAGACCGATTTATCCAACATAGTTGTATCTCTATGTCTAATTCTTTAATATACGACATATTATTAATTTTCCTTTATGCTAATTATACCAGGTTTATTAATTGTTATGATTATATTCTTCACATATATTTACTGATAAAAGATTCCCATATTACTCTCTATACCAGGGATATGCAATTAGCGGACCTTCAGCTGTTGCAGAACCACAAGTCCCATGAGGCATAGCAAGACTCCCAGCTTGCCACAAGCATGACACCCAGAGGCAGAGGCATGATGGGACTTGTAGTTTTGCAACAGCTGGAGGTCCGCCAATTGCATATCCCTGGTATAGAGAGTAATATGGGAATCTTTTATCAGTAAATATATGTGAAGAATATAATCGTAACAATTAATAAACCTGGTATAATTTGCATAAAGGAAAATTAATAATATGTCGTATATTAAAGAATTAGACATAGAGATACAACTATGTTGGATAAATCAGTCTGTATTGGGATGTCCCTGTATTGGGATGACCCATGTTCGAATCGAACATCGGCCGTTGTTTCGAATTGGTTCGAATCGAACACCGGGCCCATCCCTACTGGAGAGGCTGCATTTGATGGGTGCTGGTGAGGCTGCATTTGATGGGCACTGGATAGGCTGCATTTGATTGGCGCTGGAGAGGCTGCAATTGATGGGCGGTGGAGAGGCTGCAATTGATGGGTGCTGGTGAGGTAGCATTTGATGGGTGCTGGAGAGGCTGCATTTGATGGGCACTGGAGAGGCTGCATTTGATAGGCGCTGGAGAGGGCAGAACTTTGAGGGCTATTCGCATCAAACGAACAGCGGCCATTCGCATCAAATTCGTGTGATGCGAACGGTCCATGATGCACTGCGCCAGTCGCAGTGCATTGCTGGCTGATGATTGGCCAAGCATGCACTGTGACCCCGCATGCTTGGCCAATCATAGAGCCAGCGGCGAGGAGAGCAATAATTGGCCACAGGCAGGATGCCTGTGGCCAATTATAGCTCAGGGGGTTTAGTACACGCCCCACACTATATAAGGACACCGCGCCGGCGGCCTCGTGTAGTGTGTTCCGGCTTGAGGAACAGTGACAGTGTACTGTACATGTACACACTATATGTGAATCATTTCTGTGTGGGGAAAGTGTAGGGGAAGAGGAAAAATAGGCAGGGATAGTGTGTTCTTCTCAGTACTGTTCTCAATCAATCCAGCCATCTGCAGGAGTTAGTGTGTGTGTGTGTGTGTGTGTATGTGTGTGCTGTGTGAGTATAGCACAGCAGTAGCACACTAAACCACCTTACACTGTATCTGCCCTGTTGTCACCTAAGACAGCCATCTGCAGGAGTTAGTGTATTTTGTGTGCCTCCAGCACAGCACAGTATACACCAACAGTCCATACATACATACATACATACAGTATATACCTACAGTCCCTGTCTTGTTTGCACCGCCTGTATACTGCGGTTCAGAGTATATAGGGTTTTAGGTATAGGGTTTTATTTTGGGTGCAGGGTTCCCCTTAATATCCATACAAGACCCAAAGGGGCTGGTAATGGGCTGGGGTAGGGGTGGATGGGGTAGCCATGCCATTTTTCTCAAAGATTTTCATCCATATTGCCTGGACAAGACATGATGACATTAAAGCCGCAAGCAGTTTTAAATGGCTTCTTTTTTTCCTTTACAAATGTCATTTTGTGCAAGGACAGTTCTAAACACGGGAAACACATGCCACTTCACAGGCATACTTTAGACACCCCCCAGGTACCATATTTAAAGGAATATTTCACTTTTTATTTTTCACTTTATGCATCATTAAAATGACTGCTCCCGAAAAAAAGTCAGTTTTTAAAACTTCTTTTTGCATTGATATATGTCCCCTGGGGCAGGACCCGGGCCCCCAAACCTTTTTTATAACAATAACATGCATATTGGCCGTTATAATTAGCACTTTAGATTTCGAACGTTTGCGTCCATTGTAACTAACAGGGTTCGAATGTTCGTGCGAACTTTCGGTCCATTCGCAGTTTCTGGTGCGAACCAAAACCGGGGGTGTTCGGCTTATCCCTAATCACCAGCACACATCAAATGCTACCTCACCAGCACCCATCTATTGCAGCCTCTCCAGCGCCCATCAATTGCAGCCTCTCCAGCGTCCATCAATTGCAGCCTCTCCAGTGCCCATCAAATACTACCTCTCCAGCGCCCATCAAATGCAGCCTCACCAGCACCCATCAATTGCAGCCTCTCCAGCGTCCATCAATTGCAGCCTCTCCAGTGCCCATCAAATACAACCTCTCCAGCGCCCATCAAATTCAGCCTCACCAGCGCCCATCAAATGCAGCCTCTCCAGCGCCCATCAAATGCTACCTCACCAGCGCCCATCAAATGCTACCTCACCAGCGCCCATCAAATGCAGCCTCTCCATCACCCATCAAATACAGCCTCACCAGCACCCATCAAATGCAGCCTCACCAGTGCCCATCAAGTGCAGCCTCTCCAGCGCCCATCGTATGCAGACTCACCAGTGCCCATAAAATGCAGCCTCTCCAGCACCCATCAAATGTAGCCTTACCAGCGCCCATCAAATGCAGCCTCACCAACGTCCATCAAATGCAGCCTCACCAGCGCCCATCAAATGCAGCCTCACCAACGTCCATTAAATGCAGCCTCACCAACGCCCATCAATGCAGCCTACCAGTGCCCATCAATGAATGTTTGCTTGCTTCCATTCCTCCGCCGCCCCTGCGCCTCTGACACTATGTGTGAACAGAGCCGCGGCTGCCTGCGGCTGCCTGCTGATGCTGACTCTTAGTTGTTTGCTGCAGAGAGAAGAGAGTAGGAACACCAGTGGCCGGGCATCCTGGCAGCAGTGTGCCCTAGGCGGCTGCCTAGTTTGCCTAGTGGCAGCACCGGCCCTGTGTATGTGTGTGTGTATATATATATGTGTGTGTGTGTATATATATGTATGTGTGTGTGTGTGTATATATGTGTGTGTGTGTGTGTGTATATATATATATATATATATATATACACACACATATATATATATATATATATATATATATATATATATATATATATATTATAGTTTTTTTTTTTTTTTTTTTTTTTAAATATATATATATATATATCTTTAGGTTTTTCAAAATAGACAGCAAAAGTGGAAATGCACTTTAAGGATAGAGTTCCTTTAATGGGTGGTGCAATATGTGACATCAAGAGGTGGAGGGGGGTGTCCTTTTAGACGCTTCAGTTTCTCTGGCAAAGCAAAGCATCTTTTCAGGGGTGTGGATTGCACAGGAGACAGAACACATCAGCCCTGAAGGCAGGCAATATTTAGGAGGCACCTTCTCGTCATCTGTTCCTCCTCGCCCCATCCATTGTTTCCATCCCCCCTCCATCCTGCCCCTGGGAAGGTGTCTGGCTGTTTGTGTTGCACCTGCCCTGTGCGCAGCAGCATCGTGTATATCTCTCCCTGTCCTCCTCCTCCTCCTCCCATCCACAATACAGGAGCTGCTGATCGGGGACACGCCTGGCATACGGGGACACCGCGATCCGGGCACCCCAGTCCTGGAATTACCGGACATCCATGGAATAGAGGAGATCCCCGGATCCTGCGGGAGAGAGAGACAAGGAGCCGAGGAGGAGAGCATTGTTCCCATCGCCTGGGTGAGTGATGCTCAATGGATGTCTATGATGGCCAGGGGGGCTCCATCCCAGGGTCTCACCATTATCCTTCCTCACCATCATCATCCTCCTCCTCCTACCTTTCTATTATCATTCTATGGAAAGGATGGATTCCTATTGCATTGTCCTCCCTGGATGGATGGCAATGATGAAGGCATCAGGATGCTTTAAATAAATCTGTGTTTATGTATCTATTTATATCTATTTGTAAATATGATTTCCTGTCCTTTCCTTTCATCAGTATGGATACATCCTATTTATAAACATGTATTCCTGTCTTTTATCTCCATTATGGATACATCATATTTATAAACATGTATCCCTGCCCTTTAATCTATACAATGGCTACCTATATGTATTGTAGGCACAGACGGTCACCCATAACCAAATCTGCATGTATATTTCCATTTCCATCTACAGATTAACCCTTCCATCCCCATCCCTACATCTCTGAGCCCCCATCTACCAAAGATGCCTGTGTTCCATACAGGGGGGGGGGGGGGGGGGGATGGGTATAAGGATACAAGAGAGGAAGAGGACAAGTACATCTATAGGGATTTAGTAATTATGTTGCCTTAATGAATTAACCCCTTTGGTGCCACAGGTCCTGCGACCAATGCATCTCAGGCCTCTCTCCATCACACAGGAGGGTCTGGTGTTTGCTATTGGATTTGATTTTTTTTTTTGCATGGCTTGGTCACTCCCCCACCCCCCCCCCCCCCCCCCCCCCCTTTTCCTCCTTGACGGAATGTACTGTGTGTTCTGATTCCAGAATGGGGGGGACAGAGACGGTTTCTAGAAATGACTAGTAAAGACGAGCTGCACAGTGATTGATTGATTTTTTTTTTTTCCCCTCTGTGTTGATTTGAGATGCTAAGTCCATCCTGTATTATAGACCTGGATAGGAGGAATGGCTTGAAGGTCACAAATACACATGTATACAGTGTATCTGTAGGAGGTGTGAATTGGATGCCTTGGGGATCAGTGATCTGTCATCCGACGTAAGGTCTGATATTGCCCTTGGTAATCAGTTTGGAATTATTTTAACCATATCTTATGACACCAGGCGCGAAATTATATTTTCGATGTGTAAGAATATTTAGAACACATAAATATCAACAGCATCTAACCAAATGTATCATTGCAACAACCTGGCCTATAGATCTTTGTTTTTTTTTTCCGGATGTGCATATGTTAAACCTTCATTTCAGTTATTCTTTAGAGAAATATTGAGCGTAAAGCTTTCATATATGCACATCCTAATTATTGGCAACCAGAAGGCCAAATTCTATATAGCAACAGGCAATTGGTCTGTTTACTTGTGGTCTGTAGGATATGCCCATATAAAACCTTTGCATTGACGTAGCCTTTAAAGATCTATGACCAGAGAAGATGCAATAAACACTTGAGGACATTGTTTTTTTATCATGAAATCTGTAGGCCTCTGTGTAAAGATGGTGTCTGTTATTATTCTACATATAAGTTACCATTGTGTAGGCAAGCCAGGGTCCCCCCCCCCCCCCCCCCGTTCTTTCACATCGAAGACGCTGTATAAAAAAAAAATAGGTCGGAACCAAAATGCTATTTTATTTTTGGAAACAATATTTCCTAAAAAAAGATTCAATGACATCATAAGAGCAAGCAGAAAATCCCTAGGACGAGTGTCACATGAATTGGTTGAGCAGGGGATGATGACTAACCCTTAGCTGGATGCAGTGATGGCAACCCACATCTGCGGTCTTGTGGAACTTTACCTTTTGTTGTAGAGAGAGGCTGATTGAATATTGGAGGTTGAGCACATGGGTTGAAAGGTCATTTTGAATGAATCACTGGATATTTAGATTTTTCCATAACAATTTGCTTTCCACTGATAAGTAATTCTGTCCTAGAATGTTTACCTACTATATGTCTAAGTAAACAGGAAGTCCGTTTAGCTTTATTTACCCATCAGATCATGCTGCAGACGGAAGGACGGCCTGAAATCACCTGTGCCAACTCTTGATCTTTAGAAAGGCAAAAATGACAAAAGCAATAAGTACCCTTAAAATAAATTTCCACGTTGGGTAACACCTTAAGTATTGAAGCTTAATATGAATGGAGGAAAAGATCAAATGAGAGTCATATTAAAGCCCAACTCTGGGTATTAGGCAAAATCTATCCTTGCAATGCCCCCACCCACACTGCAATGATTAAAGCCCAACTCCAAGAATTCGATAAAATCTACCTTTGACATGCCCCCTCCCTCCAAGAAAACACAAACTGCAATGGTTAAAACCCAACTAATTAGACCAGGGGTCTCCAAACTTTCTAAACAATGGGCCAGTTTACTGTCCTCCAGTCTTTAGGGGGGCTGGACTGTGGCCATTGGGAGTAAAAAATGTTTTGGAGTCAGTGGGAGTAAGCAATACATCTTTGGTATTAGGGGGGACGGATAGTGCCCTATTGCTGGTATCAGTAGGAGAAATAGTGCCCCATTGTTGATGTCAGTAGCAGGAATATTGCCCCATTGTTGGTGTCAGTGGGAGGAATAGTGCCCCATCATTGGTGTCAGTGGGAGAAATATTGCCCCATTGTTGGTGTCAGTGGGAGGACTAGTGTCTTGTATCAGTGTATGGAAAAGTGCCCCAAGAGCCAGACAAAGGCAAGCAAAGGGCCACTTTCGGGACTCAGGCCGCAGTTTGGAGACCCCTGAATTAGACCAAATTTGCCCTTGCATTGCCTCCCCCCTCCCCACAATACAAGGCATAACTGCTGTTCAGTCTAGGGGTGCAGCAACTAAGAGTAATACTTGCCTTATTCCTTGCTCTGGAAGGATCCCTCCAGTGGTGCGAGTGGTCTTGTGAGCGAATGGTCTAAGGCACTCCTGGCTGTGGTCGCACTCCTGCTTCCTCCCCATACAATATTATGTGATGAAACAGAGGGACCAGCCACAGTCTGGAGGGCTGTAAGGAGAGAAAGAGAGCGCTGGAGCTAGTCAGAGAAGGGGTAAGGTAAATACCCTTTAACAAGCATTTAACCCTTGCAGTGGGTGAGGGGCACACTGCAATGGTAAATTTTGTCATTTTCCTGAAGTTGGGCTTTAAATCTAAATTAGAATAGATGTGAACTCACAGCAAAAAAAAAAACATGTCATAGTCTGATTTAGACAAAGGGTTTGCACTGGTCAAATTACTAAGTGTCCTGTAGAAGTGATGTGTTCTAGTCAAATGGAAGGCTATGTAATTAAAAGTAAAGTAATTGTAATTATGTAATTTTCCAGACTGACCCATTTCGTGGTCATTGGTAACCTCTACTGTGTGTTTCTGTAAGTCTTATCTTAAGCTTGCCGTACACATATAGATTTTTTTCCATTCAGGCTGTGGAAAAAATCCAACAGGTTCCTCCATCCACGCTATACAGCACAGCTGGAGCAATCTTCTGATGCAGTTACTGTATTTTGACAGCCAGCCCCACCCACTGTCAAAATGCTTGAACAGCAGCTCCATCTGATTGGATGCAGGAACTGTTAGGCTGACAGATTTCCCATGTGATTTCTGTCTTGATTTTTCAATGGAGCAAGGTTATGTGGGAGGAGGCCAACAGGACCACCCACTGAAGTTTATTTCTTCTGGTTCATCAGAAGATTGCATAATTCACTTCATGTATGGGCAGCTATGGACCAGCCATAGACAAACACATACCTTACCTAGAAAAATATCTCACCTTCCAACTTGTTGGGCAAATGGAGGCCGGTGGCCAGTAGTAACTGAGTCACAGTTTTCAGAAGTTAGAATGCCTGTAGAATGCTAAAGCTGGAACACACAGTAGACAGGAAGAGAGTCAGGAAATATGGCATGGGGATCTCCCAGGTGCAGTATCTATGACATTTAACCACTTAAGCCCCGGACCAATTTGCAGCCAAAGGACCAGGCCCCCTTTTTGCACTGCGTCGCTTTAACTGACAATTGCGCGGTCGTTCAACGTGGCTCCCAAACAAAATTGGCATCCTTTTTTTCCCACAAATAAAGCTTTCTTTTGGTGGTATTTGATCACCTCTGCGGGTTTTATTTTTTGTGCTATAAACAAAAATAGAGCGACAATTTTGAAAAAAATTCAATATTTTTTACTTTTTGCTATAATAAATATCCCCAAAAATATATAAAAAAAAAAAAAATGTTTTCCTCAGTTTAGGCCGATACATATTCTTCTACATATTTTTGGTAAAAAAAATCGCAATTAGTGATTATTGATTGGTTTGCCCAAAAGTTATAGCGTTTACAAAATAGGGGATAGTTTTATAGCATTTTTATTAATATATTATTTTTACCCGTAATGGCGGCGATCAGCGATTTTTATTGTTACTGTGACATTATGGCGGACACATTGGACATTTTTGACACATTTTTGGGACCATTGTCATTACATATATACAGCAGTCAGTGCTATTTAAATGCACTGATTCCTGTGTAAATGACACTGTCAGTGAAGGAGTTAACCACTAGGGGGCGGGGAGGGGTTAAGTATGTCCTGTGTGTGTTTTTTTACTGTGGGGAGCGTGGCTTGGCATGTGACGTCACTGATCGTCTTTCCCTATGACAGGGAACAGACGATCAGTGACAGCCTCACTAGGATGCACGGGGAGAGGTTTGTATACACAGACCTCTCCCCATTCTTCAGCTCTGTGACCTGACCGCGGGACACCAGCGGTGATCAGGTCCGTGGGTCCCGCGGCCACGGTCACGGAGCTCAGGACCGGGTTGCGTGCGCTCTGCGCGCGACCCACGGCTGGGCTCTTAAAGGACAACGTACCTGTACGTTGATGTGCCCAGCCGTGCCATTCTGCCAATGTAAATGTGCAGGAGGCGGTCCTTAAGTGGTTTATAAGCTATGGGTTGAGTCAGCCCATCATGCTCCACCTATAACTAAAATATTACTTTTGGGTGGACTGACCCCTAAATTATTTTAATATATAACACACAGTAATGCACTGAACAAAGTGAACATTCCTCAAAATGCTAGAGCTTGGTTTCACAAATGAGCTTTCTCTTATTTTAGTATTTACCAAACTTGAATTAATTATTTAGTGAAGGTTTCCTTCATTTCTTAATAGACTCAGTACGTAGGCTACCGCTCATATCTTGTATTGATTGGAAGGCATTATGAAGCGTGCTTTGGTTTGCAGCATTTTTGCTATTTTTCAGGCCTGCCTCTAGGCTTCTGTTAATCATTTGTGTCATCAACAATAATGTGGCTGTAATTGCGTCTGAGCAGATGGAGGGTGATCACTGTATTCACCCATGTGGTGGTTAGTAATTTAGAGCTCCCTAGGGTAGCAGGAAGGGACAATTAATATTATATCTATCTATCTAATCTATTCATTTGGAATAATCAATGTCCTTTTTGTACAAGATATGCTTCTTGTATCACAGGATTAATTTAGATGTTACAAACATCATACAAAAAATAGTTTTTTTTTATCTTTCATGAACTTTATAGAGCCTTATGCCTCCTTTAAACATCCTCTGTGCCCCCTAAAGTCCTCTTGTTGAATTGAAGTGATACTAAACACACACTGTTTTAATTGACATTGTCCCTTTCTATTTCTGTATGTGGATGATGACATTGTAATTATTTTAATAAAAAAAAAAAAAAAAACATCTAAGTACTTTTTTCCTAATCAATATACAGCTGTCACATGACCCAGCTCTTTCCCAGCCTGTCTGCAGGGAAACATAAGCAGGAGGAGCCTCTAGTCCTCTTTTGCTGGTCACATGTTAACCACTTTCAGACCGGACCAATTTGCAGCCAAAGGACCAGGCCCCTTTTTGCGATTCGGCACTGCGTCGCTTTAACTGACAATTGCGCGGTCGTGCGACGTGGCTCCCAAACAAAATTGACGTCCTTTTTTTCCCACAAATAGAGCTTTCTTTTGGTGGTATTTGATCGCCCCTGCGGTTTTTATTTTTTGCGCTATAAACAAAAATAGAGCGACAATTTTGAAAAAAATGCATTATTTTTTATTTTTTGCTATAATAAATATCCCCCAAAAATATATAAAAAAACATTTTTTTTCCTCAGTTTAGGCCGATACGTATTCTTCTACATATTTTTGGTAAAAAAAAAATCGCATTAAGCGATTATTGATCGGTTTGCGCAGAAGTTATAGCGTTTACAAGATAGGGGATAGTTTTATAGCATTTTTATTAATAATTTTTTTTTATTATTAATGGCGGAGATCTGCGATTTTTTTTGTGACTGCGACATTATGGCGGACACATCGGACATTTTTGACACATTTTTGGGACCATTGTCATTTTTACAGCAATTAATGCATTTAAATGCATTGATTTCTGTATAAATGACACTGGCAGTTTAGGAGTTAACCACAAGGTGGCAGTGTAGGGGTTAAGTAGGCCTAGGGGTGTTTTTTTTACTGTGGGGGGGCGTGGCTGTCAGCTAGTGAATGCTGATCTCTGCTCCAATCACAGGGAGCAGAGATCGGCGTCACTAGTTGCTAGGCAGAACGGGGAGATGCTGTTTATCTCGGCATCTCCCCATTCAGCCGCTCCGTGAGATGATCGCTAGAGTCCCCGCGGCGATCGAGTCCGCGGAGACCGCGGCCGGACTCACGGGGGTCCCGACCGGCGCGGGAGCGCGCCGCTCCCGGCGCGCTCCCGATGGCACGGACAGGCTAAAGGAGGGACGTATATATACGCCCTCCTGCCTGTACGTGCCATTCTGTCGACGTATATCGTCGTGCGCCGGTCGGCAAGTGGTTAAAAAAAAAAAAAAAACAGCCTTTGAGTACAAATGGAATACAGAGTAAAAATAAATAATTAATATCAATAAACGGTTTTAAATTGTCATAACAAATATATATTTGAAATCAAATCTTTACTATTTTTTGGCAATAACATAGTGTGGATGGATTTCTGCCAATCACAGGCTGTGTCACGCCTCTCCAGCATGTGTCCTAGAATAAAAGGGAGGGGAAGCCTCCATCAATCTGCATGTAATATACCACCCCCATTGTGTTTAGCTGGTTAGTGGGCATGGAGGCAGAGGGAGCGAGTGGGCTGTCATTTACCACTTTGTATACACCCACATGTATGTCTCTGTAGTCACATGAGCTGCTCAGATGTGATAGGGAGGAAATACTCAGCATAGAAACTCAATGGAAACTGAGCATGTGCAGAGCTGCCAACACTGCTTTGCAAAATACCTAGCTGAATTGGGGACTTGGGCAGAAGGGGGAGATAGAGAAGAGCAGGATCAACCAGGTTTTTGCAGAATACAGAAAATGAATCCCATAGTAACTGAGTGAGTATGAACTGCATATAATACAGCATTTATTAATAGTTTTTTTTATGATGTGGGTTTAATGACACTTTAAAGTAAACCTGATTCATGAAATTTGAGGAGGGCACATATATCTGCAGTGTTTTGTTATCTCTCTTCAAAGCACTATGTCCCGTAGCTGTCTCCTGCTCCGTTCTTCTGTTATAAGCATGATAACTTCTGACAAGTTCTCCGTCACATGTGATAAAAGCAGCCAGAGTTTTGTGTTGGGGAGGATGCTATAAATAGATTAGCATAGAGCTGAACGATTCATCGAGCAGAGCTGAAAGTCTACCTATGAGGAGAGGGGGGTGTGTGCCTTTTCTCCAATCAGCTGTCTTGACTGTATGCCCAGGCTTCGCTGCAGTGTTGAACAGGAAGAGAAAATCTCCTAACACAATGTCCACTTCTAAATAGTATATAAAGATGAAGACAGCAGATATACATGTAAAACTTATGTAGGGAGATTTGTTTCATCTCTGTGTATCATCTGAGGCTATTCACATCACTGGGTATATTTGAGGATTTACATCCACTTTAAGTCACACATATGCAGAAAAAAATGTTTTCAAAGTTTGTACATTTTGAGGCTTGGTGTTGATTCTCACTGGCCTCCACTTAGAGTCGGTTCACACAGCGGCAGCACGACTTGCAGGCCGACTCTGTGAGGCGATCTGCACACGACTTCAGTGGCAGCTTGCAAAATGACTTCTGTATAGAAGTCAATGCAAGTCGCTGCAAGTCGCCCCCAAAGTAGTACAGGAACCTTTTTCTACTGTCGTTCCTATTAGAACGGTTCCATTGTACAGAACAGAACGCAACTTGTCAGGGGGCTAAGTTGCCTAACAAGTCACCCCTGTGTGAACCGATGTACTGTCATTTTCTGTCCCCCATCAGAAAGTGTCCGCTGTGTACTGCGCATGCGCAGTACACAGGACAACCAGATTCCGAAAATTGCCGAAGATGAGCGGCGCCTGCGCCGTGAGTCCACTTTCAAGCCCCACCATCCAAGTGGGCATAGAGTTAGAATATAAAAGAGCCGAGCGCAGCGAGGCCATGCCCGAAGCGTGGCGAGCGAAGTGAGCCCACGAGGGGCCCTCTAAGTTTGTGTAGCCCTATGTCCACTTGGATGGTGGGGCTTACACCTCGACTCACGGCGCAGGTGCCGCTCATCTTTGGAGATTTTCCGAAAATCCTTCTGCTCCGTACTGCGCATGCGCAGTACACAGCGGACACTTGATGATAGCCGGACTGTTCGTGACAGAACACCAGCTCTAAGTGTTTTGGTGATTTCCAAAGTCAATTGACCATTTTATTTGTACTTGAGAGTGGCTATTCAAATTAGTCTGATCATACTATTTAAAATGTATCTCTATTCAAAAAATATAAATTTTATAGAAGAAAGGGCATGCAAAAGTGTCAGTTCGTACCTTTGCTTTTTCAGTCGCTTTAGAGCACATGGAGCTTCCCTACAAATTGTGACTTCATGAAGGTTGTAACGTAGGTGGTCCACCTTCCACCTCACAATATCAATGGGTCATTCAGGTACACACTGTATGTTGGAAGGGTCATTTCAGGGGTAGGCTTTGGAGAAATAGGCTGATCTCTGGTGAAATAAATGTTGTTCCCTGGCATCATATACTATTCTTTTCTTCTAAAATACTTCTGTATTCTACAGATTCATTTTTCAAAGACAACAAAACATTAAATGTAAATCTGTAAATACAATTCTATACAGAGAATTGTACATTCTGCCAGTGTTATTTTTTTATTTTAAAGGCAAAGTCCATCTTCTTACCATATTTTATATTACACCCATATATAGGGTCTAGCATTAAACATAGTCAAGGTATATAGCCTCCCACCCTCAAACCACCCTCAACTTACCCAGTCTAGGGTAGTCTTCTCCGTGCAGGGTCCTGCCATTTTTTGAGTTTGGCGTGGCTGTTTGTGACTCGGCCCATACACTGCATTCAGAGAAATCTGTGAATGGAGAGACTGTGGCAGAGGGACTCTCAGATCTTAATGAGGGACAAGTGTAGTGACGTCACTGCATTTATAGTCCATTTATACTTCCTCCAGCCCCATAACCAAAGGCCCATAACTTGGTACAGGCCTGGGGCTGGAGGAATAGTTTGCCGGGGTCAGTGAATCAATGCATTGTACCCACAATCCACTGATAGTGGCTGCAATGTTTTTCAGGCTCCAGTGCAAAAAAAGCAACCAACAGAGCAGTGAAGAGGAGCCACTTTAAGATACTGATCGTGAAGCTGGGAGGAAGCCTACTAAAGAGAGGAATAACTTAAGTTTAGTTGCTTCTTATTTTCCCCATAGAAACAAGCATTTTAAAAATTGCATATCTGGGGGAGCACCAAGGGCTATTTTAACAAAGAAAAAAAAAACTTTGGTTGTAATTTAAAGTATTTGTGAGCATGCTACCTTAAAATTGATCATTATAAGTATTATATGGGTCAAAGTGTATTTTTTTTTCAAAAAAAAAAAAAATTTTTTTTTTACCTTCTATAATCACTTACAGACCGGAAGATTTGGTTGCTTAATGACCAGGCCATTTTTTGCGATTTTTTGCGTCGCTTTAACTGACAATTGCGTGGTCATGCAATGCTTTACCCAAACAAAATTGACATCATTTTATTTCCACAGATAGAGCTTTCTTTTGGTGGCATTTGAGCACCTCTGCGTTTTTTTGTTTTTTTTTACGCTGTAAACAAATATAGAGCGACAATTTTGAAAAAAAATTATATTTTTTACTTTTTGCTATAATAAATATCCTCAAAATGTTTTTAAAAAACAAATTTCTTCCTCAGTTTAGGCTGATATATATTCTTCTACATATTTTTGGTAAAAAAATCGCAATAAGCTTATATTGATTGGTTTTCGCAAAAGGTATAGCATCTACAAACTTTGGGAAATATTTATGGCATTTTTATAATTTTTTTTTTTTTTTTACTAGTAATGGCAGTGATCTGTGGTTTTTAGCGGTACTGCAACATTGCGGCGGGCAGATTGGACACTTTTGACACATTTTTGGGACCATTGACATTCATACAGGGATCAGTGCTATAAAAATGCACTGATTACTGTAAAAATGTCATTGGCAGGGAAGGGGTTAACACTAGGGGGCGGTTAAATGTGTTCCCTAGTTAGTGTTTCTAACTTTATGGGGACCGACTGGGGGAGGAGACAAATATCATTGTTCCTACTTAGTAGGAACAACGATACGTCTCCCCTCCCCTGACAGAACAGGGATTTGTGTGTTTACACACACAAATCCCTATTCCTGCTCTCATGCATGCGATCGCGGTTCCCTGCCGTGCAGCGGGCACGCACGTGCTTGTTAACGTCCTTAAAGGTACAGACGTACCCATGCAACGATTTGCGGGAACGAACCACTTTGCCGACATGAGTCGGTCGGCAAGTGGTTAACATTTATTTGGCGGTCATGTGGTTGCAGGTGTATCTGTTTAGTAAGGAAGCAGGCTTACTCACCCACACACATAGGTGAACCTACAAAACAGTGAGTAGCAGCTTTTTTTAGAACCTGCCTCAGCCTCTACAGGCATCTTTAGTGTGTAGACAGGTCTACTTTCTCCACTACAGGTGGCGCTCAACCACAGCGACATTTCAGGGGAGAGGAAGTCTAGAGAAACATGGTTCCTCTATGGTTTCCTGGGTCACTGGGGAAGCTATCTGGTTGGATGCTGCTGCCCCATGTGACTCAGACAGCCATCTTGGGTCAGGCAGAGTCTATTTAAGACCCTGGCTTTCAGGGCTTGTCGCGTAGTTTGCATGTGGGTTATATACAGTGGTGTGAAAAAGTGTTTGCCCCCTTCCTCATTTCCTGTTCCTTTGCATGTTTGTCACACTTAAGTGTTTCGGAACATCAAACCAATTTAAACAATAGTCAAGGACAACACAAGTAAACACAAAATGCAATTTGTAAATGAAGGTGTTTATTATTAAAGGTGAAAAAAAATCCAAACCATCATGGCCCTGTGTGAAAAAGTGATTGCCCCCTAAACCTAATAACTGGTTGGGCCACCCTTAGCAGCAACAACTGCAACCAAGCGTTTGCGATAACGTGCAATGAGGCTTTTACAGCGTCCTGGAGGAATTTTGGCCCACTCATCTTTGCAGAATTGTCCTAATTCAGTTACATTAGAGGGTTTTCGAGCATGAACGTCCTTTTTAAGGTCATACCACAACATCTCAATAGGATTCAGGTCAGGACATTGGCTAGGCCACTCCAAAGTCTTCATTTTGTTTTTCTTCAGCCATTCGGTGGTGGACTTGCTGTGTGTTTAGGATCATTGTCCTGCTGCAGAACCCAAGTTCGTTTCAGCTTGAGTACACGAACAGATGGTCGGACATTCTCCTTCAGGATCTCTTGGTAGACAGCAGAATTCATAGTTCCTTTTATCACGGCAAGTCTTCCAGGTCCTGAAGCAGCAAAACAGCCCCAGACCATCACACTACCACCACCATATTTTACTGTTGGTATAATGTTCTTTTTCTGAAATGCAGTGTTCCTTCTACGCCAGATATACTTGGACACACACCTTCCAAAGAGTTCCACTTTTGTCTCATCGGTCCACAGAATGTTGTCCCAAAAGTCTTGGGGATCATCAAGATGTGTTGTGGAGAAATTGAGACGAGCTTTGATGTTCTTTTTGCTCAGCAGTGGTTTTCTCCTTGGAACTCTGCCATGCAGGCCATTTTTTGCCCAGTCTTTTCCTGATGGTGGAGGCATGAACGCTGACCTTAACTGAGGCAAGTGAGGCCTGCAGTTCCTTGGACGTTGTTGTGGGGTCATTTGTGACCTCTTGGATGAGTCGTCGATGCGCTCTTGGGGTAATTTTGGGCGGCCGGCCACTCCTGGGAAGGTTCACCACTGTTCCATGTCTTCGCCATTTGTGGATAATGGCTCTCACTGTGGTTCGCTGGATTCCCAAAGCTTTGGAAATGGCTTTATAAACCCTTTCCAGACTGATAGATCTCAATTACTTTCTTTCTCAATTGTTCCTGAATTTCTTTGGGTCTCGGCATGATGTGTAGCTTTTAAGGATCTTCTGGTGGACCTTACTGTGTCAAGCAGCTCCTATTTAAGTGATGCCTTGATTGTGAACAGGTGTGGCAATAATCAGGCCTGGGTGTGGCTAGAGAAATGAACTCAGGTGTGGACAACCACAGTTATAGTATGTTTTAACAAGGGGGGCAATCACTTTTTCACACAGGGCCATGATGGTTTGGATTTTTTTTCACCTTTAATAATAAACACCTTCATTTACAAATTGCATTTTGTGTTTACTTGTGTTGTCCTTGACTATTGTTTAAATTGGTTTGATGTTCCGAAACACTTAAGTGTGACAAACATGCAAAGGAACAGGAAATGAGGAAGGGGGCAAACACTTTTTCACACCACTGTAGTAACCAATCTGACAGAGACAGTGATTAGCAGCAGGGAGAGGTTCCAGACGAGTAGGGAGAGGATAGGGACATGCCATCCTTCCTGGAAACTTCCCTATTTGGCTACAGACCAGCCAGGCCGCATTCCGCCCCTAAAGATAGACACTGTGGGCACATCTGAGCCCTCCTCTGCTACTCATTGCTGTTATATACCCTGAGTGTTCCCGGTTGGGTAGCACCCTATCAGGTTTGTAGTGAATTACTGAATTCTATGTCAATACAAGTTCTTTCCTTTGCAACTGGACTCTGAGTGAGTGCACCACGCTACACCTCCCCACCCCACAAGTGTACTTCTGCCTTAACAGGGAGCATTACATTTCTCTAAGGTTAGATACATATTAGCATTTCCTTGGTAGGGTATGGTTAGTATACTATGTGTATACCTTCAAACAGTATTAAAAACAATGACAATCCTTAAATATTGAGACTGCATTATTCTTTTTAGACTTTTCCTCTTATTTTCACAGTAATCCAGCCAGTAAGGCACTTCCTGTCTTATGTCTCCACTCCAGATAGAGGAGCAATAGAGCCACCCACAGATAACAGATTGTCAATCCTAAGGGGAGGGTTGTGTTAGCTGAACTAGCAGATTTAGATGGACTTGACCAACAAATTTAAAGCTAAACCCTTGCAAACATTTTTAAACAGTTACAGCAACATTTTTGTTTTATTTGGAGTTTTTACATAAATGAAAAATAAAGTTGAATTATGTAAGCACCCTTGTCAGTGGTAAATGGTTTGTCTTAACCATCTAATTCCTATTCTGGACAGCTTGGTCTGTTCAAGGAAGTTGAAAAATAACACACTTCCTGGCTGGAGAAAATTAAAGAAGAAAAGCTTAAAAAACAAATAAATGCAGCCCTCACATCTAATTATTGGTGAGCTGCAATATAATACATTTCTGTTTATGTGTTTATTACTGCTGTCACTTCTCATGCCAGGAGGAAGTTCCATATGTTGTCCCTGTACATTAGGAAGTTTATTAAGATTTTACACTTGTAGTGCAGGTAGACTTGCCAACTGAATGGTAAAATTGAGACTATATTAATAGAAAGAGACCATTAGGGTGGTATTTTTTCTTCCAGAAAAGGTGGTAACCCTAAGTGCAGATCACAAGAAGATCAAAGCTTCTTCGGAACATAAACTGGTCCAGACCATAGAGTACTCTGGAGCAGCTTTATTCAACCAGGGTGCCTTCTGGGTTCGTGCCTAAAAATTTCTCAAATGCCTAAAAATTGCTCCAAATTGGCCAAAAACTGAGTACCAACCAGCGGGTGGATCAAGATTGCTTTCTATTACACAGGTTTTCATTGTGCACCGTTACAACCTTGAACATTGGCCCGCCGCCGGCATCCTAACATCTCCTGATGTCATTGATTGATTAGGAGGACATCGGGCACATGCACAGTATGCTTGTTTGACACCCCGCCCCACTCTGTCAGCACTGGGGCCATGTTAGCTTTGTGACGGAGAAAAACTGAGGAAGAATAAATGCTGGAACACTAGTCAGTACCAGTGTGCAAAAGTGTATTTGCTTTGAAAATTACTGCTGCAATATGTAAAACTATTCATTTAGTTTTATACTTTTTAGAATGTGGTGCCTCCAGATCGTCCATAATTTTAAAGGGCGCCTTGAGATTGTCTATAATTTTAAAGGGTGCCTTGAGATTGTCTATAATTTTAAAGGGCGCCTTGACTGGAAAAAGGTTGAGAAACACTGTTCTGGAGGGCCCTGTTGCAGTGATATGAAACAAGTTAAATTTTTATATTGAAATCAGTTGATGTCTTCTCATGTGAAAATAGCATTAGCATGTAAAAATGGTAGTGTTAGTTCAAAATAAGGACTTTTTACTGTGTACAAATTCTACTGTGATCAATGATATGACCTGTATCTTGCAGGACCCATACTCTAATGCAGGGATATGAAATTAGCAGACCTCCAGCTGTTGCAAAACTACAAGTCCATCATGCCTCTGCCTCTGGGTGTCATGCTTGTGGCTGTCAGCGTCTTGCTATGCCTCATGGGACTTGTAGTTCTACAACAGCTGCAGGTCTGCTAATTGCATATCCCTGCTCTAATGGTTGCTTCAAGAGATCTTCACAAACATTTCAGCTGAAGTTTGAAGAACCGAAAAGTTCACTTGATTTTTAGGAGGAGAAACGGGTAGCACGGGGGATGCTGCTGGTGTACCTTATCCCAGTGGAGGGGGCAATGATTGGAACAGGTATTTTGACCCTCCCAACTGAATGTTGCCACCGATGGGGAATGTCCTGCTGGCTTAGTTGCTCCCCATAGACGTGATTTAGAAAACGGTTGTAACAGGCTACTGTCATCTCATGGCCAGCCTGTGTGTGTATTTTATTGAAGGATAGAAAATACATACATAAGAATGGTGGTGCCAATGTGTGCTAAAGCTTAAAGTAGAACTATAGGCAAAACTTTTTTTTTCATTTCAGATAGAGTAAGCGAGGATTATAAACCTGGTTTATTTTTTGCCATCTGTGTTATATTGGGGAGATTTACCTTCCCTTCCTGTCCCAAGTGAGATCAAATCCCTGCAAATTAAGGGAATCCCTTGTGGACCCCCAGGCCAACAGAACTAGTGTCCTCATTGGAAGATTTCCCCTTTATTACTAATTTGGGATTTTCTTTTACTTTCACTTTAAATGCTAATGGTAAACAGAACACATAGAGAGGGTGAATCAGATGCACAGACAGCAATAACAACTCTCCACTCCATCCAAAACTAAAGAAAAAGTTTTGCCTTTAGTTATACTTTAGGTTTATTTTTTATTTTTAAATTAGAACAAGGGACAGTACCGAATGAGAAACATCCCTTGTGCTGGTGGCTGCTATCTTCGGTTTTCTATATTTTTATTGCCATTTTTTGACATTTATTGTTTTTTTTTTTTAAGAATAAACCAAAGTCAGATACAGACTTTGTTTAACCACTTAAGGACCGGAAGGATTTTCCTCCTTCCTGACCAGGCCATTTTTTGCGATATGGCACTGCGTCGCTTTAACTGACAATTGTGCGGTTATGCAACGCTTTACCCAAAACAAAATTGATGTCCTTATGTTTCCCCACAAATAGAGCTTTCTTTTGGTAGTATTTGATCATTAACCGTGGTTTTTATCTTTTGCGCTATAAACAAAAAAAAAAATTTACATTTAAAAAAAAAAAAAAAAATATTTTTTTACTTTTTGCTATAATAAATATCCAAAAAAAAAACAAATTTCTTCATCAGTTTAGGCCAATATATATTCTTCTACATATTTTGGTAAAAAAAAAAAATCGCAATAAGCGTATATTGATTGGTTTGCACAAAAGTTATAGCGTCTACAAAATAGGGGATAGATTTTTTTTTTTTTTTTTACTAGTAATAGCTGTGATCAGCAAATTTTAGCAGGACTGTGACATTGCGGCGGACACTTTTTTGGGACCATTGACATTTATACAGCGATCAGAGCCACTGATTACTGTATAAATGACACTGGCAGAAAAGGCGTTAACACTAGGGGGCAATCAAGGGGTTACGTTTTACGTAGAGAGGTGTTTCTAACTGTGGTGGGAGTGTACTGCCTGGAGGAGAGACAGAACAGGGATCTGTCTGTTTACATTCTGTCTCTCTGTGGAGAGATTGTGGGTGGCTGGTGGACATCATGTCCGCCGGCCATGCGCATCGGCCCCGGCGTCTCGCACCCTATTCCTCTTAAAACGGCCACCGTACAATGACGGCGGTTCGTGCAGGGGAGCCACCTGCCGCACTACAACTGCGGGGGCTGGTCCGAAAGTAGTTGAATCTTCAGTCCTCTACATTCTGGAACAAAAGCAGTGTGGATTGGATTTACCTGTTCTGGTAAATCCAAATGACTGAAGATCAGCATCAGGACTAGGAAGAACTCGGGAGGCAAAGATGCACCAGTCATGGAACCTCGTGGGCGTTGAACTGCTGAAGCTAAGGTAAGTATTTGTTTTGCTTTAAATGAAGAGAACAGCCACCAGGACATGAGACACTTCTCATTCAATATAAGTACTGTCCCATTTTTCTGATTTTGAGGCTAATGGCAGCTTCCTTGACCGTAAATGAGAAGAGGGTTTAGTTCCCACATAAACTTTGAAGCAAAACTAAACTCATTGATTTAACGGTTCAAAACACAGTTATATTTCCGGCATCCCGGGATTGTTAACTGTTACCTTTGCTTGTGCTCTCAACCAAACTATCAAACCATCAATAGGCTAGTGTCATAACTGATCACATGTGCAGCACAATGACAGTTGCAGATCAAACAGAAGCTAAGATGGCAGCTTCCATAGCTGAAAAGAATAGGAGGGTTTAGTTCAGCTTTAAGGCCCCTTTCACACCTAAGCGTTTTTCATGCGGTGCAGCGCTAAAAATAGCGCCTGTTCACCGCATGAAAAAATCCTGCCCCTTTAACTCCAGTGTGAAAGCCGGCGGGCTTTCACACTGGAGCGGTGCGCTAGCAGGATGACAAAAAAAGTCCTGCTAGCAGCATCTTTGGAGCGGGATAGGAGCGGTGTGTTCACCGCTCCTATACCGCTCCTTCCCATTGAATAGCCGCAAAGCGCCGCTACGGCGGCGCTCTGCGGGGGGTGTTTAACCCCTTTTAGGCCGCTCGCGGGGGTTAAAACCGCACCGCGAGCGGCCGAAAACCGCGGTGAAAACGACGGTAAAGCAGCGCTAAATATAGCGCTGCTTTACCGTCACCGCGGCTCACCGCCCCAGTGTGAAAGGGGCCTAAGAGTAATGGGTATGTGACTGACCATTGTGAGTTACTGCACTTTGAATTTCCGTTTTTATATATATATGTAAAGTCCATAGGCTCTGTAACAGTCCCATTTACTCATCAGCCGCAGAGACGCAATCTACCACAAGTGTCTTATTACACTCAGCCAGAAACCAGGGGAAGCATTCATTAATCTGATATATAATTTATCTGCTATACTACAGAACTTGATTGTAAAAGGTTTTCTCCTTGAAATATAAACTGTTATAGAACTTACTAGGAGAGAGGCAGTCTGATTTACTCTTACAGCTAAAAGCCACTTCTGAACCAGGGAACGGCATTGCGCAGGGGGCAGCATGCAGGATTCCTGATTGCTTTACATCTTAAAAACCCAATATGTCCCGTAGCATTGAACAGGTTAAACCTACAAGAAGACAATACCACTCACTTTATAGAATACTGATAGTTATAAGCATTTTCATACTACATACTCTCTAGGGTGGAGGGGAAAGTCACACTTCTGTCTTATCAGTGTTGTGTATATTTAAAGCGGAACTGCACTCTCTCAATCAAAAATAACTATTTTTAATCCTTATGCTGCCAATGTTAGTAAATACAGTAGATTGGAAAGTATATTATATTTAATAATCCTTCTTTCTTGCCTAGGCTATAATGATTTCTTCCTCCCCGAAGGAGGGGAGGAGGTGTTTTCTCAGATAAGCCCACCCTCCCGTCTGCATGCCTGGGGTAAGGGCAGATGGGTTCCAGGAAGTAAATGCTAGATAAATCATTTGCCCTTGTTCAAGATGGCCACAGCTAGAAACATTAGGGGGTGTTTTTAAAAGTGATTTTTCACCAAAATGAAGCATGGAGCCAGGGATGGATGGGGGAGTTTGATTTGAATGTTAAAAAAGAATGACATGGTGTTTCCAGTTTGTGGTGCTTAGATACAGTTTAATTCCACTTTAAAGTGACACTAAAGGTTCGTTTTTTTTTTTTAAAATAACAAACATGTCATGCTTACCTCCACTGTGCAGCTCATTTTGCACAGAGTGGCCCTGAACTTGCTCTTCTGGGGTCCCTCTGTGGCTCTTGCACATCAGATAACTCCCTAAGAGAAGCACTCTCCGGGGGGGGGGGGGGGGGGGTTTCCTTGGGGGCACACTTCTGAGTCCAGCGATCAGCTTCCATAGAGACCAAATGCAGGACTCGCAACCCCCCACCCGGTGCTCGCATTTGATTGACAGCAGTGGGAGCCAATGGCTGCTCTGCTATCAATCTATCCAATCAACAGCCGAGAACCCCGGGCAGAGAGACAGCGCATCACCCGTGGGTCAAGTTCGGGCCAAATGGGGGGGGGGGGGACTGGGGAACTGGTCACTGACAGGTGTTTTTTCACCTTAATGCATAGGATACATTAAAGTGAAAAGACACAAACCTTTACAACCCCTTTAAGCTTGACCTATTGTACTCCATAAACAACAGCCTTTTTTCATCGATAATAGGTAGCCTGGAAAACAGGTAAAAAGACGCCTAAGGCCTCTTTCACACGGGATGGATCAGTGATGATCCGCCCTGTGAATATCCGCTTGCTCCATCTCTGCACACTGTGCAGGGACGGACCTGTCAGAGCGCCGCTCTCCCCTATGGGAGATCGGATGACGACGTAACGGTAAAGTCCGTCGTCACCCAATCCGATCCGCAGACGGATGGAAAAGTAGGTTTTTCCTCCGTCACACTTTTTCGGATCGGAGCGGGTCGGATGTCAGCAGACATGTCACCGCTGACATCCGACACTCCATAGAGGTCTATGGAGGGTCCGTTCAGGTCCGCCTAAAAAAATGACAGGCGGACCTGAACGGAACGTTCGTGTGAAAGAGGCCTAAAGCTTTGCCCACTACAGTATATGTAAATAACTATGTCATTTTGGGAATCTGATTTAAATCTGGTCTACCTAGCTGGATTTTTGCAGAAAACCTAAACAACCCTTTATTAGTACATGTTGATTTCAAAGACACAACTTATATTACAATTACTATTATATAATAAAATCCTTCAGTGATTGTATGCATTGTTTGTTTAGCCGTAACTAGGTTGTTGCAGGCAATTAACCTTTAAATTAAAAACTATATATGTTATTTTAAATACCAACAAGATAGTGAAAAGTACTTTAGGGGAAAACATTTTCTATTAGTGTATTATTATCATGGGGACAATATAGAGCAAGTGATAAGAAGGAAACCTAGTTAAGTAAACAGAGATACAAATAGCACGTGTATTGCAAAGATGGTGCTGCGAGAGAATTTTACAGAAGGATAGATTCAAGCTTCTTCACCTGGAGAAAAGAGGTGAACTTAGACCACGCTCTATGCCCATATATTCCTAGCACTCATGTCAACACTGATTCAAGAGAGACTAAACCAATCACATTATGATGACGATTTCATAGTGTATGGGCATGTCATGGCATTACTTAGGAGAGGGTGAGGATTATTAAATTATTATGAGGAGGTGAGTTGTAATTTGGATAAAGAAAGGCCTGTGGATGTAGTGTATCTATATTTGCTAAAGCATTTCATACAGTGCCAATCTAAGGTCTTTTGGCATTGCTGATGTGGTTTCTATGTGGATAGAAAACTGGTTACAAGAGAGGGTGATGAGGGTGGTGATTAATGTCAATATTTTCTGAATGATCTGGAGTTGTAAGTGGGGTACCCCAAGGCTTTGTTCTGGGACCAATTCTGTTGAGTTTATTCCTAAATGATATAGAGGTTGGTACAAATGGGTCAATCTCAGTGTTTGCTGATGATACAAAGCTAAGCAGGGCAAATAAATTCACAACAGGATATATCAACTTTAGAAGACCTCAATAAAATACAGGCATACCCCACTTTTAAGTACACAATGGTGTTTATTTACTAAAGATGGAAAGTGCAAAATCGGGCTCACTTCTGCATAGAAACCAATGAGCTTCTAAGCCCAGCTTGTTCAATTAAGCTTTGGTAATAAAACCTGGAAGCTCATTTGGTTTCTATGCAGAAGTGAGCCTGATTTTGCACTTTCCATCTTTAGTAAATAAACCCCATTGTGTACTTAAAAGTATGCCTGTAGAGGGGTGGGCATCTAAAAGCCAGATGAGGTTCAATGTTGGAAAATGTAAAGTCATGCACTTTTTGAGCTAAAAATATACATAAGGGGGGGAACCTTTGGGGGAATCAAGAATGGACAAGGATCTGGGGGTCCTGGTAGATCACAGTCTAATCAATAGCATGCAATGCCAAGTTGCAGCAAGCTAGGCCAGCAGACTATTAGCATGCAAAAAAGGATACTTACTCCTGAGATAAAACTATAATGCTACCACTTTGCAAAACTCAGGTTTGGTCACATCTTGAGTATGCCATCCAGTTCTGGTCACCCAAGCTCAGGAAGGATGTACTAGAACTGGGGAGAGTCCCGAGAATGGTATCAAAGCTAATAAGGTGGCTGGAGGACTTCAGTTGTGAACATATTAACCACATGCCGACCGGCGCACGACGATATACGTCGACAGAATGGCACGTACAGGCAGGAGGGCGTATATATACGTCCCTCCTTTCGCCTGTCCGTGCCATCGGGAGCGCGCCGGGAGCGGCGCGCTCCCGCGCCGGTCGGGACCCCCCGTGAGTCCGGCCGCGGTCCCCGCGACTCGATCGCCGCGGGGACTCCCGCGATCGTCTCACGGAGCGGCTGAACGGGGAGATGCCGAGATAAACAGCATCTCCCTGTTCTGCCTAGCAACTAGTGACGCCGATCTCTGCTCCCTGTGATTGGAGCAGAGATCAGCATTCACTAGCTGACAGCCACGCCCCCCCACAGTAAAAAACACACCCCTAGGCCTACTTAACCCCTACACTGCCACCTTGTGGTTAACCCCTAAACTGCTAGTGTCATTTATACAGAAATCAATGCATTTAAATGCATTAATTGCTGTAAAAATGACAATGGTCCCAAAAATGTGTCAAAAAATGTCCGATGTGTCCGCCATAATGTCGCAGTCACAAAAAAAATCGCAGATCTCCGCCATTAATAATAAAAAAAAAATTATTAATAAAATTGCTATAAAACTATCCCCTATCTTGTAAACGCTATAACTTCTGCGCAAACCGATCAATAATCGCTTATTGCGATTTTTTTTACCAAAAAATATGTAGAAGAATACGTATCGGCCTAAACTGAGGAAAAAAAATGTTTTTTATATATATTTTTGGGGATATTTATTATAGCAAAAAATAAAAAATAATGCATTTTTTTTCAAAATTGTCGCTCTATTTTTGTTTATATAGCGCAAAAAATAAAAACCGCAGGGGCGATCAAATACCACCAAAAGAAAGCTCTATTTGTGGGAAAAAAAGGACGTCAATTTTGTTTGGGAGCCACGTCGCACGACCGCGCAATTGTCAGTTAAAGCGACGCAGTGCCGAATCGCAAAAAGGGGCCTGGTCCTTTGGCTGCAAATTGGTCCGGTCTGAAAGTGGTTAAACATATTCTACCTGGAGGGGAGGTGTTTAACAGGGTATATGATAGTGATCTAAAAATCCTTGAATGGTGACTCTAGCATTGGAAGGACATTTTTTTAACCTTAGGTTTCTAAAGAAGACATGTGGCCACACAATAAAGTTGGACAAGAAACAATTCAATCATGAACTACCTAAGGGGTTATTTATTGTTAGAGCGGCAAGGATGTGGAACTTCCATCCACAGTTGGTGGTGTCAATGGAGAGTGTAGATAAATTCAAAAAACTTTTAGATGTGTTTCTTAACGAACACAATGTACAGGGATATGGAAAAGAGTAATCATACACACACTCTATCAGGTTGAACTGGATCGACTAGTGTCTTATTCAAGCTTACCAAATATGTAACTGTGTACTTCATGTGATAGTCAGGTCTCAGTGGTTCATCTTCTGTGACTCCTGGTCTTCTTACATCCCCCGTTATGCCTTTCATTAGTAAAAGCTGATTTTCTTTATTACATTTGCCGCAGAGTGCTGTAGATAATTTAGAAGTGTAGATAGGAAGAATGGTCTGATTTAAATATTAATGTTATTGGATTTCACTAATAATGGAAAGGTGTTAAAAGGGTGCTTTCTGAGTCCATTAGTATGCACATTGCAATTATCTATTTTTTTTTCTCTTTAATCCCGTTCTATTCTTCTATAACATTAGCATCAGTCTTTTTATAGGTGACCCAGTGAAGTGACTAGCCTCAGGAGATACATAGAGATTAAAAAAATCCTCCTCAGTTTGTACCGGTTTATCTGCAGCCCTCTCTTCTCTACAGCCACTCAAAGTGCACTGTTTACAAAGTATTTCCCATGTCCAGGAGGCATGATGCAGGAATCTGATGCCACACACTGCACAGCATAGCACAGAGAGGAGAGCTGAGTGTAATATGAGACCTGAGTGGATGCAATTGACACACACTCCTGTATACAGTCTCTTAGGCAAACAAGTACAGCTGAGGCTGTGTGCTCCAGTGGGAGAGCAGGGCTTTCTCCTGTGATTGCTTGGTGTCAGGAAAAATTATTAGAATTGACTGACAGAAAGAGGACAGATAAGATAGAAATCATACTATGTGCTTTGGATTAAGCCACTATAAAAGGATATTTTTTTTTTTTTTCATTTCTCATATCAGAGGTTTACAGCCACTTTAAAGAAGTTATTAAGGCAGAAGTTTTTTTTTTATCTTAATGCATTCTATGCATTAAGATAAAAAAAAAAAATTTGTGTGTAGCAGCCTCTTCCTAATTATTTACCTGAGCCCTATCTCTCTCCAGCGATGTCCACCATCTAAGCCGTCTGGGTATTCCTCCTGATTGCCTGAGACACAGCAGCGGCGCCATTGGCTCCCATGGCTGTCAATCAAAGTCAGTCAGCCAATCAGGGGAGAGGGGGCAGGGCCGAGGCGGGGATCCGTGTCTGAATGGACACACAGAGCTGTGACTTGGCTTGGGTGCCCCCATAGGAAGCTGCTGACTGTTGGAGCACTCGATAGGAGGGAGGGGCCAGGAGCAGCAAAGAGGAACCCAAGAAAAAGAGGATCTGGGCTGCTCTGTGCAAAACCAATGGCTCAGAGGAGGTAAGTTTAACATGTTTGCTATTTAAAAAAAAAAAGAACAAGACAATCACTTTAAGCTGGCCATTTACTTAAAGGTTTCTCATGTTCATTCCAGTGGGTTGAACAAGAGAAATCCATAGATTCCCCAATTCATGTGTGAGCTAGGTGCAGCATTGTGCGGTAGGCAGAGAACACCCAGAGTCCAAGTTTGGCAATAGCAATATATTGTAGAAAAGTTCAGCAAGATATACAGGTCCAGCAGGGAAGCACACCTGACCTGGCCACTTACACAGTGACAGTGGTGGAGCAGCGGTATGAAGAATAGAAAATGCCAACTGCATCTGCCATAAGGAGCAGAATGCAACCTGGCAGGTAGACATACTCCCTGCACTCTCCCTACTCCTCAGGAACCTTTCCCTGTCTCTAATCACTGTGCCTGCCAGACAGGGAACCTTTCCCTATGCTAGCTACTCACATAAAGCTTGTCAAGCCTGAGAGCTGTAGTCCTAAATAGACTGTCTGACCCAAGATGGCCCCCTGGGGTCACACGTGGTGCCCACATGCATCCAATTCAGATAGTGGCCTCCTAGTGAACGAGGAAATAATAGAGGAATCATGTTCACATAAATTCCTCCCCCAACTGGATGAATTATCCACTGCCAGCTAAAGTATTCTGACAGCAGGTACCCACAGCTGTCAGAATACCCAAACAGTCACTGCATCTCATTTCGTAAGGTCAATGTTGGTTTGATTTTTTCCCGTCTGGTTCCTTTGATTTCTCAGTTGAGTTTAATCCAGGTGAACGTTATCGGCAGGGCCACTTACAGCTTGAATTTCATGGCAGTTCACAGGAATCACCCACTTATGGTCAGTTTTGTACTGCCTGAACATCATGTTATATTTCACCTTTGGCAGCCCCAGTGCCCCATATCCTGAGCTCTGAGGTCACCACCAAGGTGGCATGGTAGTCTTTAAGGAGTGCCAAGAGGACCAATGTCCTGGACAGGCAGGATTTGCCTTTTGTATACAGGGCCATTTTAACATTTATTAAAACACATTGTTTTTGTTCCTAACAACATTGTGTTGTTATGACCATAAACTTTTAAACCAGAACGCTCTCTAGTGTATGATGAGTGTTTTTATATTGCCAACGCCACCTACCAATCTGCTGAGAAGGAGACAGTTAAATGTTACTTGATCTACAGAAAAGCTTAATACACCACTAAGCAGGCCTTATACCCCTCCCTCATCAGTTCTATGTCTGGTTTATTACCCACAAGCCTCTAGAGATGGTCAGACAAAGAAAAAACATTGTACATTTTTTTGTCCCTTCTTTTCATCTTGCTGCCCCAGGCATAGGCAAAGGATGCCCAACGATAGGCAATCGTGTTTCCAAGGCAATTGTGTTTCTATGCTAAATGTATTGGAGGTTACATTTTAATATATAACAGGCATTACATATGTCTGGTTTGTACCTTTACTTTTGTGATGTGAAAAGTGTCTGGGGGTAGCATTGAACCAAGCTGTAACGGTAGGGCACAGCTAGAACAAGACGAGTATCTGACCTTGAAGATATAGTCTGCAGCCTCGTCTTAGGACTGATATGGTACGTATTATTGGCAATCACTGCACATGGTGAAAATGATTTTCGGGGGATGGGCTTGTCTGACATCAAAGCATTTTATAAAGTGATACATGACATACTGTACATCTTTCTTGCTTTGCAGAGACCTACATAAACCAGCTCAGGATTTTAATAAATAATGCATACAGAGTCACAGAGTCATTAGAAAATGTAAATTGGGTGCTATGTAAGCCTTGAGCTGTAAACAACAACAACAAATATCGAATTATTTCACTATATATATAATATAAGGATTGACATAAGCTAATAAATAAAATTCACTTTATAGAAGATTTCACATTTGATATGGTTCTGTTTCCAAGTGTTTTACATTATCTTGAATGACCATATGACTATGCACATGTAGATGTGGCACCAACAAGGGCCATAAGACATCCGCCCATCCAGTGTTGCCAACCTCCCAAAGCATTTTTTACTGACAAAACATGGGGTAATTGCTGACAGAGCACTTTCTTACTGACAACCTAAAAAATGACAGACAAACGACAGACAATTTATATTTAACCACTTCAGCCCTGGGAAGAATTGGCTGGCCAAAGACCAGAGCACTTTTTGCCATTCAGCACTGCGTCGCTTTAACTGACAATTGCGCTGTCTTTCGACGTGGCTCCCAAACAAAATTGACGTCCTTTCTTCCCCACAAATAGAGCTTTCTTTTGGTGGTATTTGATCACCTCTGCGGTTTTTATTTTTTGCGCTATAAAAACAAAAAAAGAGCGACAATTTTGAAAAAAAAAAAGCAATATTTTTTACTTTTTGCTATAATAAATATCCCCCAAAAAAATATAAAAAAAATTTTTTTTCCTCAATGTTGGCCGATATATATTCTTCTACATATTTTGGTAAAAAAAACAAAAAAAAACTCAATAAGCGTTTATTGATTGGTTTTCGCAAAAGTTATAGCGTCTACAAAATAGGGGATAGTTTTATGGCATTTTTTATTAAAAAATTTTTTTTTACTAGTAATGGCGGTGATCAGCTATTATGGCGGACACTTTCGGCGCTATTTTGGGACCATTCACATTTATACAGCGATCAGTGCATGATTACTGTGTAAATGTGACTGGCAGTGAAGGGGTTAGCAACTAGGTAGCGCTGTAGGGGTTAAGTGTGTCCTACGGAGTGATTCTAACTGTGGGTGGGAGGGAAGGGCTACGTGTGACACGACACTGATCACCGCTCCCGATTACAGAGAGCGATGATCAGTGTCCTGTCACTAGGCAGAACAGGGAAATGCTTGTTTACATTTGCATTTCCCCGTTCTTCCTCTCCATGAGACGATCGCGGGTATCCCCACGGACATTGATTCCCAGGACTCGCGGAGCTTGCAGCGGGCGCTTACCCGCGCCTGCTAACCGGACCTCATGAGATCACGTACAATAACGTTTCACGCAGCGGAGCCAACCTGCCACAGTAAAACTGCGGCGGCTGGTCCGCAAGCGGTTAAACAGTATAAACACAATATGACAATACCCATAACAAGTCATTTGCCTGGTTTACACTTTAAGAGTCAACACAGTATGACAAATTATCAGCCCCTGATATTTACAGACAAAAGTAAAAAAATCACAGATTTTTACAAACTGTAAATTTACTGATGGTTGGCAACCCTGTGCCCATCAGTTTTCACATAGTAGGAGCCTGCTGGTTTATTCTACTCAGCGAATGTATTCCAGTAAAATCCTTGTTCCTCTAGCTCCATAAAAAGTGGCCGGTCACCATCTGGTCACATGGACATTTTTTTAGAGTGCCAAACAATCTACACGTATGATAATTAGCATGCTTTGCAACTGGACTCTGAGTGAGTGCACCACGCTACACCTCCCCACCCCACAAGTGTACTTCTGCCTTAACAGGGAGCATTACATTTCTCTAAGGTTAGATACATATTAGCATTTCCTTGGTAGGGTATGGTTAGTATACTATGAGACAGGTGTGTATACCTTCAAACAGTATTAAAATCAATGACAGTCCTTAAATATGGAGACTGCATTATTCTTTTTAGACCTTTCCTCTTATTTTCACAGTAATCCAGACAGTAAGGCACTTCCTGTCTTAGGGTGTCTCCACTCCAGATAGAGGAGCAATAGAGCCACCCACAGATAAAAGATTGTCAATCCTGAGGGGAGGGTTGTGTTAGCTGAACTAGCAGATTTAGATGAACTTGACCAACAAATTTAAAGCTAAACCCTTGCAAACATTTTTAAACAGTTACAGCAACATTTTTGTTTTATTTGGAATAAATATTTGGAGTTTTTACATAAATTAAAAATAAAGTTGAATTTTGTAAGCACCCTTGTCAGTGGTAAATGGTTTGTCTTAACCATCTAACTCCTATTCTGGACAGCTTGGTCTGTTCAAGGAAGTTGAAAAATAACACACTTCCTGGCTGGAGAAAATTAAAGAAGAAAAGCTTAAAAAACAAATAAAGGCAGCCCTCACATCTAATTATTGGTGAGCTGCAATATAATACATTTCTGTTTATGTATTTATTACTGCTGTCACTTCTCATGTCAGGAGGAAGTTCCATATGTTGTCCCTGTACATTAGGAAGTTTATTAAGATTTTACACTTGTAGTGCAGGTAGACTTGCCAACTGGATGGTAAAATTGGGACTATATTAATAGAAAGAGGCCATTAGGGTGGTATTTTTTCTCAGAAAAGGTGGCAACCCTAAGTGCAGATCACAAGAAGATCAAAGCTTCTTCGGAATATAAACTGGTCCAGACCATAGAGTACTCTGGAGCAGCTTTATTCAACCAGGGTGCCTTCTGGGTTCGTCGGGGGTGCCTTGGCAAAATGCCAAAAATTTTCTCAAATGCCTAAAAATTGCTCCAAATTGGCCAAAAACTGTGTACCAACCAGCGGGTGGATCAAGATTGCTTTTTATTACACAAAGCCACAGGTTTTCATTGTGCACCGTTACAACCTTGAACATTGGCCAGCCGCCGGCATCCTAACATCTCCTGATGTCATTGATTGATTAGGAGGACATCGGGCACATGCACAGTAGTATCCTTGTTTGACAGCCCGACCCACTCTGTCAGCACTGGGGTCATGTTAGCTTTGAGAGGGAGAAAAACTGAGGAAGAAGAAATGCTGGAACACTAGTCAGTACCAATGTGCAAAAGTGTATTTGCTTTGAAAATTGCTGCTGCAATATGTAAAACTATTCATTTAGTTTTATACTTTTTACAATGTGGTGCCTCCAGATCGTCCATAATTTTAAAGGGTGCCTTGAGATTGTCTATAATTTTAAATGGCGCCTTGAGATTGTCTTTAATTTTAAAGGGCACCTTGAGATTGTCTTTAATTTTAAAGGGTGCCTCCAGATCGTCCATAATTTTAAAGGGCGCCTTGAGATTGTCTTTTATTTTAGAAGGCGCCTTGAGATTGTCTTTAATTTTAAAGGGTGCCTTGACTGGAAAAAGGTTGAGAAACACTGCTCTGGAGGGCCCTGTTGCAGTGATATGAAACAAGTTTAATTTTTATATTGAAATCAGTTGATGCCTTCTCATGTGAAAATAGTGAACTAACACTAGCATGTAAAAATGGTAGTGTTAGTTCAAAATAAGGACTTTTTACTGTGTACAATTTCTACTGTGATCAATGATATGACCTGTGTCTTGCAGGACCCATGCTGTAAAGCAGGGATATGCAATTAGGGACCTCCAGCTGTTGCAAAACTACAAGTCCATCATGCCTCTGCCTCTGGGTGTCATGCTTGTGGCTGTCAGAATCTTGCTATGCCTCATGGGACTTGTAGTTCTACAACAGCTGCAGGTCTGCTAATTGCATATCCCTGCTCTAATGGTTGCTTCAAGAGATCTTCACAAACATTTCAGCTAAAGTTTGAAGAACCGAAAAGTTCACTTGATTTTTAGGAGGAGAAACGAGTAGCACGGGGGATGCTGCTGGTGTACCTTATCCCAGTGGAGGGGGCAATGATTGGAACAGGTATTTTGACCCGCCCAACTGAATGTTGCCTCCAATGGGTAATGTCCTGCTGGCTTAGTTGTTCCCCATAGACGTGATTTAGAAAACGGTTGTAACAGGCTACTGTCATCTCATGGCCAGCCTGTGTGTGTATTTTATTGAAGGATAGAAAATACATACATAAGAATGGTGGTGCCAATGTGTGCTAAAGCTTAAAGTAGAACTATAGGCAAAACTTTTTTTTCATTTCAGATAGAGTAAGCGAGGATTATAACCCTGGTTTATTTTTTGCCATCTGTGCTATATTGGGGAGATTTACCTTCCCTTCCTGTCCCAAGTGAGATCAAATCCCTGCAAATTAAGGGAATCCCTTGTGGACCCCCAGGCCAACAGAACTAGTGTCCTCATTGGAAGATTTCCCCTTTATTACTAATTTGGGATTTTCTTTTACTTTCACTTTAAATGCTAATGGTAAACAGAACACATAGAGAGGGTGAATCAGATGCACAGACAGCAATAACAACTCTCCACTCCATCCAAAACTAAAGAAAAAGTTTTGCCTTTAGTTATACTTTAGGTTTATTTTTTATTTTTAAATTAGAACAAGGGACAGTGCCGAATGAGAAACATCCCTTGTGCTGGTGGCTGCTATCTTCGGTTTTCTATATTTTTATTGCCATTTTTTGACATTTATTGTTTTTTTTTAAGAATAAACCAAAGTCAGATACAGACTTTGTTTAACCACTTAAGGACCGGAAGGATTTTCCTCCTTCCTGACCAGGCCATTTTTTGCGATATGGCACTGCGTCGCTTTAACTGACAATTGTGCGGTTATGCAACGCTGTACCCAAAACAAAATTGATGTCCTTTTGTTTCCCCACAAATAGAGCTTTCTTTTGGTAGTATTTGATCATTAACCGTGGTTTTTATCTTTTGCGCTATAAACAAAAAAAAAAACGTAAATTAAAAAAAAATAAAAAACAATATTTTTTACTTTTTGCTATAATAAATATCCAAAAAAAAACAAATTTCTTCATCAGTTTAGGCCAATATATATTCTTCTACATATTTTTATAATAAGCGTATATTAATTGGTTTGCACAAAAGTTATAGCGTCTACAAAATAGGGGATAGATTTATGGCATTTTTTTTTTACTAGTAATAGCTGTGATCAGCAAATTTTAGCAGGACTGTGACATTGCGGCGGACACTTTTTTGGGACCATTGACATTTATACAGCGATCAGAGCTAAAAAATAGCCACTGATTACTGTATAAATGACACTGGCAGAAAAGGCGTTAACACTAGGGGGCAATCAAGGGGTTACGTTTTACGTAGAGAGGTGTTTCTGACTGTGGTGGGAGTGTACTGCCTGGAGGAGAGACAGAACAGGGATCTGTCTGTTTACATTCTGTCTCTCTGTGGAGAGATTGTGGGTGGCTGGTGGACATCATGTCCGCCGGCCATGCGCATCGGCCCCGGCGTCTCGCACCCTATTCCTCTTAAAACGGCCACCGTACAATGACGGCGGTTCGTGCAGGGGAGCCACCTGCCGCACTACAACTGCGGGGGCTGGTCCGAAAGTAGTTGAATCTTCAGTCCTCTACATTCTGGAACAAAAGCAGTGTGGATTGGATTTACCTGTTCTGGTAAATCCAAATGACTGAAGATCAGCATCAGGACTAGGAAGAACTCGGGAGGCAAAGATGCACCAGTCATGGAACCTCGTGGGCGTTGAACTGCTGAAGCTAAGGTAAGTATTTGTTTTGCTTTAAATGAAGAGAACAGCCACCAGGACATGAGACACTTCTCATTCAATATAAGTACTGTCCCATTTTTCTGATTTTGTGGCTAATGGCAGCTTCCTTGACCGTAAATGAGAGGAGGGTTTAGTTCCCACATAAACTTTGAAGCAAAACTAAACTCATTGATTTAACGGTTCAAAACACAGTTATATTTCCGGCATCCCGGGATTGTTAACTGTTACCTTTGCTTGTGCTCTCAACCAAACTATCAAACCATCAATAGGCTAGTGTCATAACTGATCACATGTGCAGCACAATGACAGTTGCAGATCAAACAGAAGCTAAGATGGCAGCTTCCATAGCTGAAAAGAATAGGAGGGTTTAGTTCAGCTTTAAGGCCCCTTTCACACCTAAGCGTTTTTCATGCGGTGCAGCGCTAAAAATAGCGCCTGTTCACCGCATGAAAAAATCCTGCTCCTTTAACTCCAGTGTGAAAGCTGGCGGGCTTTCACACTGGAGCGGTGCGCTAGCAGGATGACAAAAAAAGTCCTGCTAGCAGCATCTTTGGAGCGGGATAGGAGCGGTGTGTTCACCGCTCCTATACCGCTCCTTTCCATTGAATAGAATGGGACACCGCGGTGAAACCGCGGCAATACCGCCGCAAAGCGCCGCTACAGCGGCGCTCTGCAGGGGGTGTTTAACCCCTTTTAGGCCGCTCGAGGGGGTTAAAACCGCACCGCGAGCGGCCGAAAACCGTGGTGAAAACGACGGTAAAGCAGCACTAAATATAGCGCTGCTTTACCGTCACCGCGGCTCACCGCCCCAGTGTGAAAGGGGCCTAAGAGTAATGGGTATGTGACTGACCATTGTGAGTTACTGCACTTTGAATTTCCGTTTTTATATATATATGTAAAGTCCATAGGCTCTGTAACAGTCCCATTTACTCATCAGCCGCAGAGACGCAATCTACCACAAGTGTCTTATTACACTCAGCCAGAAACCAGGGGAAGCATTCATTAATCTGATATATAATTTATCTGCTATACTACAGAACTTGATTGTAAAAGGTTTTCTCCTTGAAATATAAACTGTTATAGAACTTACTAGGAGAGAGGCAGTCTGATTTACTCTTACAGCTAAAAGCCACTTCTGAACCAGGGAACGGCATTGCGCAGGGGGCAGCATGCAGGATTCCTGATTGCTTTACACCTTAAAAACCCAATATGTCCCGTAGCATTGAACAGGTTAAACCTACAAGAAGACAATACCACTCACTTTATAGAATACTGATAGTTATAAGCATTTTCATACTACATACTCTCTAGGGTGGAGGGGAAAGTCACACTTCTGTCTTATCAGTGTTGTGTATATTTAAAGCGGAACTGCACTCTCTCAATCAAAAATAACTATTTTTAATCCTTATGCTGCCAATGTTAGTAAATACAGTAGATTGGAAAGTATATTATATTTAATAATCCTTCTTTCTTGCCTAGGCTATAATGATTTCTTCCTCCCCGAAGGAGGGGAGGAGGTGTTTTCTCAGATAAGCCCACCCTCCCGTCTGCATGCCTGGGGTAAGGGCAGATGGGTTCCAGGAAGTAAATGCTAGATAAATCATTTGCCCTTGTTCAAGATGGCCACAGCTAGAAACATTAGGGGGTGTTTTTAAAAGTGATTTTTCACCAAAATGAAGCATGGAGCCAGGGATGGATGGGGGAGTTTGATTTGAATGTTAAAAAAGAATGACATGGTGTTTCCAGTTTGTGGTGCTTAGATACAGTTTAATTCCACTTTAAAGTGACACTAAAGGTTCGTTTTTTTTTTAAAATAACAAACATGTCATGCTTACCTCCACTGTGCAGCTCATTTTGCACAGAGTGGCCCTGAACTTGCTCTTCTGGGGTCCCTCTGTGGCTCTTGCACATCAGATAACTCCCTAAGAGAAGCACTCTCCGGGGGGGGGGGGGTTTCCTTGGGGGCACACTTCTGAGTCCAGCATTCAGCTTCCATAGAGACCAAATGCAGGACTCGCAACCCCCCACCCGGTGCTCGCATTTGATTGACAGCAGTGGGAGCCAATGGCTGCTCTGCTATCAATCTATCCAATCAACAGCCGAGAACCCCGGGCAGAGAGACAGCGCATCACCCGTGGGTCAAGTTCGGGCCAAATGGGGGGGGGGGGGGACTGGGGAACTGGTCACTGACAGGTGTTTTTTCACCTTAATGCATAGGATACATTAAAGTGAAAAGACACAAACCTTTACAACCCCTTTAAGCTTGACCTATTGTACTCCATAAACAACAGCCTTTTTTCATCGATAATAGGTAGCCTGGAAAACAGGTAAAAAGACGCCTAAGGCCTCTTTCACACGGGATGGATCAGTGATGATCCGCCCCGTGAATATCCGCTTGCTCCATCTCTGCACACTGTGCAGAGACGGACCTGTCAGAGCGCCGCTCTCCCCTATGGGAGATCGGATGACGACGTAACGGTAAAGTCCGTCGTCACCCAATCCGATCCGCAGACGGATGGAAAAGTAGGTTTTTCCTCCGTCACACTTTTTCGGATCGGAGCGGGTCGGATGTCAGCAGACATGTCACCGCTGACATCCGACACTCCATAGAGGTCTATGGAGGGTCCGTTCAGGTCCGCCTAAAAAAATGACAGGCGGACCTGAACGGAACGTTCGTGTGAAAGAGGCCTAAAGCTTTGCCCACTACAGTATATGTAAATAACTATGTAATTTTGGGAATCTGATTTAAATATGGTCTACCTAGCTGGATTTTTGCAGAAAACCTAAACAACCCTTTATTAGTACATGTTGATTTCAAAGACACAACTTATATTACAATTACTATTATATAATAAAATCCTTCAGTGATTGTATGCATTGTTTGTTTAGCCGTAACTAGGTTGTTGCAGGCAATTAACCTTTAAATTAAAAACTATATATATTATTTTAAATACCAACAAGATAGTGAAAAGTACTTTAGGGGAAAACATTTTCTATTAGTGTATTATTATCATGGGGACAATATAGAGCAAGTGATAAGAAGAAAACATAGTTAAGTAAACAGAGATACAAATAGCACATGTATTGCAAAGATGGTGCTGCAAGAGAATTTTACAGAAGGATAGATTCAAGCTTCTTCACCTGGAGAAAAGAGGTGAACTTAGACCACCCAGCTCTATGACTATATCATCCTAGCACTCATGTCAACACTGATTCAAGAGAGACTAAACCAATCACATTATGATGAAGATTTCATAGTGTATAGGCGTGTCATGGCATTACTTAGGAGGGGGTGAGGATTATTAAATTATTATGAGGAGGTGAGTTGTAATTTGGATAAAGAAAGGCCCGTGGATGTAGTGTATCTATATTTGCTAAAGCATTTCATACAGTGCCCTACAAACGATTCATTTGCAATCTAAGGTCTTTTGGCATTGCTGATATGGTTTCTATGTGGATAGAAAACTGGTTACAAGAGAGGGTGATGAGGGTAGTGATTAATGTCAATATTTTCTGAATGATCTGGAGTTGTAAGTGGGGTACCCCAAGGCTTTGTTCTGGGACCAATTCTGTTGAGTTTATTCCTAAATGATATAGAGGTTGGTATAAATGGGTCAATCTCAGTGTTTGCTGATGATACAAAGCTAAGCAGGGCAAATAACTTCACAACAAGATATATCAACTTTAGAAGACCTCAATAAAATAGAGGGGTGGGCATCTAAATGCCAGATGAGGTTCAATGTTGGAAAATGTATGTAAGTCATGCACTTTTTGAGCTAAAAATATACATAAGGGGGGGAACCTTTGGGGGAATCAAGAATGGACAAGGATCTGGGGGTCCTGGTAGATCACAGTCTAATCAATAGCATGCAATGCCAAGCTGCAGCAAGCTAGGCCAGCAGACTATTAGCATGCAAAAAAGGATATTTACTCCTGAGATAAAACTATAATGCTACCACTTTGCAAAACTCGGGTTTGGTCACATCTTGAGTATGCCATCCAGTTCTGGTCACCCAAGCTCAGGAAGGATGTACTAGAACTGGGGAGAATCCCGAGAATGGCATCAAAGCTAATAAGGTGGCTGGAGGACTTCAGTTGTGAGCATATTAAACATATTCTACCTGGAGGGGAGGTGTTTAACAGGGGATATGATAGTGATCTAAAAATCCTTTAATGGTGACTCTAACATTAGGAGGACATTTTTTTAATCTTAGGTTTCTAAAGTAGACACGTGGCCACACAATAAAGTTGGACAAGAAACAATTCAATCATGAACTACCTAAGGGGTTATTTATTGTTAGAGCGGCAAGGATGTGGAACTTCCATCCACAGTTGGTGGTGTCAATGGAGAGTGTAGATAAATTCAAAAAACTTTTAGATGTGTTTCTTAACGAACACAATGTACAGGGATATGGAAAAGAGTAATCATACACACACTCTATCAGGTTGAACTGGATCGACTAGTGTCTTATTCAACCTTACCAAATATGTAACTGTGTACTTCATGTTGTAGTCAGGTCTCAGTGGTTCATCTTCTGTGACTCCTGGTCTTCTTACATCCCCCGTTATGCCTTTCATTAGTAAAAGCTGATTTTCTTTATTACATTTGCCGCAGAGTGCTGACTTAAATATTAATGTTATTGGATTTCACTAATAATGGAAAGGTGTTAAAAGGGTGCTTTCTGAGTTCATTAGTATGCACATTGCCATTATCTATTTTTTTTTCTCTTTAATCCCGTTCTATTCTTCTATAACATTAGCATCAGTCTTTTTATAGGTGACCCAGTGAAGTGACTAGCCTCAGGAGATACATAGAGATTAAAAAAATCCTCCTCAGTTTGTACCGGTTTATCTGCAGCCCTCTCTTCTCTACAGCCACTCAAAGTGCACTGTTTACAAAGTATTTCCCATGTCCAGGAGGCATGATACAGGAATCTGATGCCACACACTGCACAGCATAGCACAGAGAGGAGAGCTGAGTGTAATATGAGACCTGAGTGGATGCAATTGACACACACTCCTGTATACAGTCTCTTAGGCAAACAAGTACAGCTGAGGCTGTGTGCTCCAGTGGGAGAGCAGGGCTTTCTCCTGTGATTGCTTGGTGTCAGGAAAAATTATTAGAATTGACTGGCAGAAAGAGGACAGATAAGATAGAAATCATACTATGTGCTTTGGATTAAGCCACTATAGAAGGATATTTTTATTTTTTTTCATTTCTCATATCAGAGGTTTACAGCCACTTTAAAGAAGTTATTAAGGCAGAAGTTTTTTTTTTTATCTTAATGCATTCTATGCATTAAGATAAAAAAAAAAATTGTGTGTAGCAGCCTCTTCCTAATTATTTACCTGAGCCCTATCTCTCTCCAGCGATGTCCACCATCTAAGCCGTCTGGGTATTCCTCCTGATTGCCTGAGACACAGCAGCGGCGCCATTGGCTCCCATGGCTGTCAAACAAAGTCAGTCAGCCAATCAGGGGAGAGGGGGCAGGGCCGAGGCGGGGCTCCGTGTCTGAATGGACACACAGAGCTGTGACTTGGCTTGGGTGCCCCCATAGGAAGCTGCTGACTGTTGGAGCACTCGATAGGAGGGAGGGGCCAGGAGCAGCAAAGAGGAACCCAAGAAAAGGAGGATCTGGGCTGCTCTGCAAAACCAATGGCTCAGAGGAGGTAAGTTTAACATGTTTGCTATTTAAAAAAAAAAAGAAAAAGACAATCACTTTAAGCTGGCCATTTACTTAAAGGTTTCTCATGTTCATTCCAGTGGGTTGAACAAGAGAAATCCATAGATTCCCCAATTCATGTGTGAGCTAGGTGCAGCATTGTGCGGTAGGCAGAGAACACCCAGAGTCCAAGTTTGGCAATAGCAATATATTGTAGAAAAGTTCAGCAAGATATACAGGTCCAGCAGGGAAGCACACCTGACCTGGCCACTTACACAGTGACAGTGGTGGAGCAGCGGTATGAAGAATAGAAAATGCCAACTGCATCTGCCATAAGGAGCAGAATGCAACCTGGCAGGTAGACATACTCCCTGCACTCTCCCTACTCCTCAGGAACCTTTCCCTGTCTCTAATCACTGTGCCTGCCAGACAGGGAACCTTTCCCTATGCTAGCTACTCACATAAAGCTTGTCAAGCCTGAGAGCTGTAGTCCTAAATAGACTGTCTGACCCAAGATGGCCCCCTGGGGTCACACGTGGTGCCCACATGCATCCAATTCAGATAGTGGCCTCCTAGTGAACGAGGAAATAATAGAGGAATCATGTTCACATAAATTCCTCCCCCAACTGGATGAATTATCCACTGCCAGCTAAAGTATTCTGATAGCAGGTACCCACAGCTGTCAGAATACCCAAACAGTCACTGCATCTCATTTCGTAAGGTCAATGTTGGTTTGATTTTTTCCCGTCTGGTTCCTTTGATTTCTCAGTTGAGTTTAATCCAGGTGAACGTTATCGGCAGGGCCACTTACAGCTTGAATTTCATGGCAGTTCACAGGAATCACCCACTTATGGTCAGTTTTGCACTGCCTGAACATCATGTTATATTTCACCTTTGGCAGCCCCAGTGCCCCATATCCTGAGCTCTGAGGTCACCACCAAGGTGGCATGGTAGTCTTTGAGGAGTGCCAAGAGGACCAATGTCCTGGACAGGCAGGATTTGCCTTTTGTATACAGGGCCATTTTAACATTTATTAAAACACATTGTTTTTGTTCCTAACAACATTGTGTTGTTATGACCATAAACTTTTAAACCAGAATGCTCTCTAGTGTATGATGAGTGTTTTTATATTGCCAACGCCACCTACCAATCTGCTGAGAAGGAGACAGTTACATGTTACTTGATCTACAGAAAAGCTTAATACACCACTAAGCAGGCCTTATACCCCTCCCTCCTCAGTTCTATGTCTGGTTTATTACCCACAAGCCTCTAGAGATGGTCAGACAAAGAAAAAACATTGTACATTTTTTTGTCCCTTCTTTTCATCTTGCTGCCCCAGGCATAGGCAAAGGATGCCCAACGATAGGCAATCGTGTTTCCAAGGCAATTGTGTTTCTATGCTAAATGTATTGGAGGTTACATTTTAATATATAACAGGCATTACATATGTCTGGTTTGTACCTTTACTTTTGTGATGTGAAAAGTGTCTGGGGGTAGCATTGAACCAAGCTGTAACGGTAGGGCACAGCTAGAACAAGACGAGTATCTGACCTTGAAGATATAGTCTGCAGCCTCGTCTTAGGACTGATATGGTACGTATTATTGGCAATCACTGCACATGGTGAAAATGATTTTCGGGGGATGGGCTTGTCTGACATCAAAGCATTTTATAAAGTGATACATGACATACTGTACATCTTTCTTGCTTTGCAGAGACCTACATAAACCAGCTCAGGATTTTAATAAATAATGCATACAGAGTCACAGAGTCATTAGAAAATGTAAATTGGGTGCTATGTAAGCCTTGAGCTGTAAACAACAACAACAAATATCGAATTATTTCACTATATATATAATATAAGGATTGACATAAGCTAATAAATAAAATTCACTTTATAGAAGATTTCACATTTGATATGGTTCTGTTTCCAAGTGTTTTACATTATCTTGAATGACCATATGACTATGCACATGTAGATGTGGCACCAACAAGGGCCATAAGACATCCGCCCATCCAGTGTTGCCAACCTCCCAAAGCATTTTTTACTGACAAAACATGGGGTAATTGCTGACAGGGCACTTTTTTACTGACAACCTAAAAAATGACAGACAATTTATATTTAACCACTTCAGCCCTGGGAAGAATTGGCTGGCCAAAGACCAGAGCACTTTTTGCCATTCAGCACTGCGTCGCTTTAACTGACAATTGCGCTGTCTTTCGACGTTGCTCCCAAACAAAATTGACGTCCTTTCTTCCCCACAAATAGAGCTTTCTTTTGGTGGTATTTGATCACCTCTGCGGTTTTTATTTTTTGCGCTATAAACAAAAAAAGAGCGACAATTTTGAAAAAAAAAGCAATATTTTTTACTTTTTGCTATAATAAATATCCCCCAAAAAAATATTAAAAAAATTTTTTTTCCTCAACGTTGGCCGATATATTCTTCTACATATTTTTGGTAAAAAAATAAACGCAATAAGCGTTTATTGATTGATTTTCGCAAAAGTTATAGCGTCTACAAAATAGGGGATAGTTTTATGGCATTTTTTATTAAAAGATTTTTTTTTACTAGTAATGGCGGTGATCAGCTATTATGGCGGACACTTTCGGCGCTATTTTGGGACCATTCACATTTATACAGCGATCAGTGCAATTAAAAATGCACTGATTACTTTGGAAAAAAAAAAAAAAAAATGCACTGATTACTGTGTAAATGTGACTGGCAGTGAAGGGGTTAGCAACTAGGTAGCGCTGTAGGGGTTAAGTGTGTCCTACGGAGTGATTCTAACTGTGGGTGGGAGGGAAGGGCTACGTGTGACGCGACACTGATCACCACTCCCGATTACAGAGCGATGATCAGTGTCCTGTCACTAGGCAGAACAGGGAAATGCTTGTTTACATTTGCATTTCCCCGTTCTTCCTCTCCATGAGACGATCGCGGGTATCCCCACGGACATTGATTCCCAGGACTCGCGGAGCTTGCGGCGGGCGCGCACCCGCGCCTGCTAACCTGACCTCATGAGATCACGTACAATAACGTTTCACGCAGCGGAGCCAACCTGCCACAGTAAAACTGCGGCGGCTGGTCCGCAAGCGGTTAAACAGTATAAACAATATGACAATACCCATAACAAGTCATTTGCCTGGTTTACACTTTAAGAGTCAACACAGTATGACAAATTATCAGCCCCTGATATTTACAGACAGAAGTAAAAAAATCACAGATTTTTACAAACTCTCTGTAAATTTACTGATGGTTGGTAACCCTGTGCCCATCAGTTTTCACATAGTAGGAGCCCCAGGGCCTGCTGGTTTATTCTACTCAGCGAATGTATTCCAGTAAAATCCTTGTTCCTCTAGCTCTATAAAAAGTGTCCGGTCACCATCTGGTCACATGGACATTTTTTAGAGTGCCAAACAATCTACACGTATGATAATTAGCATTTTCAATATTGACTCTCTAGATATCACTTTATTCAGTATAGTCTTCTGAGTTTTGCAGCAACCAGACCTCTTAGGCACTGTTGTCTGTAGTGAATAGGGACCCAACACTGAAGCGATTAACCCTGTCAGTTAAAGCGGCCGCAGCCACCTTAAATAAGGGCAGCTAATTCATGTAGCATTTACTTCCTGGAATCTAGCTGCCCTTAGCTCAGGCATGCAGGCAACAGGGTGTGCTTAGAAGAAAGAACCTCCTTCTCTCCTCCAGATGAATGAAAACAAAAGGTCTATGAAGACTCCTGGGATAGGTGACATCATTTTGGCCTAGGCCAGGCACTATAAAACAACTGAAGAAATGTAATAAAAAGCTTTAAACAAGTAAATATAACATATTTTCCTATGTATTTACTAAGGCTAGCAGCATAAGGATAAAAAATGGTTAATGTTGATTGAGAGAGTTTAATTCCGCTTTAAAGATTACAGCGGTCTCTTTTCTTCAGACCCTTCTGACTGAACAGTGAAAGAGCAGCAGACAGATGAGATCATAACAAGGTCACATACAACAAGGTCATGATTTATTGAATACACAACTGCATTATTCTGAGAGTTTAATATTTGACAGTTCAACTTTATTAATAGGGTTGAGCTTGGTACACACGAGCCAATTGTTGGGCGGAATCGGCCAGTTCAATAGAAACTGGCTGACATTCGACCCGTGTGTACTGGACAGAGTAGGGACTAGCAGGGCCGGACTTACTATTGGGCTTGACTGGGCTGAAGCCCATGGGCCCCGCCCAATAGGGGGCCCCGTCAGCCCCGCCGAGATACATAGCTGAGTGTACGCGACTTGCGGGAGAGGGCCACTGTCATCTGCTAGGAGCTTTGGAATAGCAGAGAGAGAGAGAGACGAGCGGTGGCAGGGGCTGTGAACAGGAGGCGGGGCTGAGTAAATGTCTAACAGCGAGGGCTGGAGGAGCAAGTGTATCATGCAGCAGACAGAGTGTAACCCTCCCCCTTTCCAGCCCACCACATTTGATTACACAGGTGCTGAATGGGGGCCCCCGGGAGGGAGATGCACAGTACCTGAAGCCCGAGGAGGACATAGCAGAGGAAGGTACAACCACAGCAAAATCCTGCAGCACTGAGCACACACAGCATTCTGGCTGAATGGAAACAAGATCGTGGGGAGCCCTGCACAGTCACATGTAATGCTGGCTGGACAGTGTCTTCCAGAAATGTATGTCTTCAGGCAGTGCAATGCTACTGATCAGCCTCCCCCTCGCTCTGTAATCTTTCTTTTTCTTTTCTTTTTGTAGCTGCACACTGCACTGATAAGATCTCTGGAAGACCCCACAGCCCACCTTCATTCTGTGTCCAGTGAGGGGTCACACATGGCTGGCTGTTAACCATTTCAGCTCAGCTAGTAAGCCAGAGCTCTGTGTGTGCTGCAGAGTTTGATGTTTTTGTGAAGAATTTAATGCTGATTCAGGCTAGAAGTTTCACAGACCCATTAACTGTCCTCCACTAATCCTGACCAGATCACTGTTTGTAAGAAACATTTTATTTTGGAAATTAAATGTGCTGCTGCCTTGTCACTTGGTTGTACTTTTCAAAGGAGGATCACTGACTTGATCTTGCAGAGCTGGTTTAAATAGAGTGGCACAGCCCTGCAATACTATATACATGTACACTGAGTTCAACCATAAACGCAGTCTCTGACCATCTCCTGTACCAATTCTGCAGTCTCTGACCATCTCCTGTATCATGTCTGCAGTCTCTGACCATCTCCTGTACCAATTCTGCAGTCTCTGACCATCTCTTGTACCAAGTCTGCAGTCTCTGACCATCTCTTGTACCAAGTCTGCAGTCTCTGACCATCTCTTGTACCAATTCTGCAGTCTCTGACCATCACTTGTACCAATTCTGCAGTCTCTGACCATCTCTTGTACCAAGTCTGCAGTCTCTGACCATCTCTTGTACCAAGTCTGCAGTCTCTGACCATCTCTTGTACCAAGTCTGCAGTCTCTGACCATCTCTTGTACCAAGTTTGCAGTCTCTGGCCATCTCTTGTACCAAGTCTGCAGTCCCTGACCATCTCTTGTACCAAGTCTGCAGTCTCTGACCATCACTTGTACCAAGTCTGCAGTCTCTGACCATCTCTTGTACCAAGTCTGCAGTCTCTGAACATCTCTTGTACCAAGTCTGCAGTCTCTGACCATCTCTTGTACCAAGTCTGCAGTCTCTGACCATCTCTTGTACCAAGTCTGCAGTCTCTGACCATCTCTTGTACCAAGTCTGCAGTCTCTGACCATCTCTTGTACCAAGTCTGCAGTCTCTGACCATCTCTTGTACCAAGTCTGCAGTCTCTGACCATCTCTTGTACCAAGTCTGCAGTCTCTGACCATCTCTTGTACCAAGTCTGCAGTCTCTGACCATCTCTTGTACCAAGTCTGCAGTCTCTGACCATCTCTTGTACCAAGTCTGCAGTCTCTGACCATCTCTTGTACCAATTCTGCAGTCTCTGACCATCTCTTGTACCAAGTCTGCAGTCTCTGACCATCTCCTGTAGTGTGTCTTACACTTATATAACTCACATCACTCACACACAGCCCACATAGGCTGTATGTGAGTGATATGAGGTGTATATGTGTGACACAGGCTGCATATGAGGGACATTATATACACACACACAGAAAATGTTCACACATATACTAACGTGTCATGGAGGGGGGGGTCTTGTCACGTCACCTCCCTGAAATTAGTTTTTGCAGGTCTGGTTGTCTGTGCGCCGAGCCGAGTACACTCGGCTACTCTCGGCTGTGCTTGGGACTGCGAGAGGACCAGAGAGCCACGAGATACACATGACTCTGTATCTCGGCGGCGCCATTTTTAAACTTCAAGACTGCAATGACAAGGCTACACTGACAAGGCTGCAATGACACTGGACAAGGCTGCAGATGGACACTGATAAGGATGCATTGATGGGCATTTAAATGTAAGTTTTTATTTTTTCCCCCGCAACTTCCCTCTTAAAAGTTTTTTTCCTTAAAATTCCCTCCTAAAATTGGGGTGCGTGTTATATGCCGATAAATACAGTAATGTATAGAAGGTAGGGCCCGGAAGTGACTCAAGCCCAGGGGCCCCCACCACCCTAAGTCCTGCCCTGGGGACTAGGCTAGTAAGTTGAAAGGGGATTAATGTAGAGGTTCAGCCGAGTTGCAGATCTTAAGGCCCGTACACACGATCTGACTTTTTGACAACAAACATGCAAGTTAGCTGTTTTGGAGCAACATCCGACCGCGTGCACGCTCCATCGGACAAACTTTTTCTGTTTTCATCGGACTTTTGTTGGCTGTGCGAATGGACAAACTTTCTGCCAACAAAAGTCCGATGGAGCAAAGTCCGACCGTGTGTACACAAAACCATCAGACTTTTGTACAAAGTACAAACACGCATGCTCAGAACCAATGCAAAAGATCAGACAACAATACAGAAGTTGACCAAAGGTGGCGCTGGAGTAATTGAACGTCCTCTTTTGAAGTGTCGTCAGTATGTTGAAACGTCACTACGTTCGTGTTTGTTGCCTAAAAAGTCTGATCGTGTGTATGCAATACAAACTTGGGGCCAACGCCCTTTGTACAAAAATCCATGGGAAAGTTTGTACAAAGTCCGATGTGTATGAGGCTTTAGATGTTTGAATTCAGGTTGCATTGCAAGCTTCAAGCAAACTCACCAGCTGTATATAAGACAGCCAAGTCCATTGCATTGACCAGTTGCTTACAGTCAAATCTCTACAAACTTAAAAAAAAAAAAATGTACAAATGCATCATATCCTAAAGGTAATAATTCCCATTTGCACAATCAGGTTTAACCACTTGCCTACCAGGCACTTATACCCAGGGCAGGACTTAGGGTGGTGGGGGCCCCTGGGCTTGAGTCACTTCCGGGCCCTACCTTCTATACATTACTGTATTTATCGGCATATAACACGCACCCCAATTTTAGGAGGGAATTTTAAGGAAAAAAACTTTTAAGAGGGAAGTTGCGGGGGAAAAAATAAAAACTTACATTTAAATGCCCATCAATGCATCCTTATCAGTGTCCATCTGCAGCCTTGTCCAGTGTCATTGCAGCCTTGTCAGTGTAGCCTTGTCATTGCAGTCTTGAAGTTTAAAAATGGCGCCGCCGAGATACAGAGTCATGTGTATCTCGTGGCTCTCTGGTCCTCTCGCAGTCCCAAGCACAGCCGAGAGTAGCCGAGTGTACTCGGCTCGGCGCACAGACAACCAGACCTGCAAAAACTAATTTCAGGGAGGTGACGTGACAAGACCCCCCCCTCCATGACACGTTAGTATATGTGTGAACATTTTCTGTGTGTGTGTATATAATGTCCCTCATATGCAGCCTGTGTCACACATATACACCTCATATCACTCACATACAGCCTATGTGGGCTGTGTGTGAGTGATGTGAGTTATATAAGTGTAAGACACACTACAGGAGATGGTCAGAGACTGCAGACTTGGTACAAGAGATGGTCAGAGACTGCAGAATTGGTACAAGAGATGGTCAGAGACTGCAGACTTGGTACAAGAGATGGTCAGAGACTGCAGACTTGGTACAAGAGATGGTCAGAGACTGCAGACTTGGTACAAGAGATGGTCAGAGACTGCAGACTTGGTACAAGAGATGGTCAGAGACTGCAGACTTGGTACAAGAGATGGTCAGAGACTGCAGACTTGGTACAAGAGATGGTCAGAGACTGCAGACTTGGTACAAGAGATGGTCAGAGACTGCAGACTTGGTACAAGAGATGGTCAGAGACTGCAGACTTGGTACAAGAGATGGTCAGAGACTGCAGACTTGGTACAAGTGATGGTCAGAGACTGCAGACTTGGTACAAGAGATGGTCAGGGACTGCAGACTTGGTACAAGAGATGGCCAGAGACTGCAAACTTGGTACAAGAGATGGTCAGAGACTGCAGACTTGGTACAAGAGATGGTCAGAGACTGCAGACTTGGTACAAGAGATGGTCAGAGACTGCAGACTTGGTACAAGAGATGGTCAGAGACTGCAGAATTGGTACAAGTGATGGTCAGAGACTGCAGAATTGGTACAAGAGATGGTCAGAGACTGCAGACTTGGTACAAGAGATGGTCAGAGACTGCAGACTTGGTACAAGAGATGGTCAGAGACTGCAGAATTGGTACAGGAGATGGTCAGAGACTGCAGACATGATACAGGAGATGGTCAGAGACTGCAGAATTGGTACAGGAGATGGTCAGAGACTGCGTTTATGGTTGAACTCAGTGTACATGTATATAGTATTGCAGGGCTGTGCCACTCTATTTAAACCAGCTCTGCAAGATCAAGTCAGTGATCCTCCTTTGAAAAGTACAACCAAGTGACAAGGCAGCAGCACATTTAATTTCCAAAATAAAATGTTTCTTACAAACAGTGATCTGGTCAGGATTAGTGGAGGACAGTTAATGGGTCTGTGAAACTTCTAGCCTGAATCAGCATTAAATTCTTCACAAAAACATCAAACTCTGCAGCACACACAGAGCTCTGGCTTACTAGCTGAGCTGAAATGGTTAACAGCCAGCCATGTGTGACCCCTCACTGGACACAGAATGAAGGTGGGCTGTGGGGTCTTCCAGAGATCTTATCAGTGCAGTGTGCAGCTACAAAAAGAAAAGAAAAAGAAAGATTACAGAGCGAGGGGGAGGCTGATCAGTAGCATTGCACTGCCTGAAGACATACATTTCTGGAAGACACTGTCCAGCCAGCATTACATGTGACTGTGCAGGGCTCCCCACGATCTTGTTTCCATTCAGCCAGAATGCTGTGTGTGCTCAGTGCTGCAGGATTTTGCTGTGGTTGTACCTTCCTCTGCTATGTCCTCCTCGGGCTTCAGGTACTGTGCATCTCCCTCCCGGGGGCCCCCATTCAGCACCTGTGTAATCAAATGTGGTGGGCTGGAAAGGGGGAGGGTTACACTCTGTCTGCTGCATGATACACTTGCTCCTCCAGCCCTCGCTGTTAGACATTTACTCAGCCCCGCCTCCTGTTCACAGCCCCTGCCACCGCTCGTCTCTCTCTCTCTCTGCTATTCCAAAGCTCCTAGCAGATGACAGTGGCCCTCTCCCGCAAGTCGCGTACACTCAGCTATGTATCTCGGCGGGGCTGACGGGGCCCCCTATTGGGCGGGGCCCATGGGCTTCAGCCCAGTCAAGCCCAATAGTAAGTCCGGCCCTGCTTATACCCCCCTCCCATCCAGACCAATTTTCAGCTTTCGGTGCTCTCACGCTTTGACTGACAATCACTCAGTCATGCAACACTGTACCCAAATGAATTTTTTGTCCTTTTTTTCCCACAAATAGAGCTTTCTTTTGGTGGTATTTGATCACCTCTGGGTTTTTTATTTTTTGCGCTATAATTGAAAAAAGACCGAAAATTTTGAAAAAAAAACGCATTTTTCTTTGTTTCTGTGATACAATTTAGGAAATTATTAATTTTTCTTCATACATTTTGGCCACAATTTATACTGCCACATATCTTTGGTAAAAATAACCCAAATTAGTGGAAATTATTTGGTTTTTGTGAAAGTTACAGACTCTACAATCTGTGGTGCGAATTATACAAAATTGATCACATCTGATGTACTGGTGGCCGATCTCATTTCTTGTGACCCGAACATGCCAGGAAAGTACAAATACCCCCCAAATGACCCCTTTTTTGAAAGTAGACATTCCAAGGTATTTAGTAAGAGGCATGGTGAGCTTTTTGATGTTGTCATTTTTTCCCACAATTCTTTGCAAAATGAATTATTTTTTTATTTTTAATTTTTTTTCTACAAAATTGTCATTGTAATAGGTTATTTCTCTCACATGGCATGTGTATACCACAAATGACACCCCAAAATAAATTCTGCTACTCCTCCTGATTATTACGATACCCCATATGTGGGACTTTTACACAGCCTGGCCACACAGGGCCCAACATGCAGGGAGCGCCATCACGTGTTCTAGGAGCATAAATTACACATCTAAATTGTTGACTACCTATTACACTTTTGAAGGCCCTGGAGCACCAGGACAATGACACGTGACACTGACGTGGCACTGATGACAGATGGTACTAATACGGGGCACTGATAACACGTGACACTGATGACAGATGGCACTAATATGTGACACTGATGAGAGATGGCACTCATACATGGCACTGATATCACGTGGCACTAATATGTGGCACTGATGAGAGATGGCACTAATACGTGGCACTGATGACAGACGGCACTAATACGTGGCACTGATGACACATGACACTGATGACAGATGGCACTGATACCTGGCATTGATGACAGGTGACACTGATAACAGATGGCACGTGACACTGACAGGTGGCACTGATGACAGATGGCACTAATACATGACACTGATGACAGATGGCACTAATACGTGACACTGATGACAGATGGCACTATGTGGCACTGATGACAGATGGCACTATGTGGCACTGATAGATGGCACTGACTACAGATGGCACTGGCAGATGGCACTGGGGATGGCACTGGCAGATGGCACTGGGGATGGCACTGGCAGATGGCACTGGCGATGTCACTGGGCACAGATGGCATGGGGGACAGATTGCAGTGGTGGCAGTGGGCACAGATGGCATTTCATTTTATTTTTATTTTTAAAACTTACGGCGCTGCAGCCGTTCTCCTCCCCCTCCTCACACGCTGTCTCTGTGTGAGGAGGAGGAGCGGCGCTGAGAGATGATCTCATATGTTTACATATGAGATCATCTCTCATTGGCCAGGGCGATCGCGCAGTAAACGGCCGCTGTTATTGGCCGTTTACAGCGATCTGTGATTGGCCGTGTCCGAGGGACACGGCCAACACAGAATTTCCCTGCTGTGCGCTCGTGAGCGCGCACAGGGAACGAGGAAAGGGGAGGCCGTCATATGATGGCCTCCCGAGATTTCACATCCGCACTGTGGCCGTCATTCGGCTACGGCCGGATGTGTAGTGGTTAAATGAATTTCTCTTAAAGTATTTGTAAACCCTAATAATGAGCTTCTCTTATTTGCCACCCTTTTCCCTATACCAAGAGAAATGCAGAAATGGCATAAAAAATTAAAAATCATACTCACCTAGATGGCTGCAGCACCAATGGCATCTGTCCTCCGCTGAAAGAAGGGGAGAGAACAAAGGAAGCGCCACCTAAGTGCAATATTAAAAGCTGTTTTTTAATGGCATGGTATACATAAACACTTCCTTTTTTCTCTCCCCTTCTTTCTGTGTACAGAGCCAGCTCTCTGAGGACAGCAGCCACCCTAATTACTCCATCATCATCTGTATTCTTGGACTATCATTGTTGTATTTATGGACCAATGACCATAGCTGAGAGGCTGAGCCAGCTGCCGGTCCAGGCTTCTGGGCAGATCCTAACCATATGGTCAGGATCTTTTCAGAGCCTAGACCAGCTGAGTGACGTCAGCCGACAGCGGACTTTAGCCTGTTGTTGGCCGAAAAAAAGGTCATAGGAGTGTAGAACGAACTGCACTCATGTGATCCATAGGAGAAGCTTTGGCTATACGTCTTTATATAGCAAAGGGAAGACACTACCAGGAGGGTTAGAGAGTGCTGCTCACCCCCGAAAAACTGGAAATGGGAAAAATTCCCCCACAATGGGGTTTTTAGGCAGCAGAAATGAAATGTAAAGGAGTACTATGTAAAAATGATATAATTATTAATATAGAAAAACATAACACAGTAGTTAAAAACATTTTTAACTACTGTTTTATGTTTTTCTATATTAATAAATATTGAATTTTTACATAGTACTCCTTTACATTTCATTTCTGCTGCCTAAAAACACCATTGTGGGGGAATTTTTCCCATTTTATACTTCTTTATATATACCATCTAAAGCATTATGTTACATCTGCTTGATAACTGCAAAAAAATACCCATTCCTCCAGATAGAAATCCAATGCTGTCCTTTGTCTTGTGCACACTCAAGGAGCCTAATTATCTGTCGCAGTTCCGATCCTGGGACTATAGAAGAAAGGTGGCCATAGATGGATCGAAAAATACGGCCAGTTCAGCAGGGACCGGTCAACTGACCGACTTCTGTTCAGCTGCTTTGTTGGATAAAAGCTGCATTATCAGCTGCTGAAGCCAATTATTGTAGCACTAATCTGTGCATTCTGACAGTGGGGGAGCAACAGGGAGGATCCCCCCTTGATTGTGTGGATGGGGGAATTATTTCCATTTTTTTTTTCATTCACAACACTGGTTATGAGTAATTTAGCAAAATACAACCAGGCAGGGCTGACACCATATATTTGAACAGGCTGCCTACATGGGTCTGTACAGAACACTTGTGCATCCCACGACAATGAAGATGGCCCCTTTGCATACATGTACAGATCGGTACACCTGTGTGAATGGGGCCTTAGAAGCTGAATGCATTTCTGATATACCAATAGGTATTTTTCTGTGCTTGTAGGGGAATGAAATGCAGAAATGTACTACAAGTCTTTTATTTTCTTTTGCCCTGACATACACTTTAAACTTCACAGTTGGTGTACAGAATGCCTTCAGAAATGTAATTTCTTGCTTCTGTGATTGGCTCACCATATTTATCAGAAGTGTAAAATACAAGTAACATTTTAGGCATCCGCTGATCACCAAAAGGAGATTGTATTTTCTTTTCAACAAAAGTGAAGTTACACTTTAATAAGCAGAACTAAACTTTAAATTCAGGTCTGCTATGATCATAGAGACATTAGGGTGGATGGGTAAGGTATCAAAATGAGCATAAAATTAATTATCTGTTGTAGACAAATTAAAAGAGCTATAGCTTCTCTTCAGAAAGTCATAGCTAGATCTGAACTAGGAAAAAAAGCAAACTCCCATAATTTAACAGGGTCTTCCCGAAAGCTGGCCATAGATGGGTCCATTTTTTTGTTCAATTAATGTAGATGGGGAATCCTCCCTGCTGGGCTATTGTATTCTGATAGCAGGGAGACTTCCTGGCCATCAGTATATATACACTGATCAACATTGCAGGCTATAGCCTACAGCACTGATCAAGCAGGGACAATCAGACAGGGTGTTTTGTACAGAAGTCAATTCGTAGAGTGACTTCTGTACAACTTCCCTGTCCATACATGGATCAAATATCGGCTGGACCCTGCTGAATTGTCTGAATTTCCATCCATGTATGGCTGCCTTTAGTCTGCTATGTGCTTGGGAATGTCATTCTATATGTATAGCTGTAAGTATATTTGTAAAAATGGACCTATATTCACTTTGGCAAGTCTACCTCCCTGGCTCCCTCCCCTTACCGGATTCTGAAAAGCCCCCTTTTTTTTAGCTGTTTACATTTTTTTTTTTATCCAGCACCACCACAAGAATAACATGTCCTGGTTTCCAGCCTCCTGGGATATCTACATCACATATCCCAGGGGGCTGCAGAAGTGGGACAGAGGGGCAGAGCTGGTGTAGATATTGTGGGTTGGCTGCCATATTGGTCCAGCTCCCTCATCGTGACCCAGCAGCCTCTTCTGAGTTCAAGTAGAGGCCGTTGGTTCATGATGAAGGAGGTGGACCAAGATGGTGGCAGGCTGTCACACCTGAGCAGTGGATTGCCTCAGGACAATGCTGGCAATCTGGAAAGTTCAACTTTGAATGTTATCCAATTCTTGGTAAATCTGTGGACCAGCTCCATGGGAACCATGTCCAATACATTCAAATTTCTTTTTCCATAGAACTTTCCTGAAATGCAGATAGTGTCCTGGCTGGGATTCAAACCAAGGACCCCAGTAGTACAAGGTAGCAGTGCTAATCACTAAGCCAGGAGATGATTACAGACACAACATTTTAGGTCCCAGTCTGCATATTTGTTGCTATCACTTTGAAATGTAATTTTGTCTTTTTTCAGCAGATTTGGTTTCAGGAAATCCTTATCGAAAATTATATATTTTCTTGTGATGACAAGAGCTCCTAGTCTCATGTTTTTACTATACTTGACATAAAGGATATGTGAGAAAATTGCTATTTCCTAAGTTTAGCAATACATGCTCTGTATCTCTGTATTCCCAGCGTTGCCTTATAACGGCTGCCTACTGTAGATTTGCCTGACATATATGTGTTGCCATGGCAACCTAGGGTGTTCTCAGCCTATTTGTCAGCTTTCTTACCACCGTGTCATTGTGCAGAGACTGCTAATTCTCTTATGGCAATTCCTGAATGTACACAAATGGGGAGGAGGCCGAGAACAACACTCTGCACCTTATTTACCTGGCTTAATTATTAGTAGGCTATTTATGTCTCTTGTATTTTCCCTGTTAGCTGAAGACACAGCATTGGATTTGTTGTGGGATTGTTTTTCTCTTAAGAAGTAAATATATTTTTGTTCGTGTACAGGTTAATTTAGGTTAAATAGGTTTTGGGCCTTATACATTTTCTTTTAAATCAATATTTTAGCTGCATTTATATTTTTTGGTCACTTTGATCTAAACATTATGTTCACGAAGGAGCAGAGGGATTTCATCAGAAAAACAGAGATGCGAATGTTTGGGGGATAGGGGGTGAAGGATGATCAAGGTTCGGGGACCAAACAGGGACAAAAGAGGGGGCTTGGAAACTGATGGTGGCTGGAGGGAAAAATGTGGCATTGGGACAGAAGATCTAATGGGACTTTATTGTGAACCATGAGGGGTCAGACAGAGGTAAGTCGGCAGTTGGCCATGGATTGGAAGAGCGTAGAGGTAGTGGAGCAGAAGATGATCCTAGTGGAAGGGGATGAGCTAGCTTTCTATAGGACAACGGAAGAGCAGGCAGACCGGGATCCAAAGACAGAGCAGCAGGATCTTCTGAAGAGCCAAGAGTAAGGGAGGTGGTGAAGAAGAGAGCTGATCTTGAACTGGGGAAAGAGAGAGAAATGTGGGTGGGAGCTCATCCTCAACCATTGTGAGAATAGGCTAACGCCTGGTACACACAATGAGATTATCGGACCAATGGTCGTTTGTTTTTGTTTTTTTGTATGCTAGTCTCATATCGAAAATTAAAAGTTTAAAGTGACAAAAATTCTCGAACGACAGAACAGGATTTCGGAAGTGATGTAATGTGTTGTAGTGTATTTGTATTGTATTTTCAAACGACAACTGTACTTATTAAATAAAAATCGTACAATCTGGTATCGTAGGAGATAAATTATTATTACTATCATGATCCGCTCTCGAAAGCTGTGTACTAACGATCAGGTTATCGTACAATCGCTTCAAAAGTGGCATTTTTCATACGATTTTCTGATTGTGTGTACGAGCCCTAAGGGGAATTATCAGAGCTAGAAGACAGTGGATGAAGATCATGGCTCAGGGCAAGTAGTCAAAATGGGACCAGAGCATGGACAGGGGAGAAATGGGACTGAGTAAAAACCATTTGCTACTAAGAGATGGAGGGGAGAGGAAAGCAGCAGTAATTACATGCCATTCAAAGAGGACATAGGGTGTCAGTTCTTGCTCTGCGTGGACTAGGAACAAGGTTGAGAAGAGAAAAGGCAGAGAGGGAACTGATCATTTCCAGGAAACAGAGGGGAAGATAATCCTAGCTGGAGGGCAAAGATGAATTGATCATGGAGAGGAGATAAAGGAAGCTAATGGTGGATGAGCAGTGATTGTATAACATCGGGAGAGGAGGCTGATTGTAGAATGGGGGTAGGGGAGAAGTAAAATAGAAGCTGATTGTAGTGGGGGGGAATCTAATGCGGCATACACAAGGTCGGAATTTCCGATGGAAACAGTCCGACGCATGCTCGGAAGCATTAAACGTCCCTTTTATAGTGCTGTCGAACGTGTTTTATGCCGCCGTGTTATTGACCGTCGGAATTTGGTGTGATCGTGTGTAGGCAACACAGCGTGAGCGGAATTCTGACGGAATTCCGTCGGAAAAACCATCAGAGTTTTTTCCGACGAGAATTCGGATCGTGTGTAGGCGGCATAAGGTTAAAGACTAAGTTCATCTTTTTTTTTCTAAATTCCAGCTCACTTAAGTACCAATACAGCATTAACGCACTTCTTTTGCAGAAATAAAAAAGCTTTCTATTTACCCTACACAGCCCTAACCTCAGTGTCAGTGCTTGTTGTGTAAAAAGTGTCTCCATTACTTCCTGGACAGACCTGAGGATCATGGATGTGACACAGGAAGGAGTTCACCAGCTGACCTCATTAGAACACACCCTGCATCATCTACCCTCCTACTACAGGAGATTACTACCACCCACCTCTGCAGGTGCAGGCTTTACATTTTTTATTATTATTATTTAAAAAAAAAATGTTTACAGTTTCTTTTTTTTTTATCACTTTTATTGCTTTTGCAAGCAATGTAAACATCCCTTGTAACATCAATAGTCAGAGACAGGTACTCTTTATGAAGAGATATGGGGTCTATTAGACCCCAGACCTCTCCTCTGCCCTAAAAGCATCCGATCACACCAAGATTGGTGTTTTCTGATGCTTTACCCATTTGAAAATTGCAATGTTTACATCCAGGAAACCAGAAGTGACATTGCTTCCTGTTTCGTGTACCATAGAGATCACCGGGAACCTTCCGGTCCTCCATGTATGTGGTAAGCCAGCGGAATCACCAGCTTTCAGTCTGTGCTTGCCGCTGGTACAGGAGAGCCCTGAGAGGCACCAGCAGGCAGTGGAAGGGTCGACCCCTCCGCCACCTGTTAAAGCAATCCAGTGGCTAATTAGCCCCTTGGATTGGCTCTTACAAAAAAGCTGTCCACTGGCTATAAAAAATGATACCAGGATGATGCCTGTATCAGACAGGCACTTGCACTGCATCAGGGGTATGCAATTAGTGGACCTCCAGCTGTTGCAGAACTACAAGTCCCATGAGGCATAGTAAGACTCTGACAGCCACAAGCATGACACCCAGAGGCAGAAGCATGATGGGACTTGTTTTGCAACAGCTGGAGGTCCACTAATTGCATATCCCTGCACTACATAGTTGATGGTAGATCTAAAGGAGAATGTAGGATCGGATTGTATATTGTATGGTGAGCTTTACAGAACCCAGGGCATATTTTTCCTGTTTTCAATACTACAGTTCAATCCACATAGGATAGCTACTGCACACTCTGCCAAATGAATGACCTATGCAAGATGAAATTAAGGCAAGAAAAATTGATGCCTGTGTATTTAGTGAGAACAGCGATCACTGATTGCATTTAAAAAAATGTGCACCTGCAGAGGTGGGTGGTAGTGATCTCCTGGAGTAGGAGGGTAGATGATGCAGCATGTATTATGAGGTCAACTGGTGAACTCCTTCCTATATCACATCCTAAGGTCTGTCCAGGAAGTAATGGAGAAGTTTTTTTTATACAAAAGAAAATGGATGCTCAAATCAGGGAACAGAAATACTCAGACTTGGAGTCCAATTGTCGGTGCTCGTACTCAGAGCGCCCTCCACCTACTTGTAGTCACCATACGAAAGAAAGTGCCCGCAAATTTGTTATATGTTTTTACCAGAGTTTTATATCCCTATGTTGAACTTATACTTTATATAGCGGCCCTTTGGGTTGTAGACGACTGTGTGGTATAATAGTTGGAGCTCTTCATTTCTGTTATTGATGTCTTGATATGTTCCACCTGCGTTGTGGGCCTTACTTTTTGACGTCATGATTTACCTACAATTTATGTCCTTTTTTGGACAAGCTTTCAATAAACATATTGAAACAGAGGGACAAATGAGAAGGAAAGAGGGACAGAGGAACTTTGTTCCAAATCAGGGACAGTTGGAAGCTATGCCCTCCCTTACTCACTTAAAAATGAAAAATAAAATGTTGCCTTTATTTCTACTTTAAAGAGGGAGTCCGGCGAAATTTTTTTTTTTAAAAGACAGCAGCTACAAATACTGCAGCTGCTGGCTTTTAAAATATGGACACTTACCCGTCCAGCGCGCCCGCGATGTCGGCCCCCCCGAAAGCCGATCTGTCAATCGTCTCTCGGTGCTGCCGCCGCCGCCATCTTCGTTATGTAAATCAGGAAGTGAAGCCTTGCGGCTTCACTTCCCGGTTCCCTACTGTGCATGCGCGAGTCGCGCTGCACAATAAGGACACTCCCTGCTGTCTCTGGGATCCGTGTGTTTCCCAGCAGACAGCGGGGGGATGACAGGAAGTGGCGTAAATACCCGCAGATTCTGCGGCTATCTATGCCCGGAAGTGGGTGCAGATACCTGTATTATACAGGTATCTGTACCCCCCTGAAAGGTGCCAAGTGTGGCACCGGAGGGGGGAGGGTTCCGATGAGTGGAAGTTCCACTTTAGGGTGGAGCTCCGCTTTAATGGGAAGCCCAGGAAACGCTGGAGCGCAAAGCAGGCAACAAGGAAGTATCCAGAGGACTTCAAGTTACTGTACACAATTCAAGTACTGTATAAGTCATTGGACTGGCACACCTTCCATACATACTGTTGGGAAGATTGCAAAACATTTCAGGCAAGGGTTTTGTAACACCAGGCAGGCCACAAAGTAAACAAATTAAAATAGTGAGTAATGTAAATAGTATGGTGTAATAAAAGGTATAAATAGTATATATAAAAAGTAGAACAGATTTTGCTATAACTCCCTTCTCCTCTATAGGATACATTTTTTTCAGGAATCAGGAAATTAAATGAATAATAGTAATGACTTTATCATATAAAGAAAGAGTTCCAGCTTTCATTGTTAGTTTTTGTAGAAGTGGCTCCTTACATTGGTGACCAGGGAGGAATGTCATCTTTATTGGTGGCCAGGAGAGCTCGTTCTGTTGAAAGACAACAGCCTTACTGGCCAGATCATCAGGTGAAAGGAAAGGAAAGAAAGCCTAAACAAGAAAATGAATGCAGCCATAACATCTAAGGATTGGTAACCTGCAATATAATAAATGTTTTCTTTTAGGTTTAAACCACTTGCCGGCCGCCTACCACATTTTTACTACGACAGGTCGGCTCTATTGTGCGAAACTACGTACCTGTACATCATTTAGTGTAATAGACACTGGGGGCACGATCGCATGCTGATTGGACACAGAGGATGCCAATCAGCGGGTTCAGTGGACCCGATGTCCGCCGGCCACCCGCAATTATTCCCCAGAGAGGCAGAATGGCGATCTGCCTATGTAAACAAGGCAGATCACTGTTCTGACAGGGGAGAAGATAGAGATCTTGTGTTCTTGTAAAGCAGGAACACGGATCTCTGTCTTCAACCAGTCAGAGCAACCCCCACACAGTTAGCAAGCACCAGCTAGGCACACAGTTAACCCTTTGATCACCCCTGATGTTAACCCCCTTCCCTGTCAGTGTCCTTAGTACAGTAACAGTGCATCATTTTAGCACTGATCACTGTAATAATGTCACTGGTTCCCAAAAAAGTGTCAGTTAGGTGTCCGATTTGGCCGCCACAATGTTGCACTCCTGCTAAAAATCGCTGATCGCCATCATTACTACTAAAAAAAAGTAAGAAAGAAAAATGCCATAAAAATATCCCATAGTTTGTAGACGTGATAACTTTTGCAAAACAATCAATATGCGTTTATCGGGATTTTTTTTACCAAAAATATGTAGCTGAATACATATTGGCCTAAATTGATGAAGAAATTAGATTTTTTTACATTTTTTATTGGATGTGTTTTATAGCAGAATGTAAAAAATATTGTTTATGTTTTCAAAATTGTCACTCTTTTTTTGTTTATAGCGCAAAAAAAAAAAAATCGTAGAGGTGATCAAATACCACCAAAGCTCTATTTGTAGGAAAAAAAGGACACAAATTTTGTTTGGGTACAACCATGCAGTTAAAGTAACGCAGTGCCGTATCGCAAAAAATGGCCTGGTCACAAAACGAACTGCACTCCTGTGACTCGTTTTCATCGATCGATCCCTGAATCGGCACCCGGCTCAGTGAGCTGCTGAGAGCCTGAGCCGCTCAGCGCATTCACCAGTAAACTATTTCTTACAATTTTTGCCCCAGTACTTGCAGTTTACAACTTTCAATGCTTCTGTCTCCTGCTAACTCAGCACTGCTTGCTTTTCTAAACTTCCGGTCTTTACAGGTAAAGAGATAAAGTGGTATTAAACACAAAAACAAAAATTTTGAGCATTACAGTTTACCAAGCCTTAGCTGTGGTGGCTTCATTTTAGGCTTTTATTCCTATATTTTCACCTGGTGATCTCACCGGTAAGTCTGTTTTCTTCAACTTTTTTAATAGACCAAGTTAATGCATGAGGTTGGCCGCTCTTTGAATGAGTGCAAAGCATTCATGGTTTCATAGATTCCTAGTTGGTAAAGTTGAAAAAAGACACCAGTCCATCTAGTTAAAGGGTAAAATTTTTATTTTTGAAAACAAAATAACATATACAAAGATAGTGACATACATACATCTGTGTACAACATGTTAACAACTGTACAACTGCAATTGGTGAGAATTACATATGCATATATATTTCTGTCTTGTGTTATTTTAAGCAATAAATTTACTTACTTTACATTACTATGTTTGGGCGTAATTTTATTACATCTTCATACAATTCCTTAGGTTATACGTGTGGAGCATAACATTGCGTCATTTGACTACTGGGTTACAAGCAATAAGATTTCACATGTTCGGCAGAATTTGTCCTTTCCCCTTCCTCCCACCTCAGTCAGGTAGTCCATCACATGGGGCATATTCCAGCCACCCCGCCCCAGTCCATCTAGTTAATTCAGTGTGTGTCGATATCATTTCCCATATCCTTGTATATTGCATTCGCTAAGATGCTCATTTAAGTTGTTTAAATTATTCACATCCTTATCGCTCCAACAGTAAAGAACCCCCTATGCAGTTTTACCACTTGTCTACTGGGCACTTTCACCCTCTTTCTGCTCAGGCCAATTTTCAGCTATCAGTGCTGGCCCACTTTGAATGACAATTGCCCAGTCATGCAACACCTATACTCATATGACATTTTTATCATTTTTATAATTTTTTTCACACGAATAGAGATTTCCTTTGGTGGTATTTAAACCCTACTGTTTTTATTTATGTTTTGCTAAACAAATAAAAAAGACGTAAACCTTCACTGATGTGTGCTGATGAGGCTGCACTGATGGGCACTGATAGGCTGCACTGATTGGCACTGATGAGGCGGCTGATGAGATGGCACTGATAGGCAACACTGATGAGCACTGATAGGTAACACTGATGAGGCTGCACTGATATGCAGCACTGATGGGCACTGATTGGCAGCACTGATGGGCACTGATAGGCAGCACTGATGGGTACTGTTGAGGCTGCCCTGATTAGCAGTGAAGATGTCCCCTTTCACACTTGCCGGTATCGGTGTTCTATCGAATAGTGACCTCCGTTTAAAAATTACTCCACCGGGCTGAGCATGCACAGTCCGGAGCGTCACTTCAGCTGATTTCCTGATTAGCTGTTGTGACGGTGCATGCGCAGTGTGTCCGAGACTATAGCTAACGAGCGTAGAGGGACAGTGTTGTTCTCTGATTCTGCCTCACACTTGCGGAGCATGTTCAGTGTGTTGAAGGGGTGTTTTTTATTTGTGTTGATGGGCAGGTTCACGCCCAGCAAGTGCGAGGCAGAATCTGAGAATAACATTGTCCCCTTTTAGCACTGAACCCAAGACAAAAAACTGACCACACTGAACATGCCCCACAAGTGCGAGGCAGAATCGGAGAAAAACATTGTCCCTCAGCGCTCGTCGGCTATTGTCTCAGACGCACTGCGCATGCGTGGTCACGCTGTCACAACAGCTAATATGACCCCAGTGCTGATGTAGAAGGGTACACAAGGATGTTGTGCAGGTGCCAAAAGTCCTCCTTATCAATCAATGTCATCATTGGTTGTTAGGATGCTGGCAGCTGTCTCAGGTGGTGCCCAAGGTTGTAATGGTGGACAATAAAAACCTGTGGCTTTGTGTAACAAGAAGGCAGACTTGATTCACCCGCTGGCTTGTTGACAATTTTTGGGCAATTTGATGCAATTTTTAGGCATTTTGCCAAGGCATCCCTGAAGAACCCATAAGGCACCCTGGTTAAAAAAGGTTAAATCAAAGCCTGGAATTCTTATTTGAGCATTATTGGCGCCATGGCAAAGCTGGAAATACCAAAAACAAATGAGTCCCTAGCATGTAAAGTATGTAAACATTTAAGAAAGCTTCATCAAGATAACATATACAGTACATTACTTTTTTGCATTTTTATATTGTTTTAAAACAACATAGGTTGAGGTGGTGTTCCCGTTGACTGAGAAGTGATCCAGTTAGCAGGCATTTTCCATAGACGACACCAATACTTGGTTATTAAAAAAGAAAATCCCTGTCTGACGGCGTTGCCTCCCGGTAACTAAGTTGAGGATTCCCTACGTCAGACAACCCCCAGGGAATCAACAGCAAGACTCACTTCTCATAGTTGTTTGCAGTGTTTTGCAGCCTGAAGTTGACCATTGTAATATAATGTAGATTAAATACAAGGTTCCTCACTTATATTATAATTATTCTGATGATAGCACATCTTATAGTCTATTCTTGTCTTCGTTTACTTTATTCATACACAAGCCACAGGCCATGTTTGCCAATTAGGGAGTTTTCCCCTCAGATACAACAGGAAGTGTAATGAAAATGAGAGGAAATCCCACCGTTGAATGAATGAATGATTTGTATAGCGCTGCAACTGCGAACTGAATCGCCTCGAGTCGCTTGATCCGACCTGCGTTGATTCCTTCTTAGAAGAGGTGGGTCTTGAGTTTTTTCCTGAAGGCCCGATGGTCTTTTTCCAAGCGGATGTTCGTAGGTAGAGCATTCCATAGCCGTGGTCCTTGGACTGCAAATCTTCGTTCTCCCCTTGATTTATACCGGGACTTTGGGACGAGGAGAAGGTTTTGGTTGTTAGATCGGAGGTTGCGATTGGGAGTGTAGTGTTGTATTTTTTCGCATAAGTATTGAGGAGCATCTCCTTGTGAGCATTTGTGGGTCAGGCAGAGGGTCTTGAATGTAATACGATCCTTTACGGTTAGCCAATGAAGGGTCCTCAGGGATGGGGAGATGGACTCCCATGTTTTTTTTCCTGTGACTAGTCTTGCTGCCGCGTTTTGAACGACTTGTAGGCGTGCAATCTGGAATTTAGGTAGTCCTATGTAGAGGGAGTTTGCGTAGTCGAGTCGAGAGTTGATGCTTGTTCCTACCACTATGGCTTTGTCCTTTTCTTTTTCCGTTGATAGGAGAATAGGTGTTACCCTAATTTTCTAGTGATGGCTAAAAAGTTTTAGGCATGCACCAATGAAAACAGAGATTATAAGCCTTACCCATCCCATCCATAACTGGCACTGAAAACAGTGGAGGGACTATCGTCTGGGTTTCTCTCAACCAGTTGGCGTACCCCAAAACCAAATGATCTTTATTGGGCAGAGTATGTGAAGTAGACAGTTGGAATACTTTAAACTCTATGCCAAGAGGACCTTCTGAATGTTATGGTAATATTAAATGGTTGGATGCCTGGCTAGCATAGTATCTTGAAGCATTTCATCTGCTTGTGGGAAGTATTCAAAGTCTGCCTGCAGCAATACATGCAATGGTGTGTCAATGTTGCCATTCCCAAGATAACTTCAGAGCTTTTAGCAATAGCAACAAGCAAAAAACAAAAAACATTTCTCACAGGGCCAACTGAATAATTCAAGATCATGTACATGCATTGGGGAACAAGATGGAAATCTCATTCTAGTTTAATAGTTGATGAATTCCTTGTACTTCTCTACAATATAGGAGTTGTCAGAAGGTGGTTACATTGTCAACGCAGGCCCTTGTATTCAGATACCACTGACTGTTCTGCAAGGATGGGGTTTCACAATGCTTTTAATAGATCTATGCCAGTGAAGGTTAAGTAGTCATTCAGGTTGAATGGTATTGTGATGAAGGCTTCATATGTACAGACTGCTAAAGGGGAAACTTAAGACCTGATCCCCTTTTCATCTAAGGAAACACAGATAGTTGAATAAAGTGTGCACTTTGCTTTGTTTTGTGATACATCAGAGTGAAAATGGCATACAGGTTGTGGAATTCAGGTTGTATGTGGTACTACATGCCTATAGACAGTGGCGCATAAACTTGTTCTGTCTTGCCCCCCCCCCTTTAAAAGCAGTTTACTTTCCCTAACTCACCAGTATACATTTTTTGGATCAGTCATATATAACAGACAACAAAATAGGCCACGTTATATTTTATTAAATTCAAGTAACATGAACAACTTCATATACAGCCCATGGCTCTAGGAACCTGGATGCAGCCTTGTGAACTCAGAAGGTTTTCACCTGTCCCTAACAGACACACAATGTCCCTACATATACAGGCTCTCTACCACAATGCCCTCATCATTATGGCCAAATGTGGTCTATATCAGGGATATGCAATTAGCGGACCTCCAGCTGTTGCAAAACTACAGGTCCCACCATGCCTCTGCCTCTGGGTGTCATGCTTGTGGCTGTCAAGTGTCTTGCTATGCCTCATGGGACTTGTAGTTCTGCGACAGCTGGAGATCCGCTAATTGCATATCCCTGGTCTATATTGTGGCTCCTGCTCTTCCTTTTAGTTCTGTACTCTAGTGGACAATGACATATCAGAGCCCTCAAAATTTCCACTCGCCTGCTCGCATTAGGCGAGTGGAAATAAGCTGAGGGCAAGTGTGGAGCAGTGGCGGACTTGGCCAGGGGGCAGGGAGGCAATTGCACCCCCGCCCTGTAAAAAAAGGCTGCACTGCTTCTGCCAGAAGAGAGCAGCCAGGAAACTGTTGGGAGTAGAGCCGGTCGGAACACACAGAGAGAGCATCTCCCACTGTGACACAGAGTACAATCTCTTGGACCGGCTCCTAAGATAGACAGCACACTGGTCCAATGTCGGGAAATTGGATCAGTGTGCTGACAGAATCATAGGATTCTGTCCAGGAGGCTGGACTTTGACAGCGGCTGGCATTTCAGATCCAAGCTGTGTCACAGCGGGAGATCCTCTCTTTGTGGCTGGCTCTCCTCCCGGCTCTCCTCCCAATTCCTCCCTGTTACTCCTATGCAGTAATGGGCACTGATATGACTGTACTGATGGCCACTGATTTGGCTGCACTGATGGGCACTGATGAGGCTGCACTGATGGGCACTGATGAGGCTGCACTGATGGGCACTGATAAGGCTGCACTGATGGGCACTAATAAGGCTGCGCTGATGGGAACTGATGAGGCTGCACTGATGGGCAATGATAAGTCTGCACTGATGGGCACCGATAAGGCTGCACTGATGGGCACTGATGAGGCTGCACTGATGGGCACCGATAAGGCTGCACTGATGGGCACTGATGAGGCTGCACTGATGGGCACTGATGAGGCTGCACTGATAGGTCCTAATATGCTTTATGTTTATATTGTTAAAGTTGTTTTTTAATTTTGTCACTTAGTTCTGTATAAAACATTTAACAGTGTAATTTCATGAGATTATTTACAAGAGCTTGTTTAGAGGCGGACTTAGGGGCGGGGTAGGATTTGGGTGGGACATCTGGTGGCGAGTAACTCTTAAGGACTAGCTAGTAGCTCAGGAATTTTGAGCCCTGACATATCACATGACTACTGCCCTATCAATTCTGTATGGGCTGCAGAATGTTTAGTGTTCCTTCCCTGCTCAATAGCACCAACTGTAGGACACTACTAGCATTGGCTATGCTGGCCAGGGGCATGCCGCATCTACCTACAGGCACCCCCTGCAGTGTCACAGTATCCAATAAGGGAAAGGGTATGGGACACGCGTTGAGAATCACAGCTATATACTAAGATTGATTACCCTAGTGAGTTTTGGAGCACTTGAAGAAATGTGACCTGTTGGTTAAATTAGTCGTGAAGACTTACGTGTAGTGTTTAGAAAGCTGTTGCTGATACTTACATACACCTATAGGTGCCCTACACTTGATATTTCAGACAGTTTTGCTTTTCCTATGACAGTTTCTTTAAAGTGGAGTTCCACCCAAAAATGGAACTTCCGCTTTTTAGAATCCTCCCGCCCTCCGGTGTCACATTTGGCACCCTTCAGGGGGGAGGGGAGAGCAGATACCTGTCTAATCCAGGCATTTGCTCCCACTTCCGGGCATAGATAGCTGCTGTATCCACGGATATCTACGCCATGTCCGGCGTCTCCTCCGTCCCCCCCACTGTCTTCTGGGAGACACACAGGTCCCAGAAGACAGCAGGGACCAGTGGGATCCTGCAGCGCGACTCGCGCATGCACAGTAGGGAACCAGGCTGTGAACCCGCAAGGCTTCACTTCCTGATTCCCTTACCAAGATGGCGGCACCTCCACCTGAGAGCCGAGGGATAGATCGGCTTCGGGTGCCGACATCACGGGCGCCCTGGACAGGTAAGTGTCCATATCTTAAAAGTCAGCAGCTGCAGTATTTGTAGCTGCTGACTTAAAAAAAAAATGCTCCTTATGTTAAGATATACTAAAAAGTAAAATAAATATCTTATTCTGCACTCCAGCAGGGTCCCAACGGCGCTGAAACTGGTGCCCCAGCAGCCTCTTCTCTTAAGCCCCATACACACGGTCGGACTTTTTCATCAATTTGGTCCGATCGGACAAGGTTGTTGAAAAATCAGACCGTGTGTATGCACCATCGGACAGTGTTCGTCGGTTTGTCCGTCGGACAAAGTCTTATCTCCTGCTGGAAAGATTTGCCGTCAACCCGGTCCGATCACACCAAATCCGATCGTGTGTACGGTTGTCCGACCGGACAAAGTGCTACGCATGCTCAGATCACATTACAAGACCAAAGCTATTGGCTACTAGCCTCTACGTAGTCCCGTCGTAGGCAACAAACGTCACCACGTTCAGAATGATCGGATTTTCCGACAACTTTGTCCGACCGTGTGTACGCAAAACCAACATCGGACAAAGTATGACGGACATGGTCCGACGGACCTGGTCCGCGGATTGTCCGACCGTGTGTATGGGGCTTAAGGCGTTCCTGGCCATGGTTTTACACTTGACCAGGTCATGTACAATGCAAGGTTAATAGGCCTGCATTGTATGTGATAACACGGAGGAAATGCCCACAATTTGAGACTTCAGGGAGAAGAGGACAGCGCCAGGGGCCTGATATAGTCGGGGTTAGGGTAAGTAGTGATGCTTGTTCCTATAACCCCTAGACAAGGGGTGGGCAATTCATTTTCCGAAGGGGGCCACATAAGAAACAGGGACTGTTGTAGAGGGCCGAACTTAGTTCTGCTCAATATTAATTTTGTACCTGGTAAGGACTGTAAGTATATAAACATAAAAAACAAACACCTAGTGCTAGGAATAATAGGTACAATATAGGTCATGAAATCTGTCTTGAGCAGTCAGGTGGTGGTAAAAACAGGATGCTGAGACACACTTTTGCTGCCCACCAGAAATGTCTAAACACCTGGACAGGGCTGGTCACATGCTGCGGCAGCAGCAGTTTTAACTAAGAGAGCAGAGTTTGACAAGCGGTACCGCTGCTCTACTGCACCACAGCCGAATGCAATGAATGCTATTGTGGTGCAATAGTGCAGCATTATCTGGTTCATTTAGGTGGTGAGGAGGCGATATAACACCTCTTCACTGCCTGTCAAATGTCCTCTAAAAAGCACTGGGACTGAAAGCAGAAAGCCTGAGATGGATACAATGGGGATTTCTGCAGATCCTGACCTGGAGTGAAGAATAGGTGGACAGTTCCTGGGGTTTGCAGGATGTAGGTGCTAACAGAGGAAGAACTTGGCCGGGTAGAAGAGTGGCTAAAGAGCATTGAGAGGTTTCCTAGGCAAAGCTCTCCTTCCAGAACCGAGCCCCCCCAATGTACCGTTCCGCTCCTCAGCCTCTCTCCTTCCAGTTTTTTCAGCTCTCTACATAGACATCTGTCAGTGTGCCTCTCTCTCGGTGAGGACGCTGACAGGCTCAGAGAGGCATGCTGACAGTGAAGGCATTGAGGACCAGATAGGCACAGCCAGATGTGGCCCTGGGGCCGAAATTTGCCCAAGTCTGCCCTAGACATAAGGAGCAGTTAACCTTTGTAGGAGCATTTAAAGGGCAGATTTGTTTTCAAATTCTTGGAGTTGGGCTTTAAGTAAGAAAAACAAATCCTTTGTTGAATATAGTCATTGTTAGTAAATAGGTGAAGTCGTGTTAGGCCTCATGCACACGAGACGCTGTTAAACGTGCGTTCAGAGGCAGTTGGACACTTTTTTCAACTGCACCTGAACGCATGCAATGTTATCCTATGTGTCCATGTACACAGTCTCGTTTTTTCCCGTTTTTATGCAGTTGCGTTTAACCTTGTTTTTCCAGAAGCAAAAAAATGCGTTCAGACACTTTTCTTTTCCACGTTTCAGACGCAAAACGCAGCTAAACACGGCTAAACGCAGGCACCTGCGTTTAGCCGCGCTTGCGTTTATAAGCCTTTTTAAAGGAACCCAATTTTTTGGACCAGAAAACTCAGAAATATGATGGTAAACCATAAAAAATACTAGAAAAATTGGTTTAAAATGTCGTAATTAGTTTAGATAGTTCATAGAGCATATATACTCACTAATGCATACATGTTTGTGAAATATCCAACGGACATTCGCTGTGCCATCAACGGATGAGTCCAATATCGACAAGCTCTGATTCTGGACCTCTCATGCAAATTTGCAACGACATTGCTGCCTCATCAAGAGCAACATCAGGAGCATTTCCTGACATATGTTCAATATGGGATCCATTTCCAAGAAAAAACACAGAAAGAGAGGCAAATGCAAGTGTACGACTGCTCTCTCTGCTGCTGCTGCTCACTCTGATCAAAATGGCAGAAATAGTTAATAATACATGCTTTCTGAGCTTGGGGAGGGTCTATATGATGTTATCTTACAAATGCTTATAGACGCAAACGCGGCTAAACGCGGCTAAACGTGACATGAAAACACAGAAAAACGCACGTTTTTAAACGCCGGTTTCTGCTTTTTAAAACATGCTTTCAGCAGAGTTTGCATCTGCATGGGGCCTTATACAAATAAACAGTCCTTCCGTGGGTTTTTTCGGTGAATGGAAATCACGATTTTTGCTTACTGAAAAGTGTAACATATAAATTCTTTGACTCATATAATAGAAATGTTTCAGAATTACAAACAGCTTAAGCAAGTCGCACATTAAAGATAGGGAACTCATGATGACTGTACCCAGAAATTATTTTTAAAGAAGGGGAACTGGTATCCCCCTTTAACCCACTATGTTCAAAACAAGAGCATGAAATATCCCCATTTATGATTGTTATTATAATACAGGATATGTAGTACTAACAGTTTGTACAGAGCTTTACAACATAAAGGTTGCAATACAATAAAATACAAGTGGGTTGAGGGCCCTGCTCATAAGAGTCAACAATCTAATAGGGTGGGGCACTTGGTTATCTCTATCTATTGCCGTTTTGTTGGCTCATTAAAAAAAAAAAAGTCCTGACAGCTCGTCGGAACAAGTCTCACTGACACATTTCTTTGTGCTTCATATGGTGGAGATTATTGGACTGTGCTGAAAATATTTTTGTCCTAGGAAAACTTGTCACAATGCTAGTTTATTTTACTGTTTTTACCAGTAAGAAAAGCTACTAAAAAGTGTATTGTTTTTTTATGTGGGCCTCTCTCTGTTGCCTATGAGTTGCCAGCTGAGGCTCCATGCCCACTGAAGCTCATAAACTGCTGTTTTCGGGAGTTTGGGCGTTTTTTTTTTTAAGAGCCCATGAACTCCCCTCTATGTTATCCTATGTGTCCAGGCACACATGGATGTTTTTGGACGTGTATCAGCAGTGGAGTTTATGGGCTGTTTTCTGAACGCCATAAAATCAAATTCAGGAGTCGTTTTTCCAAACGCTCATAAACGCCGATAAACACTCCAAAACTCCACCAGAGCTTTTCTAAATTTTTGATCCATTGATCACGGCCAATGATTGATCGCTGGGACCTGCTGCTTAGCTGTCATTCTTTGAAAAGAACTCTGTGTTGTAAACAACACAGGGCTCTGTATACTGACAGGTGATCGAGCTGATTTTTAATTCCCTGCAAAGGGAAAAAAAACAACAAGATTGTTTGTAAAAGCACCACACATTACACCTTGTTAGGCACACGGTTAACCCCTTGATCGCCCCAAGATGTCAATCCCTTCCCCGCCAGTGTCATTAGTATAGTGACAGTGTGTAGTATTATCACTGATCACTGTATTAGTGTCACTATTGATCTAAGTGTCAGTTAGTTAGTTAGTTACCCCAAACATTATATATTTTTTTCTAACACCCTAGAGAATAAAATGGCGGTCATTGCAATACTTTTTGTCACACCGTATTTGCGCAGCGGTCTTACAAGCGCACTTTTTTTGGAAAAAAAAAAAACACTTTTTTGAATAAAAAAATAAGACAGTAGTAAAGTTAGCTCAATTTTGTTTTCATATTGTGAAAGATGATGCCGAGTAAATTGATACCCAACATGTCACGCTTGAAAGTCCTGCCCGCTCGTGGAATGGCGACAAACTTTTACTCTTAAAAATCTCCATATGCAACGTTTAAAAAATTCTACAGGTTGCATGTTTTGAGTTACAGAGGAGGTCTAGGGCTAGAATTATTGCTCTCACTCTAACGATTACAGCGATACCTCACATGTGTGGTTTTATCACCGTTTTCATATGCGGGTGCTACTTGCGCATGCATTCGCTTCTGCACGCAAGCTCGGCGGGACAGGGCGCGTTTAAAACGTTTTTTTTTCTTATTTATTTTACCTTTTATTTTAAATTTTTACACTGTTCTTTTAAAAAAAAGGTATCACTTTTATTCCTATTACAAGGAATGTAAACATCCCTTGTAATAGCAAAAAAGCATGACAGGACCTTTTAAATATGAGATCTGGGGGTCAAAAAGACCTCAGATCTCATATTTACACTAAAATTCAATAAAAAAAATAAAAATAAATGAAATGGCATTTCAAAAAATTTTGCTTTGAGAGTTTTCACGTCGCTTCCGCCCTGCAATAGTATGGAGATGGCCATCTTCCCCTCACTCATCTCCATACCTGACAGGGAGTAGGACCCGATCCCTGCCGCCACAGAGACCCCTTTTATCTGAAAACGCACTGCCCGCTGAAGAAGAGGACACTGGGGTTATGGTAGCTAGCTGCTGCCATAACAACGATATCCCTCTTCAAACAGCCGCTGTATAATGACGGTGGGCGGTCCGTAAGTGGTTAAATGTGATTTGACTCTTTTTTTTTTTAAATTTAATTTTTGCTGCGGCATGTTCTATGCATGCTACACATGCACTAGATAGGGCACTATATTTAAAGTAATTTTTCCTTTTTATTGTTGCACTTTAAGCATCATTAAAATCACTGCTGCTGAAAAAACAATTGTTTTAAAAAAAAACTTTTGCATTAATACATGACCCCCAGGGCAGTACCCAGACCCCCATACCCCTTTTATGGCCAATTACTTGCATATATGCCTTCGAAATGGGCACTTTTGATTTTTCCTGTTCCCATAGCCTTCAATGGGGTTTGCCATTTGGGTCAGAACTTTTCCCCTGTTCGGGCCATCTCTAATAATAATATACTGTACTAATAACATTTATTAATTCTGCCACCATATAAGAATATACTATGCACCTTGTATTTTATTGTATATTATAATTTACTGTCAGGAAATGTAAGATCAGATATAAAAATATTGGCATTACCTAGGCACATATTTTATATCAATGTCAGTGACCATTTCCTGATATACCTAAGAAGAAGAAAAAATCTCAACTCAAACCTCAGACGTTGCATAGTAGAAAAAACAGTCTGTGTTTTTCGGATGGCTGCCAAGATAGAGCCATTTTCTTTTATTACTATATCGTATGTCTGTAAAGTCATTAAGGTCATGCAGAAAGTAATTGTGTTTGTGTTCCCATTGTTAAGTAGTACAGACAGAGTCTGTAAATATCAGGTATTAAATTGGTTTTCTTGGCATCAGTGAAATGTAACCACTGTTGACTCCACCTTGAATATTCTATGATCCACACTGCTCAAGTAAGAGCAGGAAAATGAAAACTCTATGGGTACTTTATACAGAATGACAGTACCTACTGATAGCCAGCAAGCTATACTCACCAACATGCTCCAATGCCACCTCTACGCTGCAGGAGTCCACCAAAGGGCAGGCTATAGAGTATGCTTGTGGTTGCAGGAAAGAAAATCGCTCTATTTCCCCATTAACACAGTCAGTGATGGGGAGCTATTGTGTTCTCGTGTCGAGGGTGGGGGAGCCGTTCATGCCGGGAGAACACAATGAATATTGTCATTCACATGCTAGAATTGATGGATCGACTTGGGTACAATCAGCCTGCCAATAGATGGTTCGAATCTCAGCAGGTCCCTGCCGAACCGGCCAAGGTTCGAACCATTTATGACCGGTTTAGGTAAGCTTCGGTTTTGATGAATGATGTCACTGCCCCTTCTACCAGTGTTCAGGACTGAAGGTTGGCCAGTTTGGGAAGTAGATGAATGGGACGTGGCAAAGTATACTTTGCTGGAGGAAAGGAGTTTTAAGGCTTGTCATAGATGGATTTGGCAGGAACCAGATGAATTTTGATCCATCTACGAGCAGGCTGGTTGTACTAAAGTTCTGCCACTGGCTATAGCCAGCAGCAGTAATCATTCATATTCTAACAGCGGGGAAATCTCCTGCTGTCAGAATATAATAGTACAGCAGGAGGGATCGGTCAATTTTCTTTTCTTTAATCCCTGGTTGAAGGAAAGAAAAATTGCATAATGTATGGCCAGTCTAAGAGGCACAGTCAATTTACCCTGAATAGACACAACACTGGTGCCTCTTTAAGAGGATCATGAAATGAAAACAAAATTACACACTGGTAAGATGTGAGATTTCCCACCCACCAACTCTTTGAGACCGTCTCTTTGAAAGGCCCATCCTATTCTTTGTGATAGCTCCAGATATATCCTGGACAGGTCTAGCAGTCATGTGTTGTATCCTAACAATGGCAGAAGCTCTAGCAGGGTAGCATGTAACGTGTCCCCCAGCTGTGAGACAGTTAACAGTTCCCTAGGAGCTGTGTCCTAGTTCCATCCTACTCTAACAATGTACTTGCCCTAATTCTTCTTGTTTCATATATACTTGTCAAGAAAATAAATCATGTTCTACGGTGCGGTGGCCATTTGCAAATCGGTAAATTGTCTCTTTTTAACATGCTGCTGTTCGAGAAGTTCGAAAGTAGAAGGTTGTAGAGATATAAGGTCAGCTTCCTGTGTTTGAAATTAAAAAAAATGTGTTTTATATAAAAACAGTGTAAGTAGCGGAATTGGACTACTAAAAATCCGATGTTGGTACAGCGATCTCCCCTGCTGTGTTCTGACAGGCAGGGCTGCTCTTAGAAATTATGGGGCCCCCCGTACAGTCTACATGACGGGGCCCCCTTCAACCCCACCCTCGACCCAACCCCCGGCCCCGCCTCAAAACAAAATGCAGGTTTGTCACCGTTTACATATGCGTGCGGGACCAACATGCGTGTTCGCAATTGCGCATGAGCATTGGGGAACGGGGCTTTAACCACTAGCCGACCGCCGGCTGTCTATTGACGGCCAGGCGGCGCAGCTCTCAGGACGGGGAGGGCATCATATGACGTCCTCCCCTTCCCGGCCCTCCAGGGAGCGCGCGCACGCCGCCAGCAGTGCGCGCACGCCCGCCGTGTCACTGGGCACCCGATGCGCGTGCCCAGCAGCCGCGATGTCCGCCGGGCACCCGCGATTGCCCGGTAACACAGCAGGACCCTGGATCTGTGTGTGTAAACACACAGATCAACGGTCCTGTCAGAGGAGAGGAGCCGATGGTGTGTTCTCTGTATTCTATTGAACTGGCTGATGCCGCCTGACTTTCGCCCTGTGTGTGCGGGGCTTAAATCTAGGAACACGATGTTCAGAAACACAAGTCCTTTTGCAGGGAAAGCAGCTCCTGAAAATGCATTTGATCCATATATTTAGCCATTTACTTAGCCATTAAGTTCAGCCTTAAAAAGAGAAATATATGTATGACCATTGCTGATTTTTTCTGAAAATTTTATCTGCATGCCTGTAATGCTAATTGATGGCTTTAGTATTTTCTGAGTCACTGTCCTGGAACAGGAATTCAGCAGTGGAAGCCAGAATACAAATAGGAACTTGAATACATTGTTGCCTCCATTAGACCAAAATACATTGAAAGGATGCCGCCCCTCCAAAAAAAATACCATCGGCCGCCACTGACAAGGAGCTTAGGGGGGGGGGGGGGGGGGGGGGGGGGGGGGACAGGCCTGAGTTGAAACGTGTTGGGGCTTATTTATGTAGGACAGACATACTTCACTTGTTGAAGATGCTTTGTGTGGGGTGGTTTTCTATTTCTTTACATATTAGGAATTGTTGTGTGCATATTGTTTTTTTATTTTAACCACTAGACCTTTTTGGTTCTTTTTTTAATGGTCTCTATTATAAAATGTTTTATTTATGTATAATTTTTGTGATTTAATGCTTGGCGCCTTGAAAGTCCCACTCCACACGTTGTTCAGATTGTATACAATCAGAGCTCCTGAGGCACATACTGGTTTCAGGCTAGTGGCTTGAAAACTAACTTAAGCCCATTAGACTCCCGGACGAACTCACCTCCTTTTCCTCTCTACCTTTCTCACTCTTTTTTCCACTCTCCCCCATTTTACCCCTTAGTCTACTTATTGTCCACAAACAATCGGTAGTGGGAGTCACATTACTCATAAAAGAATGCATTGTGTTTTGACAATGGAGAGAGTAAATGCAGTCTACAACGTAAGATAAAAGTTTAATTGTTTGAAGAATATTCCATGAAGGTTTTGCAATATTTTTGTTTAAAACTTTTTGGATTATGGGTGTACGATGGAAGGACCTGTAGGGTTACCCCAGGTGGGCCCTGTCTTTCACCCGTGGGGGCCTTGTCGATTTCCTTTATGCAACCACCCACATAATGTTTGGTTCTCATGTTCGCTCTTGTGCCTGGCTACCAAGGTTGACCTGTTTCGCAAAACCTCAATTACGTTTCACTCCCCCCCCCCCCCATTCCCCTCCCTTTTGTTCCCTATTTATTTGTATTGTCAAATGATTTGAGCATGGCAAGGATTGTTTACCGTTCTATTTTGTGATGCTCATAAAAACGTTTTCAATAAAAACTGTTGTAACAGAAAACTAACTTCAGCCAATTGTTTTTATTAGTTGTGTTAGAGTAGGGAAGAGTTAAAGCTGGTCTTTGGGGGCAATGTTTTTTTGCCATTTGCCATGTAAACATAAATTACATGTAATGATGGGTGTGCCATTACTGGATGTTGCTGCATTTAGTAAAACTAACTTTCACTCAGCCCGAACACCACTGTACCCACTGACATTCTTACATTCAAAAAACATCATGTATTCTTTTTTACCTGATGCAAGATATTCTACGAATGGAGGAGGTGTGGATGAGCACAATCACCCTTCCTCTAATCACAGAACACCTTATCTGTGAAAACATGCAAGATGTTTTGTGAATGGCAGAGGTGTATTGCGAGAAACCCATTATGATCAGGACTGTAAGAGGTTCAGCAGTAACAGTGGTATTCGGGTTGAATGAAATAAACAGTTTAAAGCAGAGCTCCACCCCCGAAGGGTCTGGTATGGTCTTGGGCTGGAGACCCCACGCAGTTTTTAAAAAAAAATTGGTATGAAGTTTCCCCTCAAGATCCATACCAGACCCAAAGGGCCTGGTATGGATTTGGGGGGAAATCCTACGCCATTTTTTTATATTTTGACGTGGGGTTCCCTTTCAAGATTCTCAGACCACAAGTCGCATGCCAAAGTCGGATCAATTAAGATGATGATCCGACTTTGATCCGACTTGAGTGATATTCAATGGGCTGAAATAGGACCAAAGTTGGACCAAAGTAGTGCAGGAACCTTTTTCAAAGTCGGACCGACTTGTGTCGGACCAGTTAAGACGGCTTTCATAGGGAACCATTGATTTTTACATGTCATGCGATATGTGCTTCCAAAGTCGGAGCGTATGTCGAACCAGGGTGAACCTGCCCTAAAGGCTAAAATAATAGCTAATCTACAATTTAAAACTCTAAACTCACGAATATAACACCTTTTCTTCGTTCCTATCTTGCTGAAAACTGGTTTCCTACAGCGTAGTAGCGGTGCTCTTAGTCACATGGTCAGAACTGGTGATTTTAGAGTCATGTTACATAACTCATCAGAGACAGGATTTCTAAGAGACCACTTACCTGTTTCTATGGAGAAATTTCTACCTAGGCTAGTGAAAGGTCAGCTAATGGGGTAAGTGGAAAGCTGTTCTGCGTGATTCTGCTGCTGGCCTTATGTCATGTGACATGGCTCTCAGTCTTCTTAACATACATGTGTACGGTTTTATATATCCAGATGGTGGTGACAGACCTCAAGACATTTCCCCTTTTTATCGTATTATGTGATAAAGTAGATAAGATTACATTTTAGAGAGATTATCAGATGGTTTATCACATAATCTGCTTTAGTACTGCTCATTTACAGAGGTTATCTTGATGAATTTACCAGCTGGATTACCAGAGACTAAAAAAGGTGGCATATGGTGGGGATTTTGGGTGGATGAACCGTAGCGTTGGAAAGAAAACATTTTTGGTACCCAGTAAAACAAGCCATACTGTACATTATACAACTTTCTTTTCTTCAATCCCTCCCGCTGTGCTATTGTATTCTGACAGGTTTCCCAGCCACTAGAATACAATGATCACTGCCGCTACGTAGAGCCACCAGCAGCGATTGCATGAAAAAACACCTACAGGCTGGATCGACTTCAGTACAACCAGCCTACCCATATATAGGTAAAAATGTGTCCGGTTCCTGTTCGACAGGCCGAATTTTGATCTATCTATGGTCGGCCAAAGACTGATACCTGTGACATACTCTAACAACCAATTATCTTTCAATATTATTTTGCTGGGCATGCACATAACAGTGAATAAACGGTCATAGATTTGGTAATTTCAAACAACCTGCATGGCCAGAGCCTATTTGTGACATCATTGCACATTTCGCTGGTCGATGTTGCTTTAATGTCAGATATATACATGTCTGTCAGTATCTATTTTATTTAATAAACCTCTGGTTTGAATGATATTGGGATATGGAGTTTGGCTCCTTTTGTTTAGAGTGGTTCAAGTCAACCTAGTGGAGGTACATTGGAGCTGTGAGGTGTTTGATTGAGCCAACAATATTGTTGCTGCTGAGATTGTGAAAATGTTTTTTTCATGCTGTATTAACCTCTTATAATTTTGAGGTTAACAACTCCTGGTAAACAGTTTGCACAGGTGGAAGCTGTGATTCACATGGAGGTGCATGCCAGTGCCAAGAGATTTCACAGCACTCGTTTGTCTTGGGATTTTATAGACTTTTTAATTAATTATTTATTCATTCATCATTGGATATGCACATGAGCACTTTCCTTTTGATTATTGACACAAGAGCGTTTATAATTGTTTATGAATGCTTGTGGGATTTTAATAATGTATTTGATATGCACATGAGCACCTTTTTCTACTATTGACATATTTAAAGGGGCAGGTCACCTGTTGTTGGTTGCAGTCTCCACTATTGATGTGACACAGAGCGCAGGTAGATCTTTACACTCAATTTCAAACAACCTATCATCCATAAATGAATAACGCACACAGCAAGTATTAGGTTGATTTTGATAGCATTTTCCATTAGGACTGTTTCTTTCTTTTTTTACTTAAAACAGTGGTTTATTGATTAAGCTGCCATTCTTTTATCAAAAAAAAAATTGATTGTATATTAAATGATCATGGGCTCCATTCACAAAGCGGTATCCTACTGCATCCGAGTATGGGCTAAGATACCACCATTTTTTTTAAAGTTTTTTTTGCCATTAACTAAAAACGCTACTAAAATACAGCATGAGTTATTTTATGAAGTCATGCTGTATTTAGTAGTGAAAACATGCAGTAATTTAACGCCTAGTGGTAGCCGCCATATTTATTACCATTAGTAAATACAGCATGGTTAAGGAGCAAGAGGCTGCCGTGTTCTTAATAATCGGTGAGTCATCAGTTGTCAGCAAGGTTCCCTAAAGGTGTTCTATGATTAGATGAAGGGTAATTGTGATGTTCATTCACACCTCCTCCATTCGTAGAATATCTTGCATCACGTATAAAAAAGAATTGCTGGCAATGAAAAAATAAGAAAAAAAACAGCATTGGGTCCCTCTTCGGGTCTGCTTTGGATTTTGAGGGAAACCCCCACACCAAAATAAAAAAATAAAAATAGTGTGGGGTCTCCCCCGAAATTCATACCAGGCCCTTCTCCGGGCATGCAGCACAGCAGGTCAGGAAAGGGAAGTCACGATCGAGCACCCCCCCCACCCCTCTTGAGCCATATTAGGCCACATGCCCTCAACATAGGGGGGGTGCTTTGGGGCAGGGGGGCTTGACCCCCAAAAGCACATTGTCCCCATGTTGATGGGGACAAGGGCCTCTTCCCCACAACTCTGGCTGGTGGTTGTGGAGGTGTATTGGGCAGGGGGCCTATTGGAATCTGGAAGCCCCCCAGATCCTGCCCCCCCATGTGAATGAGTATGGGGTACATAATACCCCTACTCATTCACCAAAAAAAGTGCAGTGTAAAATAAGACAGTAGCCAGTTTTTGAGAAGTCCTTTATTGAAAAAGCAAAAATAAAAAGATATGTCCCCCAGTGTAGATCCGTCGTCAAGCACGATGCACGCCGACCCACCACTGACCCGAAAAAAAAATGTAAAAAATGCTCTGCTCCCGACAAAGGTTACCACCATCTGCCTGCTCTGCCATCTGACAGTTCTTACATAACTAAGGGCTGGTGCCACCCAGTGACATTTAAAAGTTTTCATTTGCAGACTACTTGTACGACAGGCAACCTAAAATTTTGATATGGAGGGAGATCTGTTTTCACTTGTTACATGTCATGTTGCAGAAGAGTGACAGTGGACTATGTGGGGTCTAGGATGTGGGTGGTAGATTGTGGACTGAAGTATCCTGAGGAGCTGACCAGTGGTCTCTGGTAAAGCTCAGAGTGTCTGAAAAAGAAAAGAGAGGGAGACGGGAGAGCCCTAAGTAGTTTAATTCAGAAACAAGGATAAAATGCTTCCACAATAAAATGACGAAAGGTCAAAATTTACTTACAACTGTTGATGCTGCGATCACCCAGCAAAGGGGGAACACGTGGCCTTCCTAGTGCTCAGTTAGAGAAAACCTGTCTCCATGCAGGGTCAGTGTGGGTCTCTATGCTTGGGGCTCTGTGGGGTTTTCAGGTGGGTACATTTTTCCAGGTGATAAGGATTTTCCTATCCCTGAACTAACTCATAAGTGCTTGTCTTAAAAATAACTTGAGAGTATCCAGTGGTGTAAAAGTAATTTATGCGTAAACACAGAGCACCAGACAATCTCAGAAAGCAAAGGCGTCAGAAATTCTTTTTAATAATCCAAATGATAACATCTTGAAGCTTTTTCTTCCTTTCGACACATTTTCAGGACTCTTTCATGTCTTCTAGCCACAACATTATCTGAACTTACTAAACTGCAAAGAAAAGAAAGTAAAAAAAAAAGATTTCATTCCACCTCTTGTTATTAATGTATTTCCCTATTAAATATTTATTGTACCGGCAGATCATCTGAGAAGACGCCCTTGGTATTGTACTCAGGGCCTTGAAACATTAAATCATTACACATGTGGAAGATAAGGAATTTTTTTAATAATTTTTTCTTTTCTTTTAACTTCTGTTTAATTCACTATCAGCATTGGGCATTAATGTCCTCCCAGGTAAGCAGCTGTGAAGTTAATTGAAAGTTTTTTTATATAGTAAATATCACTCAGTCCTGTATCTTCCCTTTAGCATGCCAGCATGTGTCTGGAATTTTTTGATAAAATATTACTGCCAGTATTGGATTTAGAGGGCCATTAGCATAACGTCAAGGGGTTTCGAAAATTGTTCTTACTGCTTACCTTGAAAGTTGAACTCCAGGCAAACAGATAAAAATAACAAATATTTGTTTTGGCTGAAGATGCTGATAGCCACCATTTATTTATTTTTTTGATGTTCGCTTCTGTGCAGTCTTCAGTGCAGAAATGGGTGCTTTCGCCTACTCTATTAACCACTTGACCACTGGGCACTTAAACCCCCTTCCTAACCAGACCAATTTTCAGCTTTCAGCGCTTTCACAATTTGAATGACAATTACTCAGTCACGCAACACTGTACCCATATGACATTTTTGTCCTTTTTTTCACACAAATAGAGCTTTCTTTTGGTGGTATTTAATCACTGCTGGGTTGTTTTTTTTTTGCGCTATAAATCAAAAAAGACGGAAAATTCTGTAAAAAAAATAAATAAAAAATTTAAATAAAGAGTATTGGCACTGAGCAGCGCTGTGGGCACTACAGATCCAGAGCGCTGCTACAAACGATCTCTCCCCCTCTACCCTCTCACTGTTCAGATCGGTACAGAGAGGGGTAGGAGGAACCAGCGTTATGACATGACGCCGGTTTGTTTACAAGTGATTGCTCCGTCATTTGACGTAGCGATCACATAGTAAACGGCCGCTACCAGCGGCCATTTACCGTGATCCGTGATGCGCCGGGTCTTCCAGACCTTTTTCCTCACAATGGTAAAGATTGTCCTCAAACATGCAAAAAGTCCTGTTGTGTTATCCTGATACATGGCATGTATGCGGTAGGATAAAAGCAGACGCTGAGTTAAACTGGATGGATCACTGAGCACTCCAATCCCGAACTGAGTCAGGTATATAGCATGAATGAAAGCGATCTCACAGACATCGTCATTGTAACCTTATGCCGAGGTTCCCACAACATGCAGGTATTTCCTCCAAGCGATTTGAAATAATACGATTAAGTAGCGGTTACTTACTGATAGTTGATCACACAGAGATCTCTCCAATGTGGGATGAGATTAAATCTGTCTGTCTGTGTTCAATTGCCGTAGATCTCAAGCTAGTGATCGCTCATCTGTAATTCTTATAATGATTTTCACATCCAATATAGGATGTCGATATAGGTCGGGCTGTTAGTGATCCATAGAATAGTACAGTCCATGATTTCAGTGTCTGTTCTTCATGGTTAATAGTCCATTTATATCCTTCTTGGAGTCACTGGTGCTGATGGCACCATATCCATATTTTGATATCATCATGTCCTTCAGGCTCCAGTCTAGTCTCTCAAGCCCATTATAGGGTATAGGCTAGGGTAGGGAGCAAAAACGGGGTGTTTATCCCAGCATAAAGCTAAAAGCTTACATGTTTCACTCCTTGAATAGCGGAACTTCGTCAGAGCTCAGGGATTTGTCAGTCGTCACCTGTTTAAGTAAGGGGCCACAACCCACCTCTAATTGTGCAAAATTAAAAACAGGTGCTACCCACCCATCAAACACAATAAATAATGTGATAATCAAAGTGTTCCAACTTTAAAAGTTCCATGTATCGGTGTGCTGCCCACACATATATAAACATATAAATCCACATTAAATCCCAACCACACAAGTATCCATCAAATAACGGTAGCAAAAATAACACAAAATATCATGATTCATAAAGTATAGGAGATAATTGCCTGCAATTCTGCAAACAGATATTGGATGTGTTAATCCCCCATCCCAAGGCTACAGTCCCATGCTCATCTTCGGGCTGAACCCAGCTTTTCTATTTCGTAGGCTAATGTTATATTAACAAAAGATATTTGGAACCAGCAGAGTTAATATGAGATGAAAAAGAGGTGTAATAAAAACTGTGTCTTACGTATATCCATTCCACTACAACGCCATACACACATAGCAACACTGTCCTGTATGTAACCAGACAATCATTCATTGAAATATAGAGTTAAAGTATTGGACTTGGTTAGACTGCCAATTGAATACATGTGTCAATCATTCTCTCAGAGGCCGATCCAATCATATCACAATGACAAGGGTTGGGTCAGTTTATAGATAGAAGGCTGCACTTCACTATATAGCATGCAGGGTATTCTCCTAAACACACCTAAATCTCCATATATGGAAGCAAGCATCATGATTTTATCCCTTTCTGCATGATGGAACAAAATGGGGAGTCACTTCATGTGGCAGTAATCCATTTGCCTTCATCCTTCGGTTCGGATTTATAATCACATTAAGATATTTTTTATACTTGCAGTAATGCACCGTTGGAATAAAATTTGTGCATTGCATTAGGTTATGGTTCCTAGATATGTCAAAAAAGAATTATTAATCTGCCTTTCTGTTCTCATTACATGAAAGATCAGTCAGAGGCATTCTAGATATGATGAGAGTGCCTGAAAAGTAAACCTCTTAAGGAAAGCCACAGAAATGTGGCCTTTTGGATTGCTTGTTAACTGAGGAAATTGTTCAGACGTAACAAAACTTCATTCATATAATTCAATATATTTATTTGCATTTTCAGTACTAACGACTATAATAGTTTAGTTTGTTCATTTTTGTAGGCAGCTACTGTTGTCCCATATTATTACACCAACCTTGTTATTACAAATATTCTTCAATGACCAAACATTAAAGTATATTGAAACTCAAGAACTAAAATGTAATATTTCTTAAGCCTCATACACACGATCGGACTTTGTACAAACTTTCCCGTGGATTTTTGTACGAAGGGCGTTGGCCCCAAGTTTGTATTGCATACACACGATCTGACTTTTTAGGCAATAAACACTAACATAGTGACGTTTCAACGTACTGACGACACTTCAAAAGAGGACGTTCAAATACTCCAGCGCCACCTTTGGTCAACTTCTGTATTGTTGTCTGATATTCTGCATTGGTTCTAAGCATGCGTTTTTGTACTTTGTACAAAAGTCCGATGGTTTTGTGTACACACAGTCAGACTTTTCTCCATCAGACTTTTGTTGGCAGAAAGTTTGGTCCGTTCGCACAGCCAACAAAAGTCAGATGAAAACTGAAAAAGTTGGTCCGATGGAGCGTACACACGGTCGATGTTGGTCCAAAACAGCTAATTTGCAAGTCTGATCGTGTGTATGGGCCTTTAGTTGTACAGTATAGGAGGACACAGAATCTTTAGTCTTCAATGCAGTTACCTTCAAGTGATTAGATAATGGCAAAAAAAGAAAACTGCTGAGATATCCTTTTATCACTTCTCTGACTCCCAGTTAGCCTCCAATTTATTTCCCCCAGTGTCTTTCAGTGATGAACCTCTTCTCTCTTTTTGTGGAGGTTTTTGCATTTGGTGATTCTACTATCAAGATTCATGGCTACACCAAAGTCACAGCATGAAGATGCGGGGTCGGCGCATAATAACCCTTTTTGTACACTGCGTGGGCCTTCACCTTGGCATGTGGTGCATCACATTGAGTTAGCTGCAGAGTGCTGTACAGGTCCAGGGCTGTGGTTTGCCAGCCACAGTGCCCTGTCCCTGAAGACCCCTTCCAGAGAAGTGGGGAGTATGTCCATCATGGAGGGTGAAGACAGGATGGGGTCTGGTCCTTCAAATGTTGCCTGGAGTATAAAGACATCTGCTGATGTAAGTGCAGGGCTTGCACCTTTGAAACCTGTCTCAAGGTGCTGTTGACACTCCTATGCCTAGGCTGTCCAGGAGAACAAGCTGCAACACTTGTCACAGCAATGGAGCAGGAAAGCCAGTCATCTAAATTCGGAACCATTTTTTCTGGAGTTTGGGACAAGTCTGTCAGCATCAGGGGCTACTGCACCTGGGCAGCCTCACCTTTGGTTGCTTCACTATGAATGTGTACGCTATTTCCTTTCTTTGGGCATGCTTCCTTTGAACGGCACCTGAAGCTCCCTGATCTTCGGACTCCCGTTTGGGTTTAGCAGCCTTTACCACATGGCACAGAAGGCATCACCCTTCACTCTTCGCAGCTGTGGGCAGTTGTGACCCCTACAAAATTGACGTCCTTTTTTCCCCACAAAGAGAGATTTCTTTTGGTGGTATTTGATCATCTCTGCGGTTTTAATTTTTTGCACTATAAACAAAAAAAAGAGCGTCAATTTTGAAAAAAACACAATATTTTGTACTTTTTGCTATAATAACTATCCCCAATTAAAAAAAAATTTAGGCCGATGTATTCTTCTACATATTTTTGGTAATAAAAATCCCAATAAGCGTATATATTGATAGGTTTGCACAAAAGTTACAGCATCTACAAAATAGGGGATATATTTATGGCATTTTTATTATTATTTTTTTGTTTTACTAGTAACGGGGGCGATCTGCGATTTTTGTCGGGACTGCAACATTATCATCGGACATTTTTGACACATTTTTGAAACCATTGACAATTATACAGCGATCAGTGCTATAAAAATGCACTGATTACTGTGTAAATGTCACTGGCAGGGAATGGGTTAAAACTAGGGGGCGATCAAGGGGTTAACTGTGTTCCCTGACTGTGGGTTTTAACTGTGGGGGGAGGGGACTGACTATAGGAGATGACAGATCGTGGTTCCTAGCTATTAGGAACTCACGATCTGCTTCTCCTCACCTCACAGAACAGGGATTTGTGTGTTTACCTGACCTGCCACAGTATAATGACTATGGCTGGTCGGCAAGTGGTTAAAGTGGTCCTAAAATGTAATTGTAACTAAAGTATAACTATAGGCAAAACCTTTTTTTCTAGTTTTGGACAGAGTGGAGATGGATTAAAACGTTTGTCAGTCTTTATTGCTGTCTTTGCCCCATTAAGGAGATTCATCCTCTCTATTTGTCCTGTTTACCATTATCATTGAAAGTGAAGAAAATTTAAAATTTGGGGTTGTCCCTAGAAAAGTAATAGATGGCACATCTTCCAATGTGGACACTAGTTCTGGTGACCTGGGGGGGCCCCAATGAATTCCCTTTGTTTTCGGGGATTTCCTCTCACTTCCTGTTTGGCTATGGGACAAGAAGTGAAGGGAAATCTCTTATGAGCAGGTGTATACTGATGTATGACGGGAAATCTCTGCAATCGAACACAGATGGTGAAAATAAAATCTGACAGGTTTTAACCCTCCCTTACTCTATCCAAAATGAAAAAAAAAGTTTTGCTTATAGTTCTACTTTAATGCATTCACTGTAGTAAATTTAAAAAAAAAAAAAATTCCACTGTTTTTTCTCCCTTCCCCCTCCTTAACACTTACTGTATCCTGTATCGATCCAGCACTGTGCCCACCTGCAGGTCTTTTTCCCATCTCTTCCCTTCTTGTAGGCCTTGCTGAGAACTGCAGGAGCCATTAGCTCCCGCTGGTGTCAGTCAAATCCAGTGAGCAAAGAGCGGGTAGCGGAGCCAGGCGGCACTCTGTGTGTCTATGGACACACATACATCCTGACTCTGGAGTGGGTCCACACATCAATCGGCTTGCTATTGGGGAAGATAGAGAAGAGCAGGAGCCAAGACTGATGGCGGGGACTCCAGAAGAGGTGGTTTGGGGCTATTAGGGCAAATAGAGAGGAGCAGAAGCCTAGACTGTCGGCGGAGACTCCAGAAGAGGTGGTTTTGGGCCGCTCTGTGCAATAACATTGCACAGAGCAGATAAGAATAAAACTTTACAATCGCTTTGCTATGCAATTTCAGAGTGTTTTATTTTTTCCAAAAGATTTTATTGAAGATTTTCAGAATTACAATAATCAAAAACAGAAAGTACAATGAGAAGTCGTTAACAGACATTAATGATACACATATATTGGTAATAACCAAAGGAGCACTGTTAGTAGATATCATATCGGCATCCTGACACAATCAATCGATTGGACTTGTCCTTCTCAATTTTAGCTGCTTTTCCATGCGGGTAAAAGGGGTCTAGGAGCAAGTGACTAAGAAGTTGTATATGTGCCTCTGTATCGGGGAATGGGAATGCTCGTCTGTATTGGGCTCTGAGCTGAAGAAAGGCGAATACCGACAGCTGCTACCCCAACCCCCGATCAACCCTAAGGGGATCCAACTGTGACCAGGGGGGGGTACATGAGTGTGTGTGTACTAGTCGGTGTATATTTTTGTAAGGGTGAGCCCACGTTATATATATTTGGACCCAACGGCTTTGAGAGCCTAGGTGTGATACTTGTTGTTGATCACCAAGAGCCATATAGGGGTGCTTTCTTTTCATAGGAAGCCAATTAGGCCAGTTTGCGTATATTGGGGTAGAGTATAATAATCGGTTAAATAAGTGATTACATGGGATATAATGGTGGGGGGGAGGGAAGGGAGGGGGGCGGAGGTCTATGTTGGGATCATTGGATTCAGAGATCAATTTCTCTAGGTTGTGGAGGAGGGGTTATTATGTGGACTGTTAGTCTGTGTAGATTCTCGATAATGTGTCCAACATGCCCAAGTTTTCCTGTACTTTGTCGGGTTGTCTCTGGCTTGGTGTATAAGATTTTCCATCTCTGCTATTCTATCCACCCTATGGAGCCATTCTTTAACAGTGGGAGGAGAGGTGCTTCTCCAGTGAACCGGGATGCAATGATTGGCCGCGTTAACGAAATGAATTTCAGAGTGTTTGCATTAAAAAATTATTTTGGATTCTGCATGAAAGTGGACATTTGCTCACAACATTTACTTTTCTTCTATGCAACTTCCCCTCCACAGTATGAAAAAGCCCTTCTCTTTTTGGCTTTTTTTTGTTTTGTTTTAACTCCTGCCCACTGCCTTGCCTCCATTCTTGCCTAAGCAAGAATGACGTGTCTTGCAGCCTCCTGGGATATCCCCATCACATATCCCAGGAGGCTGCAGTAGCAGGTGCTGGAAACCTGGTGTCACATTATTGAGGGCCAGCTGCAAAAACCTGGAAGAGAACCTACTTCCTGTGACATAGGAAGGGAAGATAATGGTGTAGGCAGCTTGCGGCAGTGGTGCAGCGAATCACAGCAGAACAACCCTGGATTCACTGGGCATGTGAATATGTTTTCTGAAAAAAACCTGCATAATAGGTACGAGGGGATGTATAAAAAAGCAATGGGAGACGTTAGGTTCCTCTAAAATGATGGTCTCATACTGAGATTTTTGCCTCGTCTGCATAATCTGTTTAGGACTATTGTTATATGCACAGTCAACCCCGGAATATTACCTTTTAGAGTCCCCATTGTACTCTATATGTTACAACATTACGACAATATTGTCATATAATCCACAATATTCAGGATAATGCACATTTTATTGCAGCATTCCTCTGATTGATCAGAGGCTGATAAACATTTAGCATATGCTAAATTTAATCTTGTATTTTAATAGAGGTTTATTTTATCTCTTGCTATAATTAGCAAAAAGGCATATTTTAAGCAGTACTGTCTCCTAAAGCATGATTTAAACACGGTTTGTGTTATTGTGAAATGGAAATCATTGTTAATCATAGCTATTTAAGCCTATGTAGCATGCACATCATATAATTACCTCTACAGGGTCTCGCCTTTGAGAATTCTTATTCTCCTTTGGAACTGCTTGATAGCTTTGGGGTTTATCGGACAGCCAAATGGCATACATCGCTTCCCCAGGGTCCACAGAGCATCCTCTCTGCCTGTTGCTGAATATCCACATGTATACCAGAACCACATTTAATGGAGTGTACAAGATAGTGTAGATCCTGCCATCTGCCTGCATTGTACAACCTGAGGGAGTGTAATTAATAACACTTAAGCCCCATACACACGATCAGAAATTCTGCCAGCAAAAGTTGGATGTGAGCTTTTGGTCAGAAATTTCGACCGTGTGTATGCTCCATCGGACTTTTGCTGGCAGAATTCCAGCCAGCAAAAGATTGAGAGCAGGTTCTCTATTTTTCAGTCGGAAAAAGTTCCGATCGGAAATTCCGATCGCCTGTACCAATTCCGACGCGCAAAATTTCTACGCATGCTTGGAAACAATTTGACGCATGCTCGGAAGCATTGAACTTTTTCTCGGCTCGTTGTAGGGTTGTACGTCACCGCGTTCTTGACTGTCGAAAGTTCAGAGAACTTTGTGTGACCGTGTGTATGCAAGCCAAGCTTGAGCAGAATTCCGTTGGAAAGACCATCCAAGTTTTTTTCGACGGAAAATCCGCTCGTGTGTACGGGGCATTAGACTTGTAATGGCCTGCTGGTGGTACTTTAGCTACAAAAAGTCCCTTCCTTGTCAGACAGTTGTGGATGGCCATGCTGTTAGGGCCTCCTAGTTGAAGGGTGATTTGTGCTTTTGCCTACCTTAAATGGTCAGCCCCCTTAGAACTGGTATTTATTAATGAAAGACTATTAGTTCTTAAAGTGATTGCAAAGGCTTGTTTTTTTTTTTTTAATATAAACATGTTATACTTACCTCCTCTGTGCAGTTGGTTTTGCACAGAGCAGCCCAGATCCTCCTCTTCTCAGGTCCCTCTTTGCTGTTCCTTGCCCCTCCCTCCTTTGATTGCCCCTCAGCCAGCAGCTTGCTACACGGGGCACCCAACTTGAGTCAGAGCTCCGTGTATCCATTCAGACATGGAGCTTCGACCTGTCCCAGCCCCCTCTCTCCCCTGATTGGTTGACTGGCTTTGATTGACAATGGCGCCGCTGCTCTGTCTCAGCCAATCAGGAGGATTGTACTGGATTGCTGAGGGGATTGTGGACATCGCTGGAGATAGAAGGGGCTCAGATAGGTAATTGGGGGGGGTGCTGGGAGAAGAAGGCTTTTTATCTTAAAGCGGAGTTCCGCCCTTATCGAATTCCTCCCCCCCTCCGGTGCCACAATTGGCACCTTTCAGGGGGGAGGGGGGTGCAGATACCTGTATAATACTGTTATCTGCACCCACTTCCGGGATGCATTATCCGAGCTGCCCCGCCTCTATCTGAGAATGCCCCGTTGTGTCTTGGGAAACACAGTTCCCAGGACACAGCGGGGACCAATAGAGGCGCGCACCGCGACTCGCGCATGCGCAGTAGGGAACCGGGCAGTGAAGACGTTGGGTCTTCACTTCCTGATTCCCTGAGAGAGGATGTCGGTGGGGCAGCGAGAGACGAGCGATCGCTCGTCATCTTCTGCCGACACCGCTGGAACCTAGAACAGGTAAGTGTCCATTTATTAAAAGTCAGCAGCTGCAGTATTTGTAGCTGCTGACTTTTACTTTTTTTTTTTCAGGTGGCGCTCTGCTTTAATGCATTAAGATAAAAAACCTTCTGCCTTTACAACTCCTTTAAGCATGAGATGACGAAAACATCTACAAAATGTCCTACCTTGCTGAATCATTTCTCTTGCCAGTTCCTCAATGTTTTGTCATCTTACAGGGAATCTATATCTTGGGTAAAGTTATAATTAAGTGTTATGAGAATATTGTAAATTTTCGAGCATCCATATAAATACTAGAATCCCCTCCAGTGCTTAGATCTCACCTGCACCTTGTGCACCTGACCCCCACATTGTGCATCTTTAAGCAGTAGTAAACCACAGCATTGGAGAAAAATAATCCCCTGAAAGGCAATTACATAATGTGCTAGTTTGCATTGCATACTAGCACATTATGAAATACTTACTTAGAACAAAGCCCTCCGGTGGTGTGCTGTAACTGCTGACAGGGCTTCCATCTTTACCCGGTCTTCCTTCCGGGTTCGCAGACACCAGCAGCTTGAATGGCCTGGCCGTGATGCCGTCTTTTCCGCATATGCACACGGGAGTCATGGCCATGGCACATCGCTCTGAAGGAACGGCACGGCTATTCCATTCCTTCAGAGCGCATGTGCCTTCACCAGCTGCCAAAAGAGCGAATCTCTCCGAAATGGTGCATGTTTAGGAGATATTCATTTTACCTACAGCTAAGCTTTATTATAAGCTTACCTGTAAGTAAAAATCACAAAGCGAACTTAACTACCACTTACCACACAAGAAAAAAATTAAAGGAACTAATTAGATACCTATCTGCACATAATGAGGTTGATTTACTAAATGCAAATAGGTTGTTTGCTTTGCAAGGGATGTTACACTGTTTAAGGAAATTTGCCCCAGAGCTTAGTGAAGTGCCAATCATGTCCTGTAAGCAAAATGCTGTTTTTTTTTTTTTTTTCCTTGCACCTAATTGGGTATTCTTTACAAAGTGAACTCTATTTTCCTTTATTAATCCACCCCATAATGTGCTTTCTACTTTGTGCTGAATGTAGATTATACTTTGCTGTACTTCTCATTTAATTGCAAGCCCTTGGGTCATCTCAGGGCTCATTTCCACCACAACCATGGGTTAAATGTCCTTTGGTTGATGTGCATTGATTTTTTGAATATTTAATGCTAAACAGGATTTATGTAAGATGGGCATTTTTTTTTTCTTCTTCTCAGAGCACTCTGAGCAAGATGAAAATGTGTTCTTTGACCTGAGGTATGCAGAGCAAATAACCCAGACAGAAGGATTTTTTTAATTTTTGTGTGTAAGGAAAAGTTACCTCCGATTAGGTATATGCAAAGTCAGGATCGCTTCTTTGTCCATCAAAATCAATCATATAATTTATGCCGGTTAATATAGTTCTCGCTAGAATTCTGTGGATATGTGAGCTGCAGCTCTTATGTGGAAGCGCCAGTGTTGTTTCCTCACACCCCTCGCTCTTTGACTATTAACAGAACACCTTGTATTCTGTAAACCTTTCACAGTAAACAAAAGGTTCCATGAATGGTCAAGGTGACGGGGATGCTGAAGGACAGAGAAGCCACCAGACACACCAGAAATGTAAAACCCCTGTTGGATATAGCTTAAAAGCACCTACAAAAGCCCATCTAAATGGCATGGTTGAATGACTGATTAAGTGGGATCTTGGTACATACAAAATGTTGGGAAGCATAATGTCTATTATAACTTATTTAAAAACATAGTAAACCTCAGCTTTAAGTATTGTAAGCATTTTCCATATAAGGTGCGACTATATAAAAAATCTATATGTGGAGCCATTTAGGTTAAAATCCAGAATATTTTTTAAAGGTTCACACACTTTCTCTCGCTTTAAATGGACTCGTTTATTCCATTCTTGGAATTTATTTTCAAGTCTCAGGCCATCTGTCCTCTGTTGAGTCATCAGGATGGGAACGAGCATTTTCTTTTAGTCATCATAATAGATACAGCCAAATTCGTGGTGTAAAAAGATGTGTTTAATGGTCTGGTATTTAACATTTCTCAAGGGCCAGAAGTGGTTCTCCAATGCCTTTAAATCAGCGACAGCAGGAGTTTAAAACCTTGAAGGGGGCCTTAAAGGAAAACTCTATTTTCACAAAGAAATTGATATGTGATACACAAGCAATATCATGGTTTGTTCATGTTGTAAAAAATCAGATGTTGCTTCCTTACCACCATCTCAACATTGGGAGAGTTCTGTACAGAATATCCATAAAAATATATTCCCTGTTCATGCATTTGGTTCACAATTTATTCTCTTATTACAAGACTAGCCCTTATTATGTAATTATGGCAGGAAGTTACCTGAATTGTTAACTACAGAATCTCAGAGCTTTGCCCAAGCAGGACTGAACAAACAAACAAAGATGTATTGTATTTTGCATTTTCTATGGGATTCCCACGTAGTACATTGTCAATTATGAAGAAACATTATTTATTTGCAAAATGTTATAACAAAAAGGAAGAAAAACACGTTTCTTTAAAAAATTATCAGTCTTTTTTTCGTCTATTTAGCAAAAAATAAAAAACCTGGTGGCGGTTAACCAAAATAAAGCTCTATTTGTGCGGAAAAAAAAATTATACAAATTTAATATGGGTACAATGTTGCATGATCATGCAATTGTTATTCAAAGTGTGACAGCGCTGTAAGCTGAAAATTGGCCTGGGCAGGAAGGGGATGAAAAGTGCCCGGAATTGAATTGGTTAAACACCAGATACAAGAGTAGCAGTTTAGTATGATGCCATTATATAAGACTTTGAGGGTTATTGAAAGGTTGCTTTACCTCGTTTTGTTGAGTGGGTGAAGATGCTTTAAAAAGAAGCCGTAGATGGATATATACAAGAAGTGTTTGACTGTGTGGGTAGTATCCCTTTGTAGAATACAAATCAATACAAAGTACTCTTATATTATGGTTGAGTCATTTATCAACTTGCACATCTATTTGTTGCACATAATCCTTCTACTAAACAGATTTAGGGAACGATTTATTTGGTGATACTCTGTCTGCTTAGTTCATATTAAAACACTGAGCTTTAAAATTTTCACATATATATTTCACATATACAGTGGAACAGACAAACATCACATCTAAGCCTAGGTAAAGGGCCCCTGATGCAGGATCCACCAGATTTTGTTTTAAGCTGCTTTGTTCTTTTTAGAATAAATAAAGCAGATTTTGCTTCAGTAGTCATCTGATTCCTGACTTGCCCCCCTTTACAGGCTTGTTAATATGCGTGGAAGCCCTTGTCGCTCCTCTAAAGAGATCCATGGTGGATGTTGTAGGTGAGTGCAGTGCAGACTTCTATGAAACAGCTTATTTGCCACTGTGGGGTTTATTTACTAAAGGCAAATCCACTTTGCACTGCAAGTGCACTTGAAAATGCACTGAAAGTGCACTTGGAAGTAAAGTTGCTGTAGATCTGAGGGGGATATGCAAGAAAAAAAAAAACAGCATTTTAGCTTGCACATGATTGGATGATAAAATCAGTAGAGCCTCCCCTCATTTCAGATCTACCCTTAGATTTAGAGTGACTGCACTTCCAAGTGCACTTTCAGTGCAAAGTGGATTTACCTTTCGTAAATAACCTCCTATGTCTGATTTGCATGAAAGTCTTCCATAAAGTTTTCTTGGTATTTTTTTTATAAGGTTGGTCACCAGGTCTTTCCTCAACCAACCCCCCCCCCCTTTCCCCAAATTGCCTGGCTTGGGAATGGCATACAAAATATGATGATGCATGTACATGGCCACTTAGTACAGCCGTGGCCAAAAGTTTTGAGAATGACAAAAAATATTAACTTTCACAAAGTCTGCTGCCACAGTTTTTATGATGGCAATTTGCATATACTCCATAATGTTATGAAGAGTGATCAGATGAATTGCAATAAATTGCAAAGTCCCTCTTTGCTATGAAAATGAACTTAATCCCATAAAAAAACATTCCACTGCATTTGTGAAGAAGGCTTCAGGGCGCCCAAGAAAGTCCAGCAAGCACCAGGACCGTCTCCTACATTTGATTTGGCTGTGGGATTGGGTCACCACCAGTGGAGAGCTTGCTCAGGAATGGCAGCAGGCAGGTGTGAGTGCATCTGTAAGGAGAATACTTTTGGAGGATGGCCTGGTGTCAAGAAGGCCAGCAAAGAAGCCACTTCTCCTCAGGAAAAGCATCAGGCTGATATTCTGCAAGAGGTACAGGGATTGCACTGCTGAGGACTGGGATAAAGTCATTTTCTCTGATGAATCCCATTTTGAGGTGAGGGCTACCATCAGTCCCGTGTCATGCCAACAGTAAAGTATTCTGAAACCATTCATATCTGGGGTTGCTTCTCAGCCAAGGAAGTGGGCTCACTCACAATTTTGCCTAAGAACACAGCCATGAATAAAGAATGGTACAAAAACATCCTCAGAAAGCAACTTCACCCAACCATCCAAGAACAGATTGGTGATGAACAATGCCCTTTCCTGCATGATGGAGCACCTTGACATAAGGAAAACGCGATAACTAAGTGGCTTGGGGAACAAAACATCAAAATGTTGGGTCCATGGCCAGGAAACTCCTCAGACCTTTATTCTATAGAGAACTTGTGGTCAATCCTCAAGAGGCAGGTGAACAAACTCCAAGCATTGATTATGCAAAAATAGGCTGCCATTAGTCAGGATGTGGCCCAGAAGTTGATTGACAGCATGCCAGGGGGAATTGCAGAGGTCTTGAAAAAGAAGGGTCACCACTGCAAATATTGACTCTTTGCATAAACTTAATGTAATTGTCAATAAAAGCCTTTGACACTTATGAAATGCTTGTAATTATACTTCAGTATACCATAGTAAAATCTGACAAACAGATCTAAAAACAAGCAGCAGACTTTGTAAAAATGTATATTTGTGTCATTCTCAATACTTTTGGCCACGGCTGTACACACATACTAGGACAAATTTAACCTCCCTGGCGGTATGATTATGTCTGGAATTTAGTGCTGAAAGCGGTACAATTATTTTGTTATTATTTGGCGTTTTTATATTCTAGGCATGCAATTCTTATGAATAGAGAAGAAAAAACTGCGCCAGGTAAATTAGCCAAATATCTATACCATAATCAGAAACAGTCAGACTGAGAACTGTTAGTACATGACCAGTGGGTAAAAGTTATCTATAAAATAAAAAGTAAATAGAACAGTATAAGAACACACTAATTCTAATGTGAACAGCACTATCTAGGGGTGATGGTAATGGTTGATTTAGGTGGTTAGCAGTAGCAATCTGTGACAAATGAGTCCTGTATTATATCACACACTAGCCCATGTGTGAATCAACCTGTGAGGATAAAAACAGTTCAAAGATTGAATGCCGTCCTGGGATATAGCCTCCTATTCTTTAGGGACCAGGCACTCCAGGTTAAGTTGCTTTTCACACCGCTGTGCTCCACACCACCCTAAAGTGCCACCACCAGTATATAATATCCTTACCAGATGGTAGGCATAATCAAGCCTTTCAAACTGAGCCCATATGGAAATCCTGGCTTCCAACGGATGGGGGGACAGACTTCAGGATAAACGATCTCCCAGCATCTGCTGGTCACACCGGACACAAGACCTCAGACCAGACCCAATAGCAAATCAGATCCAGAGAGTAGCACTCAGCGGTGCATCAAACGTGGCCAGAAAAGAAAAAAAGGCAGACCATGGCATAATAACGTTTAAAACATAATGAGTATTTTTATTGGTCAAAAGTACTCACATTCCAAAGGAATAACAAGCGCATAAAAGGACTCCAAACGGAGAGGACACAGAACGCCGGCCGGCATGTAATAAAAACGAACCCTTCCACCTTCCAGAGACGCTGAACGCGATGACGTCACTGCACGCCTTCCCAGAAGCTTTTCGTCATAAAAGACATTATCAATGGGGCCTCCCCATTGTCTTTAATGTCTGATAATGTCTGATAATGTCTTTTATGACGAAAAGCTTCTGGGAAGGCGTGCAGTGACGTCATCGCGTTCAGCGTCTCTGGAAGGAGGAAGGGTTCGTTTTTATTACATGCCGGCCGGCGTTCTGTGTCCTCTCCGTTTGGAGTCCTTTTATGCGCTTGTTATTCCTTTGGAATGTGAGTACTTTTGACCAATAAAAATACTCATTATGTTTTAAACGTTATTATGCCATGGTCTGCCTTTTTTTCTTTTCTGGCCACGTTTGATGCACCGCTGAGTGCTACTCTCTGGATCTGATTTGCTATTGGGTCTGGTCTGAGGTCTTGTGTCCGGTGTGACCAGCAGATGCTGGGAGATCGTTTATCCTGAAGTCTGTCCCCCCATCCGTTGGAAGCCAGGATTTCCATATGGGCTCAGTTTGAAAGGCTTGATTATGCCTACCATCTGGTAAGGATATTATCTACTGGTGGTGGCACTTTAGGGTGGTGTGGAGCACAGCGGTGTGAAAAGCAACTTAACCTGGAGTGCCTGGTCCCTAAAGAATAGGAGGCTATATCCCAGGACGGCATTCAATCTTTGAACTGTTTTTATCCTCACAGGTTGATTCACACATGGGCTAGTGTGTGATATAATACAGGACTCATTTGTCACAGATTGCTACTGCTAACCACCTAAATCAACCATTACCATCACCCCTAGATAGTGCTGTTCACATTAGAATTAGTGTGTTCTTATACTGTTCTATTTACTTTTTATTTTATAGATAACTTTTACCCACTGGTCATGTACTAACAGTTCTCAGTCTGACTGTTTCTGATTATGGTATAGATATTTGGCTAATTTACCTGGCGCAGTTTTTTCTTCTCTATGCTATATTGTGTTTATCCCACTATTCTGCAGCCGGTTTAGATATTCTTTTTAACTATTTATTTTTATTTTTTGCATTATTGTTCCTTTTTTGTCACCCACATTTATTTTGTTCCCTCCCTTTTTCCCCTCCCCTTTTCCCCTCACTTTATTTGGTTAGCGCGGTTTTTCTTGTTTATAATTCTTATGAATAACTCACTTAAATCTGTCCGAACCAGAGTCTAGTAGACATCCCGGTATGATAAAGTTTGAAACACAAAATCATAAATTATAATATAATAAAAATATATATAAAAATGATTCAATAATGTAATCAGATCAAAAACACTGAAATTTGCTCAGTTGCAGAATAGTCGCTGTCATTAAATTTATTGTTTGATGATAAATTGTGATTCTAATTTTTTATCGGTGTTTTCTAGCTAGTCTAAAACCACTTTTGACATAAAGGGACACTTTTTGGTTGCTATGGACAATCTCCAGTTTCCAGGCAGAAATTTTTTTTTTTATTATATAAAATGACATGCAGGGCACTGGACAGACCACTAGGGACAAAGGGGATGTGTTTTTTTGGTATACAGTACTGTAATCTGTAAGATTACAGTACTGTATGTGTTGTGTGTTTTTAAACTTTTTTAAATTTGGCGCCGATCTCCGCTCCCGTGCGTCGGAACGTCGCAGGGAACGGAGATCGGCGGCACCCGGCACTGTGTGAATCGAGCGGACGGCTCGCTCACACAGCGGGGAGACATCGCAGGATCCAGGGGAAAAGGTAAGTAACTTCCCCCCCTGTATCCTGCACGCAAGCCCGAGTCTGGCTCAGGGTTACCGCTCTCAGCATAAAAAACTGAACCCGAGCCAGACTCGGGGTTACCGCTAGGGAGGTTAAACAGGAGCCAATTAACCATACCAGAAAGTGTGGGCTGAAAACCCATGCAAACACAGGGATAACATGCAAGCTCCATGCAGACTAAAACATATAAATACTTTAATGTCCATACCCTAGCCCCAGGTTAATTTAATGGTCTGTTTAACATATATTTCTTAACTTATATTTTATGAGGCTTAATGCAAAAATAAAATTTTAATATGTGTAGTTCAGATAACTATTATAGGAGACAGGACAATAAAAGTACAAAAAATCTGATATGCCAATTTTTTACATAGTAACACATTACTGGCTCTCCAAATGTATTGAAATTATGCAAAACTACATGTAGTATTATGTTAGCAGATTCTAGTTCTAGTACAGAAATGTGGTCAAGAAAAGTAATACATTTTTTTTTCAGCAGAATTCTGTTTAAAAAATAAATAGATACAAAATGGCCCATCAAAATATTTTAATAACATCTTTAATATTTACCTGCATCTTCTCTTGCTTCAGAGTAGTACTTTTTCTCTGCTGCTGGATGTCCCCAAAGTTTTGGGTTAAATAACGGCCACCATAATTCAACCCAGTTCCTTTCAGCTCAGGCTACCTTGGACCTGCTTCCAGTCTATAACTGGACAGCAAATGAGAAGCAGCACATGGATGAGTTCTACTGCAGGGAAATCTTTGTATTAAAAGAGGAACAATGCAGCTAAAACTGTTTTGTATTTTTATGTTTAAATAGGCTATTCATTTTTCTAGTTATGCTTAAAAACAGTAATTTCTTTATGAAATACAGTGCTCGTGGAAGCTAAATGTTAGAAGAAGCACAAAAATCTAGAAAAATGTAATATTTATAAAATTCTCATAATGCCTACAGAGTTACATTTCAATGCTGTCTATAGGACAACATGGAATTTGTTGGCATGGGCATCGTAGTTATTATTATTATTTAAATCATGTATTTGCTTAAGTGATTTGTGTTTTTTGTAGCATCCATTTTTTTGCTAATGTTGATCAAGCACAAGACACATCTTTTGCATATGAACTACTGATGGCCTGTCTGGTTTTGCTTATGTCAGTCATAGAGGTTTATGGGTTAGGGTGTGACAAGAACATGTCTTTTGCCAAACAATGGGTAAAAAAAAGTGCCCCCTATTCATGTTTCAGAAAGTGTGATGGTGTGCCCAAAAAATAACTCTCACGATTATTTAAAAAAAAAAAAAAGTGGCCCAGAGATGCATAAGAAAATACCGTACCTGGAATTTTTTTTTTGGGCTTATTTCTTTAACAATTTCCTTCTTCTCTGCTCCTCTCCTGGAAATATTTTTTGGGCTTATTTCTTTAACGATTTCCTTCTTCTCTGCTCCTCTCCATGAAGGTAAAGTTTCGAGATTTGTGAGCATTACTGTTGTAGGGCAGTGGTAGGGCACAGTTGCCACTGCCTCCTTGTGTAGTGAGCACACCCATTGTGTGTGCCTATGTTTAATACCCCAGATTCTCTCTCTGTTAGTACTGATAGTGGTATGGGTACCAGCACTGGAGCCAAAATGCTCCCCTTCCCCTGTAAACATTGTGATGGTGCTTGTCTTGAGAAAGTGCATGGTGGTCAAGACAAGCACCGTCAATAAATATTTGTCTCTATAGTCTATGTGTGTTCGGAAAGTGGTGGAGTGGGAGGGTGGCACTCTGCCAAACTCATATTCTTGGGAACAGGCATTACTGTTGCAGGGTGATGGTAGAGCACAGTTGCTACTGCCACCTTGTATAATGAGTGCACCCATTGTGTCCACCTGTGTCTAACATCCCACATTCTCCCTCTATCAGTACTGATAGTGGTATGGGTACCAGCACTGGAGCCAAAATGCTCCCCTACCCTATATATATCGTGATGGTGCTTGTCTTGGGGAAGTGCCTAGTGGTCAAGACAAGCACCATCAATCAACATTTGCCTCCCTAGTCTAGGTGTGATCGGAAAGTAGAGGAGGGGGACCTCATATTCTCGGGAACAGGACCACCCTAAAAGATGGATAAAGTACATCATGCATTTTGTCACAGTGGGGACAGGAGCCATAAATAAAATTTAGCAAGACTCCTTCTTGATCTACAGTATCTCACAAAAGTGAATACACCCCTCACATTTTTGTAAATATTTTATTATATGTTTTCATGTGACAACACTGAAGAAATTACACTTGTTATACAAGCTGTACACTCACTACTTTACATTGTAGCAAAGTGTAATTTCTTCAGTGTTGTCACATGAAAATTATAATAAAATATTTACAAAAATGTGAGGGGTGTACTCACTTTTGTGAGATACTGTATCATAATGGAAAATATGATCAAGAACACGTTATAATGAGAAATCTAGAACAGTGGGGTAAACAATAAAGTAAAGTAAATACAAAAAACAACACTTTGGCATTGAAATAAATATTTAAGTTTTCAGGAGTATGTTTGCACTGTGACAAGTCCTTCTTTAAGAATAACCTCCCCCACCCCTGGATTGGTCTGTCGGAGCCATGCCATCATTTGACACAAAGCTTACATGGGGTTTACCAGCAGTGGAGCCGATATGCCCCTGCATATATTGTGATGGCACTTGTCTCAGGGAAGCTCCAGGTTTTTGAGCACCATCCAACAAAACAAATTCGATTTTTGTCATCTTAGTTTATGTGTGGTCAGAAAGCAGTGGGGAAAGGGTGGCACGCTGCAGACTTCTCTTTCCTGGGAACAGGACCACCTAGGAAAATGGGACAAAGTGCATCATACACTTTGTTACCTAGGGCTCCGGAGCCAGGAAGAAAACTTAAAGCGGAGGTCCACCCAAAAAAAAGTCAGCAGCTACTCATACTGCAGCCGCTGGCTTTTAATAATATGACACTTACCTGTCCTGGAGTCCAGCGATGTTGACACCACAGCTGATGTTTCCATCAGCTGTCGGGTGCTTCCGCCGCCATTGCGGGTAAGGGAATCTGTCAGTGTAGCCTTACGGCTTCACCCTGGAAACACTACTGCGCATGTGCGAGACCCCGCTCCTCTCTCCTACTAGCCCGTGACAGGGGGAGCCCCGCGGTGACGTCACAAGCCATGGCACGGACTCCCGTAAGTGGGAACAGGATACCTATCAAAGACAGGTATCCACCCCCCTCCCCCCGAAAGGGGCCAATTGTGGCACTGGAGGGGGAGAGGAGACAAATGAGTGGAAGTTCCACTTTTGGGTAGTACTCTGCTTTAAGTGGGACTTCTTCATGAGCTCTAATATGGGAAAATGTGGTCAAGAAAACCTTATAATGTGAAGCTTACTAAGTGTTTAGACACCCAGCTTCAATGGAACAGAGTGGTAAGGAAAGTGTTGAAAAAATCACAACACCCTTTGCCCATGATGAATGATTTTAGAAGTTTATGTAGAAGAAAAGGTACAAAGTAAATTTTAAATAAGTAAAATAAAGACGACCAAGGAGGAGCCAAAACCAAGCTTTTTAAGATAGTTGCAACTCAAGTCTCCCTAAAATCTTAACTCAGTAAGAATTTGCACACCCAGCACACATTTTGCAAGACTTACAAAGGACATACATTTTTTATAATTTTGGAAGATCTTATTTTCCTAACTGGAACACATAGTGTGAAATGCCTTGCTATACAATTTTAGAGGACTGATTGACTGCACGAGATCTTTCAAGGGTATTGTAACAAAACATTCCAAGGACTGCCTAGTAAAAGCATTCTAACAAGATAACAATGTTTTATAAAAATCCTAACATTAGCGTCTGAGCACTTAATAATGACATTACCCATTAGCTAAACATAATAATCATTTTCTGTAGCAAAAGGCAACACTGTGGGGGTTATTTACGAAAGGCAAATCCACTTTGCACTGCAAGTGAAAACTACAAGTGCAATGTGCACTTGAAATTGCATTGAAATTGCACTTGGAAGTGCAGTCGCTGTAGATCCGAGGGGGACATTCAAGGAAAATAAAAAAACGCATTTTAGCTTGCACATGATTGGATAATAAAATCAGCAGAGCTTCCCCTCATTTCAGGTCTACCCCTCAGATTTACAGGGACTGCACTTCCAAGTGCATTTTCAGTGCAATTTCAAGTGCACTTTGTACTTGTAGTTTGCACTTGTAGTGCCAAGTGGATTTGCCTTTGTGTGTGGCATACTGTTTTCAAGTACCTATCACTTTGTATTGAATGAGCATATTTTTTACATCAAATATTCTGCCAGCTGTAGAGCAGTTAAAAAAAATGCCTATTACTGCACTGTAATCTGTCTGATAAAAATATCTTAGATTCTCAGTAGAGACATCTCCTCCCTGTCTGGTAAGGTAGATGAATAATCATGGAGAGAAACAGATAAATGTGGGGGTTTGCTACCTTGATTGACAGGTTCTGCACTGACCTTATTCTTCCTGAGGCAATTCTCATTAAACATAAAAAAGCTGTATCTTCAGTTCAAAAGCAGGTAGGAATTTTGAATAAAGTTTGCAGAATATGTAGTGAGCTGTTTTAGTAGATTTAAATTTGAACCCGAAGAAAAAATGAGAGGGCTGATTTGTGTGAGATTTGAACACACAGCCAAGAACATGAAGACTACTATCAACTATGTAGTGAAAGAGCCTGCTGGATTTGATACCAACTGAATGAGATGTTTAGGTATCTCTTCATATTACTGTACATGGTTTTGGTAACGCTAATTGAGGTTGTACATAAGTTATACAATCAGATTTTGTAGTTTGTGTCCAGTTTAATAGGATTGCTGTGCAGGGTAAGACCTCTGTTAAGACCAGATGATCGTTGCTGTGGCTCTTTAACCACTTCAATACTGGGCACTTTAACCCCCTTCCTGCCCAGGCCAATTTTCAGCTTTCAGCGCTGTCACACTTTGAATGCAACACTGTACCCATATGAAATTTGTAACTTTTTTTCCCACAAATAGAGCTTTCTTTTGGTGGTATTTAATCACAGCTGGGGTTTTTATTTATTGCTAACAAATAAAAAAAAGACAAAAAAAAAATGTTTTTCTTAATTTCTGGTGTATACACCGCTTCTCCACCACCCCTGCCCATTGGAATGCATGGGCAGCAGCGCATTTAACAATTTCTTCGGCCGCAAGCAGGGGTTAAAATCGCCCCGCTATCGGCCAAATAAAGCCGTTAAAACAACGGTAAAGCGGTGCTTTACTGCTAACGTGGAGTGGCCCCAGTGTGAAAGGGCTCTTGTGATGGGAGTCACCTTGGGCGGGGGGCCCGTGGCACCCAGAATCCCTTTGGGAGGTTGGGGAACTCTTGTTTCAGCTCCCCATGTACCTCCTATGTCTAAGTCACCCTGTGTCTCTAATAGGGGAACAAGGTGACCGAGAAATACAGTCTGATCTGTACTAATCAGACTCACTGTACAACCACACTGGAATGTTGTTCGTGTGTGTATATATATATATATATATATATATATATATATATATATATATATATATATATATATATATATATATATATATATATTGTATATTGTCTCATTTTGTTGTGTACTCTTTGCTGGGTCGTACTTACTTGCTCTGTTGCTCTAAATATACTGTAGCTGCACATTTTGCTTCATTGGCTTTTCTTAATTCCTATAGTTGCCGCTAGCGTTTTTTCTTAAATTGCCCTGAATTTGGGCTACAGTAACATTCACCATCTGCACTCCCACTGTAACCTTGCCCAAACAATTTAGAACATGAGAACATGTAATAGGATAACCATGCCAGAAGAAGCTATAGACCTCCTAACTAGAATAGTGAAAAGGCCAATTATTCTCACTGTAAAATTGTATAGATAGCATTTTAACAGTCACTGATTGACAGAAAAGTATGTTGGTGAAAACTCTGTTATGCCGTTTACACACATTCGAAAATGCTGCCAGCAAAACTCAGATGAGAGCTTTTTGTCGAAAAATGCGACCGTGTGTATGCTCCATCGGTCTTTTGCTGGCGGAATTCCAGACAGCAAAAGATTGAGAGCAGGTTCTCTATTTTTCGGTCGGGAAAAGTTCCTATCCGAAAATGCGACCGTCTGTATGCAATTCGGACGCGTAAAAAATCATGCATTCTGGAAACAATTTCGACGCGTGGTCGGAAGCATTGAACTTAATTTTCTCGGCTGGTCATAGTGTTGTACGTCACCGTGTTCTTGACGGTCAAAAGTTCAGAGAACTTTTGTGTGACTGTGTGTATGCAAGACAAGCTTGAGCGGAATTCCGTCGGAAAAAAACATCTAAGACTTTTCGGATGGAAATTCCGCTCGTGTGTATGCGGCATTGGGCTTTTTTTCCATCTGTGTACCATTGGAGGGGATTTTCCTTCACTTTGTGTTCTTTAGACACAACAGGACATTAGAGGAAAGCTCTATAAGGCTCCTTTCATACTGAAGCACTTCTAAACTGCCCATAAAATGCTGATTGCTTTTGCAGTGCTTTTCAGGCATTTGCGGTGCGCTTTTGAAAGGACATGGGACTCAAAAACTTCTCCAAAAAACATTTTGAGGCTCTTTTGAAGCGCTTTTCAGACTCTTATAGTGCGCTTTTTTTAGGCGCGTCCCATTCATTTCAATGGAGAGGGGCGTTTTTGAGGCACTTTTTTATCTCTCCAAACATGCTCCAAAGATGCTGCATGCAGGATTTTTTTCACCGCACTGCCAGCGTACCGCCCCTGTGTAAAAGTATTCATACATTTTTTGTGAGCTTTTCAGTGTGAAAGGGGTCTTAAGGGAGGATAATCCCCCTCTTGGACAGTTGTCATTAGATCATGTACCCCCAATGGGAGAATTCCACTCTTTACCTGCTATGGTGACAACCCAAAACTTTGGATTTTCCTTTTCTTTCGGTCTTGTGGCTAATGTCCACTTGGAGAAATAGAGAAAGTGAATCTCCCTAATGGAAAAAGAGACAGTACTAAAAAACAAACATGGATTCTAGTTCTTCTATTTAGACCTGAAAGACCGTTTTGGGTTTAGATACCTTTTATGAGGCTATTGAGGAGTGTCACGGATACAGCGCACATTATTGTCCAGAGAGCATTGTAGCATAATTTCTGAATGAAATTAAAGGGAGTTTTGTAACTGCTTGGAATATAATTATATCATTATTATTATACACACCATTTCATTAGATGAGTATGAGTAACTGTCTCTGTTTTTCTTTGGAGAAGGTCTTTTAGACAAAGGATTTATTATACTAATGTGTGTTTTAGAGGTTATTGTGGAATTATATATATTCTCTTTCCAAAAACACAGACTGAAGAATAACTGATGCTTGTTAGTCACCATGACTGTTAGTGGACCAGTCTACCCAAAACTGATAATTTAGTTTTTGCTATGTACTGGAGAATTAATCCACTTGACAGCATCTTATAGCTCTTTGGGACTTCATTGGTGAGACATCTGTGTTTGAGTGCCTTGGTATGCACAGTGGCCTATATGAAGGATGTCCATGTTCTCTGCTGGAATTTTAATTTATTAAATATTTTTTGTGAATGCATCAGCAGTTGCTGAAATCTTCAAAAGTAGGTTGGAATATGCAAAACTCCCAGGTGGAGTCAGGAATTATGGCAGGGAGAACCAAGTGTCAAGACGTATAAGAAGTCAGGAACTGACTAGCCCACCACATGATTCCACATTTCTATGCATTAATAAAAAAAAGTCATGTTTTAACTGTTCTATCTAGATGTGTAGCCAAACTCCACATCCATAATTTCATACTTTGTGGCTTGTGGCTGTGAAGCATAGGTGTAAGATCCCTTTAGAACAGCTTCTGCTGTAATGTAAGACTCAGCATGGGTTTACCAACATTTCAAATATAATTTTCCTAGGATACTTTAATACTTAGCTATTTAGGCCTATTACTGTCTAAGGTGGGAGGGGCCACGCACGTGACATCATCGCAACGCTGTATCTGCCTTTTTTCTGTGTAAGTGCAGTTTCCTGTTCTTAATAAAATTGTGGCATCTAGTTCACACTATGTGGAACATGGGTCTCCTTTTATGCCTTTTTTGAATGGCAAATGCAAGGGAGTTTGGCATCAGAGGGAGTCCTTTCAACCGGCCCTGGGGGCCCTCTTTGCCCATAATGTGAGAGCAATCTGAAACATTTAGGTGGTTTTGTATCTGATCTGTTTTCAAGTTGTGTGTCCAAATGTGTATCATGGAGCTTCTATCCATGCCAGTTATGACCTTTCTATTAATTTAGGAAGTTATGGAACTCTGGTAAGCCTCCATACATTTAATGATGGTGATGGTTTATTATACTGGTGGAGGATGCACGGATTTATTTGATTTCTCAGTGAAGAATGGGATCATCATATGGACTTGGAGATACAAGTGGATATTTTTTCACTTTTATATATTTTGTATTTTTCAATGTTAAATAGTTTCTTTGGTATTTCACTAATCTTTGCATACTAATTACTTTGTTTAGCGCAGCACAGTATTATAAGTTATCTGTGACTACGTTGATAGCACTTAGGGTGCCTGCAGGTGGTTTTCACAACTATATTTTCTTGGTTTATTTGACCACTTGAGTGGTCTACTATCTTTTTTTTTTTAATTGAAGCCTATTACCCAAAATATTACCTGGGACAAGCACTGAAAATACATACCCAATTATAGCTCAAACTGAATTCCAATTTTTTATTGGAAATGTCTCTTTTTCTATAAATTGCCATGTAAAAATCAAGATTTGAAAATCACATAATTAGAAGTTATTAGTGATCAGTTACAAACAATCATATGACTGTACAACTGTAAATAAAGATTCATTTTTACTTCCTACTACTTGTCAAGACGCCTTCATAAGCAATACATCTCGTTAGTGAAAAATGAATGGAACTCTAAGCATAACAAAATAAGCAAGAAAAGAAAGGGCTAGTATAAACATAAACTTATTATATTTATTGCCTAACTATGTTTCCAAGGACACTCCTTTTTTCATATTTTGGGAAACATCAGATTTAAATAATGGTAAAATGACCCTAATATTGTGTTGTTATGTCCTAAACTTCCCACCGCTGTAGCTGAATTTCTCTGTTGTTCGATCGGTTCTGTTCATTGAAATATGCTTTTTAACTGTTAGAGATTACTATAATTGCAGACAGGCAGAAAAACATTATTTATTTGTAAATCTCCCCTACATATAATTTCATTGAAACATGGCTTAAGAGGAAATCCTACTGGTATAATTAGCATATACACTACGCCAGCAGTGCACAATCAATTTAAGAATTAGTTAAGCTTGTAGAAGCAATCGTTTCAATGAAAGAATAGTGAATTGTTAAAATCTTTAAGACAGCTTTACCTCTCTAAGACTGGAGCTATTCACTACAATATTTTATAGGTTTTTTTTTTATACTTATTAATGAAAAGACAAACCTGATTTACTGTACAGCAATACAGTGTATATTTTTAGTACTGGTTATGTACTTGACTAGAATTAAAAATTAAAACTGTTTAATTAAAAGATATTTTAAAGGTGTCATGTGTCTGTAGGGTCCCCAAATAGCAAATGCATATAAACAATTTTGCAAGTGAATTGGATGATGGAAGTCAGACATTATTTTTAATCAATGTGATTTACTATGGCAGGTATATATAAAGTCCCATTTTTTTGTGGTTTTGGCTTTAACTATGTATTATCGTTTATTATCTATGGCTATTTTCATGTCGAAACATTGGGGTTAATTTACTAAAGGCATATAGATGGTTCACTTTTCAGGGGAAGTTGTACTTTGCAGGGAATTATCGCCAGAGCTTAGTTAATGAGGTGAAGCTCATCTGACTTCCATCATCCAATCATGTGCCAGAATGTTGAAAGGTTGGCGTAGAAGGATCAACGCGTTTCACAGGAACCCGCTTCCTCAAGACCTCTCAGACCTCTTTCGTGTCCACATATGATAGCAATATACAATTTAAAACTAAAAACACATGACATATCATTATCAAATAATTCAAAACAATAACAGTAGTAATGTACATCTACAAAATAAATATTTTATATAAATGAATTGTGCATATACATAAATACACATACATGCACCCACACTGATAAAGCTTAAACGAATTGTGTAATAATTCAAAAATCCATATCACCTCAAAGACCATCATCCAGATCATCCACATGAAAAAAGGTAGTATTCCAAGCCAAGCCCTGGACATCCCATTGGTGAAGGGGACCAAGAAGACAAGCATACATATAGAGTATCCAAGATTAAAGAAACTAGGAGCAACAAATACATTTATAAGTGGAGATACCACTAAATTCATAAAGGGCGTCCAAAAGGAAAAATAATATAAATTACTATAATACCAATTGTTATGTCAGGCTAACACTTTAGATCGCTTATGGTCTGCTAGAAAAGAGATTGCTGCTATGCAGGCAGCATCCATATTTACAAAAGGTATATAAGAAGTCTCTTTTAGTAAAAAATCTAAGGAGGAGGTCCAAAAGTCCTAAAATCCATTCAAGGGGAGTTAGATTAGCAATAAAGGGAAGGAGATAGCCAGAACAATTGTAGGTAACCCCCTTATCTAAGAGTGGAGCCCAGCAGCAACACGTACTGTGTACAGATGTATGTCTGTAAAGATTGCCCTTAAATACTGCCTTCCTAATAAGACCAACCCCAGGAGGCCACCCACACATCCTGGGTGACAGGACAATTTAGCCAATCTGAAAAGCCCAGTTTGTGTGGGCAAGCTCCTCCCCAGTTACCAGCCCAGTGCATGTCCACACTCGTCCCCGCATCTCCCTGCCCCAATCACTACTTCAGCTCGGGACCGGAGATGATGCGAGAATGGAAATGATGTAGGACCGGAAGTGACGTCATGTTCTGCACATGCACACTCCAATCCTGACATCCGGAACTACTGGGGTCAGAACGTCCAGACAGTATTTTCATGCATATAGAGGAACTATTCCTGTCCATTTTGCTCCTGCAGCCACTGAAAGCCTGCTTCTCCCCTTCTCCTTCCCACAGGCATTCAGCAACTGCAGGAGGAAAATGGAGGGGATTGGTACCTCTGAAACAATATTTTGTCTAATATTAAAATTAGATAGTATGAGCAGGATGTACAATATTTCTCAATACAATGCCTAACTCAGTTCTGGGCACACCTATAATTTCTGATTCCCTCCCCATTGGACCCCACCCACATTTAATTAAAAAAAATGAATATATTATTTTTCCGTCAGTCTTCAGTCTGGTCACATCATCTCTTCATCCTCTTGGCAGTGAGCAGCACCTGAGTACTGAAGAGTACATTGCTGAGTCATCTTCTGTTAGTCTAGGGTGGCTTGATGACAAGTCCCCAGGGGTCTACTATTAACACCCTGGGTTCACAGGAAGTGGGACCAGCAATATATTAATAGTAAAAAGGCCAGGTCTAAGTATGTAGGCCCTTTACAAAATAATCTGGAATGGGCGATTGGGGACCAAGAGAAGGCAAATGTAATAAATACCTTTATTAGCTCTGTGTATACTAAGGAACAGGGGGGAGCTCATGTCCATAATGGGGATAATATTGACACAGCCCCAAAATGAACCCCTATGCTTCAAAAGTGATATGGTCCAGAAATATGTAAACAGAATAAAGATGAATAAAGCACCTGGACCAGATGGCATACACCCACAGATTCTAAATGAATTGAGTGTTGTCATTTCAAAGCCATTGCTTCTAATTTTTAGGGATTCTTTAATGACTGGCATGGTATCTATGGATTGGCTTAAGGCCAATGTGGTGCCTATATCTAAAAAGGGATCAAAGTCTTTACCAAATAACTATAGACCTGTTAGTTTAACTCCTATAGTTGTAAAGATACTGGAGAGTTTAAAGAGGAAGTAAAGGCACTTTTTTTTTTAAATGCAACCTGCAAGGCAATGGCATAATGAGCTAGTATACTAGCTCATTATGAACAACTTACCTGAGAATGAAGCCCCCGAAGTGACCCTCGTTCACGTCCTCCTCCACCGCCATCAATCCCGGAGTGACTTCTGGGTCTCGCTGCTCTGTGATTCGCCGGTCAGCCCCGCGCATGCGCACGGGAGCCGTCACGAGCGGCATATCACCGTGATCTGCGGCGTGCTCAGTGCGCCTGCGCGCCAATGTCTACGGCGTATGCACCGTAGACTGAGGTGTCTGTCTTTTTGTAAATATCTCCTAAACCGTGTAGGTTTAGGAGATATTTCTTGGACCTACAGGTAAGCCTTAATCTAGGATTACCTGTAGGCCACAGTGGTTTGTAAAGGTTTACAACCACTTTAATAAAAGACCACGTAGCTGAATTCAGTTTTGGGCACCAGTTCATAAAACGGATATTGGGGGAACTGGAGAAAGTGCAGAGAAGAGCAACCAAACTGATAAGAGGCATGGAGAAGCTCAGCTATGAGGAACGATCAGCTAAACTGAATTTATTCTCTCTGGAGAAGAGGAGATTAAGAGAGGATATGATCAACATGTATCAATACATAGGTGGTCCATATAGTAAAACTGGTGTCAAGTTATTCACTTCAAGGTCATGACAGAGGACAAGGGGGCACTCTTTACATCTGGAGGAAAAAAGATTTAATCTCCAAATATAGAAAGGCTTCTTAACAGTAGGAGCTGTAATAATGTGGAATAGACTCCCTCAAGAGCTGGTTCTGGCCAGCTCAGTAGATTGTTTTAAGAAAGGCCTGGATTCTTTCCTAGATACACATAATATAACTGGATACCAACATTTATAGATAAAGTTGATCCAGGCAATATCCAATTGAGTGATCAGGAAGGATTTTTTTTTCCTACCGGAGCAAATGAGATCATGGTTTCCTGGGGATTTTTTGCCTTCCTCTGGATCAACTGTGGGTATGGGATTGTATATATAGGATTGTATCATTTTTTTCCCCCTTCTATTGGTTGAACTAGATGGACTTGTCTCTTTTTTCAACCAGATTAACTATGTGACTTTGTAATGGACCACGCTAGAGGAGCTGTAGTCAGTACTGGAATGTGGAGAAAGTGGGTACTGCTTGGTATTTTTTTCTATACAAAAGACCCATTTTATTTTGTCTCCATGTGTGTAACCTGCACTTATGTTTATGTTCCCTTTTCACTTAGGATGGAGGGTGTGGATCCTTGGGCATACCCTGAAGTCTAGAGCGGGAATGTGTGGCCATCAGGTTGCTTCCTCCTGGCTGTGCATTGTCTCTCTATGGAAGAGCTCCTCATCTAGTACTCGGTGGTTGGCTTTGGCTGATCATGAGAAGCAGGGTCCACCAGGCCTTTTGGGTAGGTGGACCTGAGTGTGTCTTACTCCCATCAGAAGCCTACTTCTTCGGTAGGTGGGCCAGAGAGAAACCCTAAGTGCACTTTTGTGTGTGTGTATTCATATGCAAATGTTTGGTTTACTAACGGATGTTTCGTTTTTGCACACCCACCGTGGGTAAAAAATGCAGTAGAGACATTTGTAAAAAAAAATTGAGCTTTAAAATGAAAAAGAACCACAAAGCAAGAAGTGGGCTATTTCCAGTGAATTCTTTTTTATTCCAATCTAATGTCCTCATAACATAGCAGATTTTAAACACGCCGCAGTGACTCTATTGCCCACCATTCTGTAGTTGTTCCCTTACTCGTTAATGACTATCTGCCGTGAATGATTTTCTATTCTGTTAGGAAACCAGTTTGCTTAATATTTGCTAGTTTATCCTTCCTTTTGTAATTCTTTTTGTAAGGCAATGAACCAGTTGTTATTCAAGTTTGTCTAATCTTCGTCCATTCTGTCTGTGGCTAGCCTATGGTTAGGCTTCACTTCATTCACATCCACTCTGATGACACAGAGAATCCACACAAATCTTTAACACTGCATAAGTATGTAAACAACACATTTATAATAAGACAGTCACAACATGTATACAGGGCTATTGTAGATCCACTTTCCTAATGAATGGACATTGGCTAATGTGTAGGACAATTTTTCAACTGCACTGAGGACATTTAATTATTTCTAAAGTGTCTTGGTCAGAATAGCTGGGGGATTTATTTGGTTCATTCAAGCATGTTGCTAGAGCTGGTTTTCCATTAAACATTTCTCTCTGCATCTTAAAGCATTGCTGACAGTCATTTACATAGAAAATTGCTGTTTTACCATTAAATCATGCAAAAACATTTACCCAAAAGAGCTATCTTCAAAGGGCAGTTCCTTTGCATAAATAAGTACAATGAAAAAGAAAGTATTGTTTTCTTAACTTAACATTTTTGGATGGGGGCTGATCTCTTTCCCATTAAATCATATGTATTTGTACTACCACACAAAAATAAAAATAATAATTAGATAACAATAATTATTTTTTAATTAGTAGCAGTGGTACAATAAATTCAAAATGAATAATATACCATTGTGCTCATAAGTTTACATATAGAATTTATGATTTCTTGGCCATTTTTCAGAGAATATGGATGATAACACAAAAACATTTCCTTCACTCATGGTTAGTGTTTGGCTGAAGCCATTTATTATCAATCAACTGTGTTTACTCTTTTTAAATCATAATGACAACTGAAACTACCCAAATGAACCTGATCAAAAGTTTCACCGTCTTGACTGATCCGACTTTGGCATGCGACTTGTGCTTTGATGATCTTGAAGGGGAACTCCTCACCAAATAAAAAAGAAACAGCATGGGCTCCCCCTCCAAGAGCATACCAGGCCCTTCGGTCTGGTATGGATTTTAAGGGAAACCCCCTCACCAGAAAAACGGCGCGGGGGTCCCTCCATAATCCATGCCAGACCATTATCCGAGCACACAGCCTGGCAGGTCAGAAAAGGGGGTGGTGACGAGCACCCCCCCTCCTGAACCATACCAGGCTGCATGCTATCAACATGGGAGGGTGGGTGCTTTCGGACAGGGGGGGCCCTGCGCCCCCCCAATGTGTAGCTTGTCCGAATGTTGATGTTCCCAACAACCCTGGCTGTTGGTTATCGGGGTCTGTAGACAGGGGGCTTATCGGAATACAGAAGCCCCCTATAACAAGGGGGCCCCCAGAATCCTGACCCCACCCTATGTGAATGAGTATCGGTACATTGTACCCCTACCCATTCACCTAAAAAAGTGTCAAAAATAAAACACATTACACGTGTTTTTAAAGTAATTTATTAGGCAGCTCCGGGGTCTATTCCGACTTCTTCTCCCCTCTCCGGCTCTTCTGCCTCCTCCGCTGATTTCGTCTAGCCCTGTTAAAGGGGGCTTCCAAATTCCAATAAGCCTCCCACCCGCAGACCCCGACAATCAACGGCCAGGGTTGTCAGGAAGAGGCCCTTGTCCTCGTCAACATGGGGACAGGGTGCTTTGGGATGGGGGGCGCAGGGCACCCACCCCCTGGCCAAAAACACCCACCCAAGTTGAGGGCATGAGGGGGAACCCATGTCTTTTTTTTTTTTATTTGGCGTGAAGATTCATACCAGACACAGTGCCCGATATTGTTGAGGATCAAAGTCAGATCCCTGTTCATTGAAGTCGGACGCATGTCGGACTTCAAGTCGCAGGGCAAAGTCGGATCCAAAGTGGTACGACTGTCGCGTCGTACCAGCGTGAACCCGGCCTTAATGGCTATTAAAGGTTACCATCCCCACTTGTGATCTGTTTGCTAGTAATTAGTGTGTGTGTATAAAAGGTCAATGAGTTTCTGGACTCCTGACAGACCTTTGCATATTTCATCCAGTGCTGCACTGACGTTTCTGGATTCTGAGTCATGGGGAAAGCAAAAGAATTGTCAAAGGATCTGCAGTAAAAGGTAGTTGAACTGTATAAAACAGGAAAGGTATATAAAAAGATAGCCAAGGAATTGAGAATGCCAATCAGCAGTGTTCAAACTCTAATCAAGAAGTGGAAAATGAGGGGTTCTGTTGAAACCAAACCACGGTCAGGTAGACCAACTAAAATTTCAACAACAACTGCCAGGAAAATTGTTTGGGATGCAAAGAAAAACCCACAAATAACTTCAGGTGAAATACAGGACTCTCTGAAAACATGTGGTGTGGCTGTTTCAAGATGCACAATAAGGAGGCACTTGAAGAAAGATGGGCTGCATGGTGTAGTCGCCAGAAGAAAGTCATTACTATGCAAATGCAACAAAGTATCCCGCTTACAATACGCCAAACAGCACAGAGACAAGCCTCAAACCTTCTGGCATAAAGTAATTTGGAGTGATGGGTTTAAAAGCTCTAAATTAAAAAAATATAATATAGCATTTAAAATTATTACTAAAAAATTACCTTTCGAGTTCAATATGCAGCTACTGTAATTTTGTAAATAAGGAAAAAAAAATGCAATGTAGTATGGCAGCCTGAAGGCACTCTATACACCATTGGTGTAAAGAATGTAATCCGAAATGTAATTTCCTGCTGAGCTGATTGGTTCAGAACTCTGCATTATATACAAGTAAGGGCTCTTTCACACAGGCGGTCTGCCCGTCTGACTCCGCTTTGCTCAGCGGGGGATCTATCCGTTGATCCCCACTGAGCAGGTGGATGACAGGTCCGTCTCCGCTCACTGTGCTGAGACGGACCTCTCAGAGCCCCGCTAGTGCTAGATAATTTCTTTTTTTTATAAAAAAAAAAAGGGTGCCAAACCCCAGTGATCTTTGATCTCACAGTTTGTTCAGGTAGATCGCCACCTCTCAAAGGGTTGCCTATTCATGTTTTATATTGTGTAGCTGGTGAAAAGCTTTTGCTGCGTCACCCTGCGTTGCTAATTCAGTAAACCCAGCCAGACAGGGGCCCCCGCAGACCCTGGCCCTCTAAGTTTCTGGTTTCACCTACACAGGGTGATGGGGCAAGCACGTTTTTTTTCCCACTAGTGCACTCAGCCCCCCCCCCCCCCCCCAGCCCTGTACAGCCCCTTCCTCCCCCGCCCTACCAGCCCTGCATGTGTAAACATGGAGGGAGCAGGCAGGCCACACTCTGAGCTGCAGGGTAACGTGGGCTTGTATGTGAATTTGGAATTCAGAGAGCCCACCTACCCTGGGTGGTAGTGGGAAGTAGTAGTGGAGCCCTGAGTGGTATTGGGAGGGCACAGGTCAACTTTTGCATTGGGGCCCACAAGCTTCAAGCTAAGTTTCTGGTTCCTGGTAAATGTGTTTTAAATGAAATGAAATGATTCACCTGCAGAACAAGTCCAGCTGAATGTGGCTAACTACTACTGGCTTTCTGGGAAAAATAAAAACGTATTAAACAAGAACTGAAATCTAGGGCTACCAAATCTGAAACTCAGAGCTTATGATGACTACTGTGACTGTCCCTTGTTTTGCAACATCCTCCTACATATCTAAATTACACTAGAATGCTGTTACACTGAGCTCCATCCTTTCCAAGGCCCATGTGGTCCAATCAGGTCCCAGGTCATGGGTTTTAACAAATTAACAAAGCTGCTTGACTATTTACAGCCTAAAATGTCGCTCTCCTTGGAGTATTATCTACCTTTTCACACTGCCATATTCACATGTAAAACCCCTGCTCACAATGGAACCGCTAAATGAAAAGGGTGAGAATCACTTTCACTGTTGCGCAAACAACCATTACTGTTTGACATTTGATGCCCACAAACAAGCTATAAATGGCTCAGTGACATTGCTAATGGAGGCAGTAAATTTAACTCGTCTTTTCACAAATATATAATCCACAATGGCCAATGAACACGCCTCAGTAGAATATAGGCTTCACTGCAAATGTGTGCTGCATCCTCTCCGGAGAGTCAGAGAATGGAGGAAACCTTGTAGGCTGTACACTTATCAAATAGATTGTAATATAATAGGATTCAAGCAGGCTGCAATGCTATGTGCTTTCCAAGGAAGAAATCCTCACTCAGCAATAGCCCTACTGTATGGCCAGCTTACTGTCTTTGCTGTGTTATCTAAGCAACGGGCTTCTATTTGCATAAATGCCCAACTGACTTGTCATTTGCTAATTATGTGCTACAGTGAATCCGAAAAAAAGGACGGTAATAGGGAAGACAATAAAGCCCCTGGCCAAATGTTTATACACTGCTACTATGCAGCAGTCTGTGAAATCCTTTCCACTAGTACAGTGAGGGAAAAGGCCGGCTATTTATCATATGGAATTACAGACTCCAATTGCACAGGGTGGGTTACCTTGTTTTACAGCCTTTATTTCAATACAATTATGGGGTCTGTTTATAAAGGCTGGGTGGATCCAGGCACAAATGCCTGCATTCTCCGCACATGGAAGAAAAAGAAGTGTTCTATAGTTATAGAAGTTATAGTTACAGCAGTTATTTTTGACAATCCAACATAAGCTTACTTGTAAAATCTCTTTTCATGCTGTGAGTGCTGCCTGTCTGGTGGCCGTCTTTCCACAACTTCCTGGATTACCAGCATGCTTTGCAGCTTTTCCTCTGATGTTTACTCTCCATTTCTAAAGACTACAAATCACCTGGTACTTTGCTGCCTGCAAGCTGTAATTCCTGTAGTGACTCCACCTCCCAAAACTCCTCCTTTCAGCACCTCTGTAGTTCAGAAGGCATGCTCTGTGAAATGTGTGACACAGTAGTGCCTACGCACAGGGCATAGTGATTAGGGTTGCCACCTTTTCTTCAAGCAAAACCTGAACACTTTGCAGCACAGGGCAATTAAAAAATTATTTTTCTGCTGTAAACACTATAGGATTATAAAAGACCTGGGATACATTTGGGTGCCCCAAGGAGAGTAGTAATGTAGCGCACAGAGCGCGTCTTGACAAACAGTGGCTGTGGCCGAATTGCTCAAGCTGACATTATCACCCCACCCTTCAGTCAAACCTGCTCCCAAACAGCTGCCCGCAGCTCCCGCATGGCAACAGATTTGTGTATGACTATCTCGGTTACTTGGGGAGCCACAGCCTGGTCTGAATAATGTGTCCGGGATTCTGGTGGACTGAAACCCGGACACATGATTCAAAACTCAAACTGTCCGGGTGAATCCTGGACAGGTGGCAACCCTAGTAGTGAATACATGTCACAGAATTCAAGGAAGTAAATGTGTGGGGAACTTTGCAAAGTAAGTTTGTAAGTATACAAACTGCATCTGAGCTACCCAACCTAAAAGCTCTATTCATTTTTAATATTTAGAGCAAATTCCTCCATGTCTCCATGCTTTATTTTGCTGAGAAATCTCTTTGAAAAACACCCCCCTAGCATGTCCGCCTGTGGCCATCTTGAGTAAGGGCAGATGTGTCATATAGCATTTACTTCCTGGAATCCATCTGCCCCTTAGATCATGAATGCAGACAGGTGCTTAGCTGAGAAAACCCACCTTCCCCTCCTGAAGACTCCTGGGATGAATTCAATAATTTGACTTGGCCTGGGAACCAGGAAGTAACTGAAGAAATGTAAAAACAAGTTTAAAAGAAGTAAATATTATATACTTTGCTATCTATTAACTAATGTTAGCAGCATAATAAAAATAGTTAATTGCTGACTGAGAGAGTCAAATTCAACTTTGGGAAGTAAAAAGGAGTAAAAGGAGTAAGCCAAAAGTGTAAATGAATATATGATTTTACATTTTGACCATAAACACTCTTTGAAGAGATTGTAAAGATTATTATTATTTTTTGTTTAAAGGGGAGTTCCAGGCATTTTAAAAGTCAGCAGCTACAAAAAGTGTAGTTGCTGACTTTTAAAAAAAATGACACTTACCTGTTCCATGGTCCAGCGATGCGGCCGAATGGGGTGTCGCTCCTCTCCCCCTCCTCTTCGCCGGCGCCGCCATTTCCACTAAGGGCACCCGGCCGTGACAGCTTTCCTCTTCGCGGCCGGGCACACATGGCGCATGCGCGAGTCGCGCTGCGCTCCCGGAGTGGATAGGCGATCTCCTGGGACCTGTCACGTGTCCCAGGAGATCGCCTAGAGGGAGGAGTCTCCTAGGTGGTTACTGGGCGGAAGGAGGAAGTGGGACAGGAAGTCCCCCTCCTAATGAAGCCCCCACTCCCCCCCCCAAAAAAATTACATGCCAAAATGTGGCATGTAAGGGGGTGAGGAGTGGTTAAATCTGAAGTTCCATTTTTAAGTGGAACTCCGCTTTAAGTAACAAACTTATACTTACCTGCTCTGTGCAATGGTTTTGCACAAAAACGCTAGTGCTCTGGGCTTCTGCTCTCTATGTGCCATGATAGGCATCCGCTTCCTATGGGGGTGCACATGCAGGCTCAATCCCAATCCAGGCTGTATGTTGACACACGCAGTGCTGCTCTGCCCCACCCCCTCTGCTCGCTGGTTTTGATTGACAGTAGCAGGATGTAATGGCTCCCATTGCTCTCACTGAGTCCAGAGGAGAGAGGGCAGGGCTAGGGGGAGCTGCACATAAAATATTTTTTTCACCTTATGCAGAAAATGCAACCACTTTAACATTTGTAAAATTCTATTTTGCTCATCAATCAGAACAAATGATGCAAATTATGTTTTTGATAGGTAAAGCTTTAGGGTACATTCACACCACCTGTTCTGTATTGTATTGAACTTCATGAAATGTCTCTTTTTTTTCAGTACATTTTGTTTAAAAAAAAAAGTGAACAGAGCAATGTTGGAGCTTGGAGCAGCTTTCTAGCACAGCGGCTGGTGTGGATATACCTTGAAAGTGTAAGTTCAGCTTTTCAAAAAAAAAAATGAAAAGGTGAACTAACATTGTACAATCTCCCCCCCCCCCCCTTCCCAGGTCCCTGCTACTTACCTTTGTGGGTGATGAGCTGTCAGTGCCCATGTGGCTGGTGCAACGAGACAAATCAGAGCGACTCTGATTGGTCTGCTCTGGTACAAAGCATTGCTGTGATCCGTTCTGGAAGCACTGCAGAAAGAAGAGGGAATAGAGCTGTGATTTCAGTTCCCCGGACTGAAGAGCCTCCATTCTTCTCTATGGAGCGGCGAGTGTAAATGGACACGTGTCCGCTTACTCCCACCTACGTCCAATTCGATCCACCAAAAAGAGACGCATTTACTCCAGTGGATCAGATCGCAAGGCAGTCTGGTGTAATGGTATAGGCGGACCGTTTACATCCAGCCGCCCATAGAGAAGAGCGTTCTGTGTCCATGTGTGCTCTACTCTGCTGGAGTAGCAGGTGTAAACAGACATGTGTCCATTTACACCCACCTACATCCAGCAGATCAGATGGCAGTCAGGTGTAATTGGACATGCGGTCCATTTGCATCCGGCCGCCCATAGAGAAGATCGGTCTGTGTCTCTGTGTCAGGACCTGGACTTGAACCTGGGACCTCAGCTGTGTCTGGCAATGAATCTTCTCTCTGAGATGCTGAACATCGCCTTGTCGGATCCTTTGGACAACCCTGCCTTGTGCCTTGATTCCTGCTGAACCTTGAACTCTTTGCTCCTCCCACGAACTTACTGATATAAGCCATGTCTCTGCACTTCTTCTTTGCCAGAATTTTGTGCTATCTCCAGCCTGTATCTCACGCCTGCTGCCGTCCATATTTGCTACTGCTCGTTATTGACCCTTGGCTTGTTCCTCGACTATGCTTCTGCCTGATCCCAACCAGCAACTACTCGTTACTGACCTTTTGGCTTGTTTACTGACTATGCTTCTGTTTGATCCTTACCTGCTTATCCTCTACTGGACCCCAGCTTGCTCACCTCCTGGTGGGGGCGATCCTGAGGACCACGACCTGGTACTAACATGCAGCAAAATCCATCTCCACCATCAGGAGCTCTGGTGAACACTGGTTAGTACTTAGACTCCGCACCTGAGGTGAGCCTGCATCATCTGCCAGGGTGTACCTATTCTGCTGGTTGTTGGTAGTCCTGCAACTGCTATAGCAATTGGTCTTCAAGCCTGACCCCTGATCGTGACACTGTCTGCTCCACTCAGGCAGAGCAGACACAGACCTATCATCCGCTGCTCAGCGGAAATCAGTAGAGGGATTCCCGCCGAGCAAGCGGATTGCTGCCACAGTCCGCCCCATGTGAAAGGGTTAAAGGGGCCTTAAAGTTGTGGAATCTTGTTTGAAGAATTCATATGTAAGCTAATAATGATGGTGAATTTGCTTTAGAAATTAAATAATTATTTTTAAGGGCCAGTGCAGTGGTTATTAGCATGGCAGTTTGTCCTCTGATTACAACCTCATGCTAAACACTGAGCTTAAGATGAGGTCTGGCAATGGAGAAAAAGAGTTAATCTACCCATTGCATGCGGCGTGTAGAGCAGAGGGACTAGGACATGAATCTATATGTCTGGGCTTCTCTCTGTGCCAGATAGTAAACAGCCTAGCTACTAAAGAGTGCTCAGACCTTGTCAGGCTGGGCAATCCTTCCTTTTTCGTTATTAGCTTCAGGGTTTGGGTGGATGATACTTATTTCTTAGAGTGCTTAACCTTAAAGCTTTAAACTAAACAGACTTGAGCTGATCCAAGTCTCTTAAGTATGATCAGTAGTGTCACCTGTTATAATGAAGTGATGTTAGTAGGGGGTTCGCCTACATGCCACATCAGAACTGACAGTTCAGGCAGCCCCCTCAGCATTTGGTTCTTGAAATGAAAATTGCAATGACAAATCACTCAATGTGTCTTTCTGTACTATGGCAACACTGGGTGAAATGTAGAGAGAGCTGGATATAATGACCAAGTGACATGAGACATCGCTCTAATACGGCTTCATCTTCTGCGCGCATTTTGATGCCATATTCAAAAAGTGGACACTTTTAGCGGTACGCCTGATAATTCATTCAAATGGGACTAAATACTGTATGCTCCATGTGACAGTGGACCCATTGTTTTTGCAAAATTATTTTTTTAAATTTATTATTGACAGTCCGTCGCTTAAAATTAGTCCATCCGGCACCCTTGTTTGTATTCTCCAGTCAAAACAATATAAAGTAAAATTACAACTAAAACATTTTTTGGAAATAAATTATTGGTGTTTGTGCCCTTTGAGAGGATTCACCACCATTCTACACTATGTCAAGGTGACTATTTTCATTGAGTGGGGGAAAAAATGAATTGTTATAGTTGTCAGCATAACAGTGTTCCACTGGGGACACTTGCAGCTATGAAAGGTGGGATTTTCCCCTAACTTTGAAGAGATATCCACTTTTGCATCTTTGATACAAGAAGGACTAGAAAATGGTTTAAAAAAAACTGACAAATGTTCTAACATATCCTCATTGTATCCAAAACTTAAAAACGTAACATTTTGAACTATGTACAGAGTACACAACTATTATTATTATTATTATTATTATTATACAGGATTTTTATAGCACCAACAGTTTGTGTAGTGCTTTACAATATACAAGGGAGACAGAACAGTTACAACATAATTCAATACAAGAGGGTTAGGAGGACCCTGCTTGTGAAAGCTTACAATCTCAAAAAGAAGGGCAAGTGATACAAAAGTTAAGCTGGCCATAGATGGATCAAAATTTGGCTGGTTCAGCAAGGACTGGCCAAATGTTGATCCATCTATCCCCATAGTAAGAAGTTGATCTAATGATCTCCAGAACCTCTCATGAATAGGCCTGTTAGAAAAATATTTTTCGATCAGCACTGCAGCCAGTTGGCTGCAGATCTGATCAGTGTATTCTGACAGCAGAGGAGTCCCTGCTGTAAGAATACAATAAAACAGTGGGATGGATTCCTCTATCCACCTCACTTGTGTGGATCAGGGAATCCATTTAGCTTTTTTCGATTAGCAAAAAAAAATATCCATCTAGGGCCAGCTTTAGCAACTGTTGGGGGATGAGTTGAGTTGAATGAGTTGTTCAGGGATCAGCTAAAGGTGGACAGAGTAGGAGATAGCCAGAGAGATTGGGGTAGAGAGTTGCAGAGGATGGGCGATGCTCTGGAGAAATTTTGGAGGTGAACATGGGATGAGGTGATGAGGAAGCTAAAAAACAAGAGGTCTTGGGAGGATGGTTTGGATGATATTTTGAGACAAATTTGGTAATGTAGCTGTTGATGGATTTGTATGTTAATGTTTTTATTTGTTGGGCGATTGGAAGCCAGTTGAGGGATTGGCAGAGTTGGATGGTGGACACTGATTCATTGGTGAGGTGGATGAGTCTAGCAGTAGTATTCATGATAGTCATAAAGGGGGGACAGGTTCCATAAAAATTATTTGCTAGGTATTTTTTGCGGACTTATGCCCTATACACACCATAGGATTTTCCGACAACAAAATCCATGGGATTTTGTCCGACGGATGTTGGCTCAAACTTGTCTTGCATACACACGGTCACACAAAGTTGGTCGAAAATTCTGAACGTCAAGAACACGGTGACGTACAAAACGTACGATGAGCCAAGAGAAATGAAGTTCAATAGCCAGTGCTGCTCTCCTGCTTGATTCCGAGCATGCGTGGCACTTTGTGCGTCGGAATTGTGTACACACGATCGGAATTTCTGACAACGGATTTTGCTGTCGGAAAATTTGACAACCATATCTCAAATTTTGTGTGACGGAAATTCCTATGGAAAATGTGTGATGGAGCCTACACACGGTCGGAATTTCCAACAACAAGGTCCTATCACACATTTTCCATCGGAAAATCCTATCGTGTGTACAGGGCATAACTGTTCCTGCATATGTTAAACGTCCATTGCTTATAATGTCTTTCTATGCCAAGAAGACTAGACTATTATCCTGGAAAGGAGCAACACATTCTACTTTGACCACTTGCTGGATTAAGTTAATAAATGATAGTTTACCTCTGTATAAGCTTACCTTTGAACTCAGAAAGAAATCCCATCTCTTTGATAAACTATGACATAAATGGGTGTCTAGTCCCCTTACCCTGATGTCTTTAGATCCAGGATATTAGCATGATCCCTTTTATTTCTCACTGCCACTGATATTGTAGTGGAGCTCTTTGACCTAAACTTACCCCTTCTGTCTTTTATATATATTGTGTTTTCATGTATACTGTACTGTCATTTTCTTTACCAATTTTTATATTATACTGAGACACAGGAGGCATAGTTTAGTTATGTCTATATCTTGTTTATTGTTTGTTGTTGTTCTTGTATGACAATGGAAGTTCCTCAATAAACATATCATTTAAAAAAAGGGGGGGGGGGGCAGTTTATATACAGGTAGGCCAAGAGGGAGGAGGGAGTTGCGATATCTACAAAGTATTTTACTATTAGGTAACTAAAATAGTAGTAATAATGTAAAATTATGCACAATCTTGAGGCACCCATTCTTAAATTTAAAAAACGAAACTACTAGTTTTACATAATGCAGCAGCATCCACAAATAGGACACCTGAAATTAGAAGTGATTTATTTTTTACCATGCAAATACACCTTTGCACACTGGTACTGATTAGCATTCCAGTGTTTCCCTTCTATCTGAGTTCCCTTCTCCCTAAAGGCAAAATACTGGTGTCTCAAATCAACATATATAAGTCAGCGCTTAATGGTATAAATAAAAAGCCTTGTGCAAATAGGCATAGATATATGTTATACCCTAAGGCTCGGTTGACACTTGTGCAATGCGGGAACCCTGCGAATGCACTGCGGTTCACGCATCGATCCCGACTCGCACAGCAGTTCACACTGCCATATGCAAACTGCTGGGAGTGTCAATACAATGTTAATGACACCCCCATTTCAGCTTGTATATCGCACTGCGTACTGACAGTTTGGACATGAATCGGATCGTATGGGTGTGAACACCCCTGCAATCTGATTCTGGTGCGGACCAAAAAAGGGTCGTATGCGATTTTGGTCTGAATGCGATATCATCCATACTATCTGTATGGCTGAAATAGCATCGCACGGACATCGCTTGTGATATGCACTGGTGTGAACCGGCACTGAAAAAACGAAACCATACAAATGCAGCACTTAAAATGAAACATAAAAGTATAACCCCCATGCAATATTATAATAAAAGGTAAAAAAACTGCGCTATTCACAAGAAAAAGGACTCTAAATATAGCTGCAATAATAATGGGATAAACACAATAGTAATGTAGAGAAAAAAAATCGCGCTGTTAGAGTCCAATTGAAGATAGGAAGTATGAAACAGTCCTAAAAACAACTTCTTTTAATGTAGATAATATCCTCCAATGGAAATATTATTCAGAGAAAATGTTTCAGCAATATTGAACCTTGCTCCTATGGATAAGCATGCTTACCAGATGTAAGCCAAAAATTTGCATATGGCTTTAACCCAGCCTGGGTTGATGATCCAAGTTCTTTATAGGAAACAGCACAGATTTGTAGTATAGTGATCGTCTCCTTCCAGGTATGGTACTCACAAGGTATGGTTACACAGTGCCGAAAAAACAAAAAATATACCATAGCATAATACTGCTATATATTTTGTAGAGAATATGTCACAAAAATCATGTGCCAGACTATGAAGACACCCGTGTCAACAGGTAAAATAAATATATGTGCACCACCACCTAATAGAGGGCCTCCTTACCAGATGCCAAAGGAAGTACACACACACAGAGACAAATGATCCTTTCCAAAGGATTTCCCAATCAGTTCAAAAGAAATGAAATTTATCCGTGTGTTCTATAAGAGAAGTGCCTCCTTATCGACAGGAAAACATAAACAGCAAGCATGCACTTTCACCGGTTAGGCTGTCTCCTTACCACAGTCCCAGGTTATAAAGGCTTGTACTGCTAGCAAAGGGGAGCAGGTAATCCTCCACAGCCTGGAGTGTGCCGTTTACAGGCACGGAACTTTCAGCCAGTACCCAGGGGAAAAAAGCATACAGACCATGGCGTAATAACGTACTAAAGAGGTTTATTAAAATAAAAAAAGGTTTGCACTTACAAACTAGAAGAGTTAAAACAGCAGAGTTTTAAAATCGTAGAGCCGGCCGGCTACAAACACATAGACGCTCCCGTCCTGTTCCGCGTGGTGACGTCAGCACGTTCGCCCTCAGACGCGTTTCGTTACAAATAACATTGTCAATGAGGAACAGGCTACGTGCTGTGTCACCACCTTATAAAGGAAACAACCTCGTTCTGGGTCATGAACGTGAAGCTCCGGGCGCCATCTTGATTATGGGCAACCCCTATGTGTGTGATCAATTAAACCAACTAGTTTCAATAAAGTTGGTTTAATTGATTTAGCTGGACAACATTGACCACAGTAAAAATGGAGATTTTTTTCTCAAAGAGGGAACGGCATATCTGCCCGGAACTCTATATAGATATCACATAGGGGTTGCCCATAATCAAGATGGCGCCCGGAGCTTCACGTTCATGACCCAGAACGAGGTTGTTTCCTTTATAAGGTGGTGACACAGCACGTAGCCTGTTCCTCATTGACAATGTTATTTGTAACGAAACGCGTCTGAGGGCGAACGTGCTGACGTCACCACGCGGAACAGGACGGGAGCGTCTATGTGTTTGTAGCCGGCCGGCTCTACGATTTTAAAACTCTGCTGTTTTAACTCTTCTAGTTTGTAAGTGCAAACCTTTTTTTATTTTAATAAACCTCTTTAGTACGTTATTACGCCATGGTCTGTATGCTTTTTTCCCCTGGGTACTGGCTGAAAGTTCCGTGCCTGTAAACGGCACACTCCAGGCTGTGGAGGATTACCTGCTCCCCTTTGCTAGCAGTACAAGCCTTTATAACCTGGGACTGTGGTAAGGAGACAGCCTAACCGGTGAAAGTGCATGCTTGCTGTTTATGTTTTCCTGTCGATAAGGAGGCACTTCTCTTATAGAACACACGGATAAATTTCATTTCTTTTGAACTGATTGGGAAATCCTTTGGAAAGGATCATTTGTCTCTGTGTGTGTGTACTTCCTTTGGCATCTGGTAAGGAGGCCCTCTATTAGGTGGTGGTGCACATATATTTATTTTACCTGTTGACACGGGTGTCTTCATAGTCTGGCACATGATTTTTGTGACATATTCTCTACAAAATATATAGCAGTATTATGCTATGGTATATTTTTTGTTTTTTCGGCACTGTGTAACCATACCTTGTGAGTACCATACCTGGAAGGAGACGATCACTATACTACAAATCTGTGCTGTTTCCTATAAAGAACTTGGATCATCAACCCAGGCTGGGTTAAAGCCATATGCAAATTTTTGGCTTACATCTGGTAAGCATGCTTATCCATAGGAGCAAGGTTCAATATTGCTGAAACATTTTCTCTGAATAATATTTCCATTGGAGGATATTATCTACATTAAAAGAAGTTGTTTTTAGGACTGTTTCATACTTCCTATCTTCAATTGGACTCTAACAGCGCGATTTTTTTTCTCTACAATATTATAATAGGTATCCATATATAAACGTGAATGAGCTGTACTGTTCAGATTAAATATAAAAAAACAAGGTCCAAATCATCCGTGAGAAATCAAATAAAGTGATACAAGCCAAGCTTTATCCAATTCTTCACCATAAAATTGTCTCCACAGTGCACTCCATCGATAGTAGAAATGCACACTCACCAGACTGCATTGCTGTCTATGAAAATGAACAGTTAAATGCACATATTACTGTTATGCAACTCCTTTCGAGATGTGCTACTCCATTACTTCAATATCTAATGTGGACTTGTAAGGATGTTTCTCACCCCAATCATATATGCCATAATTCTATGCCGATATGTATATAGCATTCACATCCGAATCAAATCACCAACAACAATGCTCACAGTGCAGTATTTATTGGTGACTCAAAAACAATCACATGATAAAAATAAGTAAAAAAAAAAATGTTACTTCTTTTTATTACGTGATTGTTTTTGAGTCACCAATAAATACTAGACATGTGCATTCGTTTTCGTCCGAATGCATTTTCGTCCGAATTTCAGGTATTTTCATATCGTTTTAACAAACGATAACGAAAGTGCAGAAATCGAAAAACTAAAGATCCGACATAAACAAATGCTTTATTTTCGTTGTGACAACAGTTCCATATAGATAGGAGATTCGACGCTGACAATAACAATCTGTGTCCATTGAACCTGTGGTCGAATGTGCCTAACCTTAACTCTATTAGTCCAAGATTATTCTACATAGAGAGAAAAGATTTGACGTAGAGAGAAAAGATTTGACGTAGAGAGGAAAGATTCGACGTAGAGAGGAAAGATTCGACGTAGAGAGGAAAGATTCGACGTAGAGAGGAAAGATTGCCACTGGAATTGGGTGGAATTGCAGCTAAACTATACAGAGTCACACAGTTTAGCTGCTCCGTCGAATCTTCTTTGAACTTTCGACAGACACCATAAGCCTTCAATGACAGATTCGACCTTAATTCATTTGGATTTTCGGACGAATGCAATTTTTAACGAAAAACGAAATAAACAAAAACGAATTTCGGGAGTAACTAAATAAATTTATTTTTCGGACGAAAACGAAATTTCAAAACAAAATATTTCAGTGTGCACATGTCTAATAAATACTGCACTATGAGCATTGTTTTTTGTTGGCATATATGATTGGAGAGACAAACATCCTTACAGTCCACGTTGGATATTGAAGGAATGGAGTAGCACATCCCCGAAAGGAGTTGTATAACAGTAATAAGTGCATTTAACTGTTCTATTTCATAGACAGCAATGCAGTCTGGTGAGTGCATATCTACTATCGATGGAGGCACAGCACTGTGGAGAAAATGTTATGGTGAAGGAGTGGACAAAGCTTGGATTACTTTATTTGATTTCTCACGGATGATCTGTACTTTGTACTACATCACGTGTATATATGGACAGCTATTATAATTTGCACGGGTGATATACATTTATGTTTAATTTTAAGCGCTGCATTTTTATATTTTAGTTTAAATTCTGGTGTGAATGGGCCCTAATGGTGGTCATACACACTGTGATAAATGATTGATTTCTTTTCCAATCGATCTCCCCCGTTTTGTAGTTGACAACCCAATTGATCAGTATGCCACACACAGGAAAATGGATTTCGATTGATACAATCATAATTATCCACCATTGTTCACACCATGTAATCTCATGATCTGATCGATGGAAATATGATTGGATTCATGACCAAAGCATCTCAGTGCTGATAATCAATGCAAAAGGATTGATAGTTGGATGATGAACCCAGTATGAGCAAATCTGATCTAAATTGAGTCTAAATGAATCGGAAGAGAAGTTATGGCTATTTGACTATTTACAGATTTTATTATTTTGATAGAATTGTGCATTGATCAAATAGTAAAACTGAAGCATGTATAGCCACTATAACTGTCTTTTTTCAAATCTACATAAAATACATTCTATTAAAACATAACAGGTACCTACATCTGTGCTGACCCTTCAGTCTCCCACCTGGCTCTAGTAATATAGATTACATATGCTCTGCTTTCGCATTTTTCAAGGGAGCACTGGGCAGGTTTGACATGACTGTTTTGACTCAAAGGTCTGTGCGTATTTGTTAAGCATGGTGTGATTGTACTTTTTTTTTTTTTCAGACATTAAGTTGCTTAGCAGTGAGGTCTGTTAACATATGCATGAAGGCAACCGCTGCAGGGCCTAGCAAACTGAGTCTGTGCAGCACTGGGAATGCTATGTGGAGCACACATACTGCTCCAGATCTGCCTTTCAAGGCATTACTCTGCTGTTAATACATGAAAATGTTCAGACGATTCTTTACTGCATGTAACCAATACTGTTGTACATTAAAATAAAATCACTGTCAACTTAAACATATCCTGTCTGTTGTTAAAGTTGATCTCCAGGCAAATGCAACAATCCTCCCGGCCACCACCAAAAAAAAGCAATTTAGTCCAGTTAGGTATTTATTAAGTGTATGTAACACTAAATAGGAAATGTAGGGATCCTGGATCGTCACTGCAGCCACCTTATCTTTGTCTTGAAAAGACCATATACATTTCACCCCAGCACTAGGGATCTAGTGCTGTGTTTGTGAGTACCTGATATCTTTTTAATAAATTCGATTTTATAGCCATACAGTGTGCACTATATTTCTTTTTATTTGCATTCTATGGCACCATGTTTTGAAAGCAAGAGATACAACTGGAGGTGGTATAAAGTGATAAGAAGTCCTTCTACTCATCCGTCCACCCAGATTTATGCCTATGACCAGTCCACTATTAGTGGTAAGATGCGCATTTGACCCATCTGTTAGCTCAGGGGTCTACATTTTGAGGTGAGCGGTTTGGCTAGCTGGTGGTGGAATCACAGATGTTATCTGCACCATAAGGATATCTGCATGCATTCTTTCTAACCACCACAGAGGAGAACATCTTTATCAATTATTTCTATACTTTATTCCTTTTATCTCAGCTTTTTATGTCATTTTAACGGACATTGTTCTTTTAGATGGTATTATTAGCGCTGCACTGTTATATTTTGTTTGTATGTTACACTAAAGCCTCGTACACACGCTTAGATTTTCGGACGACTATTTTTTGTGGCATGCTAGTCGAAAGTGAAAAGGTTACTCAGAATACAATGTCAGAAGTGACGTAACATGTTGAATAGTTTTGTATGTATTCTTTCGTTTCTGAGCATGCGTAGTCTTGCCCTTACGCTTTTTTTGTACGAAAACCGTTCTAATAAAACGAAAATCAGATGTTGAGTTCTCATCCGCACCGTACTAACGATCCGAAAATCGGCAGACAGCTCATCGTATAAATTTTTCCATCTGATTTTTGTATCGTATGTAGGGCCCGGTTCACACCTATGCAGTTTGCTTTTGATCTGTTTATGCAGTGATTCTTTTGTGGTACATTTTGCATTTTTGCACACGTTTTTCCCCTTTTTTCTATTTATTTATTTTTTATATGTTTTGCATTTTTTATGCATTTTTTTTTTATTAAAAACGTGAATCGTGGCAAAATTGTCATAAAATCACAGTAAAAACCTCACTACATACTTTTCTGCAGCTTCTCCATTATACATGTCCCATAGGAAACCATGTTAGGCTGGATTCACACCTATGTACAGGCATACCCCACTTTTAAGTACACAATATAGTTTATTTACTGAAGCTGGAAAGTGCAAAATCAGGCTCACTGCTGCATAGAAACCAATGAGCTTCCAGGTTTTATTACCAAAGCTTAATTGAACAAGCTGGGGTTAGAAGCTCATTGGTTCCTATGCAGAAGTGAGCCTGATTTTGCACTTTCCAGCTTTAGTACATAAACCCCATTGTGTACTTAAAAGTGGGGTATGCCTGTATTGTTAGTGCTTTTTGCATTTTGCAGATTTGTACTACAGTCCATTTACCATGGTTTCCTATGGAACACGCTCTGTAGTGCAAATCTGCAAAATGCAAAAAGCACTAAAAATGCATAGGTGTCAATTCGGCCTTAAAATGGACTCTGGTGCATTTCTGCAAAAAGCTTTTAAAAACGAATTGGTGTGAACCAGACCTTAGGCTTTATTCATACAGTGGGGGTTATTTACTAAAGGCAAATCCAATTTGCACTACAAGTGCAAACTACAAGTGCAAAGTGCACTTGAAATTGCACTAAAAGTGCACTTGGAAGTGCAGTCGCTGTAGATCTGAGGGGGACATGCAAGGAAAATAAAAAACAGCATTTTAGATTGCACATGATTGGATGATAAAATCAGCAGAGCTTCCCCTCATTTCAGATCTACCCCTCAGATGTACAGCCACTGCACTTCCAAGTGCACTTTAAGTGCAATTTTAAGTGCACTTTGCACTTGTAGTTTGAACTTGTAGTGCAAAGTGGATTTGCCTTTCGTAAATAACCCCCTATAGCATTTAAAACGCATGTTGCACTTGTGGTGCCATTGTTAACAGCACCCCAAATGCAGCAGACATGCATTTTTTTTCAGCCAAAAAAAAGTATGGCTGACGCTGCAAAATGCATGGTTAAAAAACACACATAAAAGATGCATAAGCTACTTTGCCTTATTTATTGCATGCATGGCAGTCTATTAAAATTAATGGGCTGCCTTATACGCATAGCTAGACAATGCACAGAGAAATACGTTATGTGTGACACCCTGCATCCTAGTGTGTAATGAGACCTAAATCTACTTTTCTATGTTTGGCATCATGCCTCGCTGTATACAGTTTTTTAAGGAAATAATTTATTGTGAATCGTTTGTTACCCGGTGATACAACCAGTAACAGGAATTTGCAGGCTGACAACGCTAATCCACTACCTTGCAATTGGCAGCCTGCCTTCGTTTGGACATGGCGCTACATGGTTGTATTGCAGCCAACATCCGACTAAAGGAGTGGAAACAGCAGGCCGACAGTGTTGCTGCTAATTGTGAGACAGTGGCTTAGCTTTGTCAGCCTGCAACAGGTATTGGTTTTACTGGCAGGATCTGCAGGTTACAAACTTTGCAACACAGTCACAAATCTGCAACTAAGAGGACAAACCCAGTGGCCACTGGTAAAAAATTTTTTTGGGGGGGTGCAAACAAACTGAAAAATTCAGAAAAAAAAAATCAATTGCAGCCTCGCTGTGCCCATCAAATGCAGCCACTGTGCCATCAAACGCAGCCACTGTGCCCTATCAAACGCAGCCACTGTGCCCCATCAAACGCTCCCACTGTGCCCCATCAAACGCTCCCACTGTGCCCCATCAAACGCTCCCACTGTGCCCATCGAATGCTGCCACTGCGCCCCATCAAACGCTCCCACTGTGCCCCATCAAACGCTCCCACTGTGCCCATCGAATGCTGCCACTGCGCCCACCATCTGCCCAGCACTTACCGTCTCCATGGGGCAGTGGGTGGGGCAGCGAGCGATGTCCTCGATGTCTTCTTCTCCCATCCTCTCCTCCTGTCCTCTCCTATGATTGGATGCCTGATAGGAGTCCAATCACAGCGCCTGTCGTTTCAGCCAATCAGGTGACGGTTAACAGACCCAAGCACCTGATTGGCGGAGAGGCGGTTCAGTGTTAGAAAAGTGAATATTCATTCACTTTTCTAACACAGCTGGGTGAACTGCTGTTTACCTTTTTTTACGCCTATTAGAGCCTATGGCTCTAATCAGATGCTTTAAAAACACCCCCGCCGTTGTATATCATGAATCTATCTACTGGTGATAGAGGGGGTGGCTGGAGAGAGGGCGGTGCTCGTGAGTTCTTATGGACACACCGCCACTGGAAAACCACAACACTGGTGGGGGGGCGTATTGCGTTCACCTTTTATTCTTAAGGTAAGCCTCATGCACACTGCGCATTTCCCCAACTCGCAGGAGATAAACAGCATAAAAACGCACCTAAAGCCCCCTTTGCACACAAGTTTAGAGTGACATTTCAAGCATTGGGTATTCAATCATTCCTTTGGCGAGAATATTAATTTATTCTGGCAATTGAAATTAACGCTCAAGCACTAAGTGCATCTAGTGTTTAGACGCATTTAGTTTAGGTGCATTGAACATTTTTTCTGCTGAAATGCTTCTCTCCTGAGCGCGCAAGTGATGTTTATTTTTCTGCCTCAAAACGCTCCGGCATGGACACACCTGATAACATTGAGGAGGGTTTAAAAACCCTAAAAGTTCCAAGTGTGCATGAGGCCTTACCTTTCAAATGCCGCGTACACACGATCGAAACTTCGGCCAGCAAAAGACGGATGAGAACTTTTGATCGGAAAATGAGACGGCGTGTATGCTCCATAGGAGTTTTGCTGGCCGAATTCCCGCCAGCAAAAAATTTGAGAGCGTGTTCTCAATTTTTCCGACCTAAAAGGTTTCGATCGGAAATTCCGATCGTCTGTAGCAAATCCGACATGCAAAAATCCTACGCATGCTCGGAAACAATTCGACGCATGTTCAGAAGCATTAAACTGAATTTTGTCTCGGCTCGTCATAGTGTTGAACGTCACCGTGTTCTTGAAGGTCGGAATTTGGTGTGACCGTGTGTAGGCATGACAGGTTGAGCGGAAATTCCGTCGGAATTCCGTCGGAATTCCGTCGGAAAAACCATCAGAGCTTTTTCCGCCGAGAATTCCGATCGTGTGTACGCGGCATTAGGCTGCATTCAGACTGTTCTGGTGCTTCACCATGTGTTGCAGTAAGACAGCCCATTCATTTTGAACATGCTGCAGATTGACCACAAGGCAGCTTGTAATGGCCTGCAGTATTTTTAATAACTCTATTTTTAATGCCCCTCTGTCCCTCATTCCTCCTCATTTGTCCCTCATTTTGGTCTGATCAATATAGTTGTATATAAAATGCACTTTTTATCTTTCAAAAAGTGTTTTCCAGCCCTAAACCTTTCATCACATTTTGCACACGAGCAAATTAGGGAGTACATCAAATCTTGGATTTTTCTGTACCCAGGAAGCTCAGGTGCTGCGTACAGATGCCCCTAGACATGATTGGCTGTGTGCGACTGTACACACGTATATGCTGATACTCACATAAACCTGTGTATTGTGTATGGGTGTATTAAAGCGGTTGTATACCCGCACATAAAAAAAAAAAACCCTGCAAGGTAAAGGCATAATGAGCTAGTATGCAGCAGAACGAAGGGTGCTGACATCTTGCCCTCGGCGTGTCTTTCGGGTTCGCGGCTCCGGCGCTGTGAGTGGCCGAAGCCGTGATGACGTCACTCCTGCGCATACGGGCGGGAGTTTTCTTCCCGGCAAGGTCCGGTAGCCTCTGCCAGACTTTCGGCCGGGCATTTTTGCTGGCTGGAATTCCGCCAGCAAAAGTCCGATGGAGCATACACACAATCGCATTTTCCGACCAGAAGCTCTCATCGGTCTTTTGCTGGCCGAATTTCCGATCGTGTGTATGTGGCATAAGATTTTTTTTCTTTTCTGGAAGAGTGCATGTGATCAGCACAGGACCAATCAGCACCAATCAGACAAAGGGTCAGAGGTCATGCAGCCTCAGAGGAGAATGAGAACTTCTCCTACAAGCTTTAACCAGACACTGATAGAAGTCTCAAGACTGCTATATACTGCTGATGAGAAACGGTATTTAGCCGTTTATGTTTACTAAAATAATTGCATTTCCATATTCTGTGTACTGTGGGAGACCAGATATTGTGAATGCAGGGTCCTGGGTTTAGTACCACTTTAAGTAGCAATGTAATCTGGAATTGTAATTGTTTAAACTTTAAAGGAAAATTTCAGAAAAATGAATACAATGTAATAGAGTCTAAGATAATGAGTATTGTGATCTAGTTCAAAAATATGAATTAGTCTAACACACGTCTGCATTAAATTAGATGCAAATTACAGGCTGAAGCTTTTGTTGTCATATTTTTATATTGCTTTTTAGAGCTGTATGAAGAACATGTTGATTTTATTAATTTTTTTCTTTTTTTTTTTGCAGTGTTTTTGATTGGGTTTTATAGTCTACAGGAAAACTAATTGCAACTTTGTATTATGATTCATTCGGTGTTTTGCACTGTTTTGTAATACTGGCTATGTTTGTTTTTATATTGAGTAATTAATCATTTTAAGGTTTGCTTCATGCCTACAGGTGCGACTGATCGTGCGCGCATTTTCAAGCAGTTACCGCGCATTCCCACACGTCTCATGAAGGGCAGCCTGTTCATTTCAGTAAAAATAAAATGTGTGTTGCAGTGTAAGTTTAACCACTTGCCAACCGTATAACTTAGATATACATAAAGTAAAGTGGCACGGCTGCACCGGATTACATGGTACGTGAACCGTCACGTTCGGGTCTGGGGCGCGCACATGCGCACAACCAACGGCGCACTCCTGCTGTGATTATACACAGCAGGAGCTGATCGGCAGGTACCACAGACTCAATGTCCGCCGGCACCCACCGATCCTTTGGTACAGAGGGACAACGGCGGTCTTCCTATGTAAACAACTCAGATGGCCTTTCTGTCAGTACAGAAGGCCTTGATCTTGTGTTCCTGCAAAGCAAGGACACCGATCTATGCCTTTCCCTAGTGAAAGCACCTCCCCCATAGTAAGAAAACACCAGCTAGGCACACAGTTAACCCTTTGATTACCCCTGATGTTAACACCTTTCCAGCCAGTATCATTAGTACAGTGACGGTGCTTTTTTTTATATATAGCACTGATCACTGTATTATGTCCCGTACACACAGTCGGACATTCCGACCACAAAATCCGTCTGATTTTTTCCAACGCATTTTGTCCGAAACTTGTGTTGCATACACACAGTCGGACAAAGTTGTCGGAAAATCCGATTGTTCCGAATGAGGTGACGTACACCACATACGACGGGACTACATAGAGGCCAGTAGCCAATAGCTTTCGTCTCCAAATTTCTTCTGAGCATGCGTGGCACTTTGTTCGTCGGAATTCTATACACACGGTCGGACAAAGTCCGATCGGATTTTGTTGTCGGAAAATTTTAGATCCCGCTCTCAAATTTTTTCTGACGGAAATTCCGACGGAAAAAGCCCGCTAGAGCCCACACACAATCGGATTTTCCGACAACATAATCCGATCGGACTTTTTCCATCGGAATATCCGACCGTGTGTACGGGACATTAGTGTTATTGGATATGTTTTAAAGCAGAAAGTAAAAGATGTTTTTTTTTTCCAAAATTGTTGGTCTTCTTTTGTTTATAGCGCAAAAAATAAAAACCAGAGGTGATAAAATACCACCAAAAGAAAGCTCTATTTGTAGGAAAAAAGAGACATACATTTTATTTGGGTACAGCGTCGCACGACCGTGCAATTGTCAGTTTAAGTAATGCAGGGCCGTGTTGCCAAAAATGGCCTGGTCATGAAGGGGGGTAAATCTTCCAGAGGGCAAGTGGTTAAACTTTTCTTCAAACTGCATAAACATCACAAATGGTAATCATTGCAATTAAAATACACAAACATGAATAACTCACTTAAATCTGTCCAAACCAGAGTCTAGTAGACATCCCGGGTATGATAAAGTTTGAAACACAAAAATCATAAATTATAATATAATAAATAACTATAAAAATTATTCAATAATGTAATCAAATCAAAAACACTGAAATTTGCTCAGTTGCAGAATAGTCGCTGTCATTAGATGTAGTGTTTGATGATGAATTGTGATTCTAATTTATTATCGCTGTTTTCTAGCTGGTCTAAAACCACTTTTGACATAAAGGGACACTTTTTGGTTGCTATGGACAATCTCCAGTTTCCAGGCAGAAAAAAACTGTATTTATTATATAAAACTACATGCAGGGCACTGGGCAGACCACTAGGGACAAAGGGGATGTGTATTTTTTTTTGTAATCTGTAAGATTACAGTACTGTATGTGTATTGTGTGTTTTAACTTTTTTGAATTTGGCGTCGATCTCCGATCCCGTGTGTCGTAACGTCGCAGGGAACGGAGATAAGTGGCACTCGGGCACTGTGTGAATCGAGCAGAGGAGCTCGCACACACAGCGAGGAGACATCGTAGGATCCAGGGGACAAGGTAAGTAAGTCTCCCTGTATGCTGCAATGCAAGCCCGAGTCTGGCTCGGGGTTACCGCTTTTGGTACTGAAGTTCCCGCCCCGAGCCAGACTTGGGATTACCGCCAGGGGGGTTAATTAATTAAAAGCAGGTACTCACAAGCATAGATTATGGATCCAATTTGCCACATGGCTCCAGTCTGCCAGTAGGCAGCAAGCCCCAAGAAGACGTCTATGCATATAAAAAACATAGGGTGGAATAATAACGTGACGTCATCACGCACGCCAGCGGTGTTTCGATTTTTGTGAACCTAGGTGTTAACCTAGCATTGTGTTCAGTTTCGGACGTGTTTGATAAAAAGATAAAATTAAAGAAAAATACCATCCATTCCTATGATAAAAAATGCTGGTTTAAAAATGCAAAATGCACCGAAAAACGTGCCTGAAAAACGCATCAAGAGCAGCCGCATAGATGTGAACCTAGACTCAAGGCAGATTTAAATTTAAAGAAAGAAAGGCAAGACCCCTGTAGTCATCTGTTATAGTCCCTCTATCTTTAACCACCAACAGAATTGTAAGAGTAATGGGCGTCCCACTAAAACACTGCTCTAAGGACCTGTGATTTCCCAGTCCAGGAATCACCACTAGTGCTCCTAGAGAAATGGGGAAAAAAAGTTACACCACTGAAATATCACTATTTGGTAAGTTTTGTTGCCAAAAACAAGGGCCCAAAATCATTTTTGCCCACATGAGCTCTAACCTAACATTACATGACCAAAATATCTTCTGTCAGAGAGAGGAAAAAAGTTACAACCTCTGTCAGGTTATTATTGCTGTCCGTGTCCCCATTGAAAAGATGTATTTCATAATTTCAGGAAATAAGGGTCTCCTATGGTGTAAAATGCTGCAATTAAATGCATTTCCATTTGTAGAGTGTTAAACAGCTTGAACACTGGCTATGCTTTTTGCTGCCTTTTTCCTGTTGAATATTTATTTATTTTTTATGTTGAATAATTTTTATAGAAAATTTTGCAATAACAGAACATTAACAGGCATGTAAGTACACGTATATAATCACATTCACATTTAAGGGATGTGGTGTCACAGATAGTAAGATCCGTTTACATGAAGCAATAATACATAACCAGTCATAACTCTTGAATGAAGGGGGTACAGGAAGGCTCCGTCCCTGTATATGGCCCTATATATCGTCTTAAAGAGTCAGGTATAGGAGAAGTCCAGGAGATCCCAGACTCCCGGGTGCCCCAAAAGGGATCATGCTGTTACCCCGGAGTGGGAACCACCAGATATCCGTCACAGGGTCAGGTTATGTCTTGACATAAAAAGTTCCGACAAGACAGTAGTGTCGGTCAATCGAGCCCAGGGAGCCTATTATTCAGCAAGAGTCTAAATTATCCTTGCCAAGAGAGGCAGTACAGGAAAAGAAAAGAGAGAAACGTGTGAGGGAGAAGAGGGTGGGGAACTGGTAAGGGGAGTCAACTAATAGTCCCAGAGATCGTCGTACCGGGTTGAGGTCCAGGAATTAGAGAAATATTACAGAAAGTGGCCCATGGTTCCCATATATGCTGGAATTTCTCCAGTTTGTCATCCAGTTTGGCTTATTTATTTTTTAATTATTATTATTATTATTATTGTTGTTGTGTCACTGGGACAGGAAGTGATTGAAAATCTCCCCAGTGAGAACACAGAAAACAGTAATAACCCAACAGAAATTCATACCCTTCCATATTCTTCTGAAAGTAATATATTGGTTAAAGTTCATTTTTATTTAATCACTTTTTATTGCCATTTCAAACACAAATACAAAAACAACATATATCTGCCCAAATATTATATATTATATCATCTGACAACTTTACGTCATTAGAATACTATAACATCAGGTATCTGATATCGTATTATAATATAACAAAGTCGTTTTAAAATAAAACCAACATGCCCATATCTTTAATCTCATATCTGTACCTAAATTCTTATTTATGACATATATCATCTATTTTTCGTAACCACTAACCATTGAGCTAAGTTCGGTTCACAGAACGTGGTACAGCGTACCTAAATTGGCACATTTTCTCCAACACATGGGTGAGTTTTGAGGGTTAAATTTGGACAGTCTTTGCAGGGTTAGATACCAGCGTAGAGTTATTTTGTGAGTGATTTCCCATAGATTGGCACTTTTGGTCTCGTTAAGGGTGATGTAGGGCTTTTTGCCATTGGGCTTCATAGTACCTCGTGTCCAAGTCCTGCTCCCATGACCTGATGTTAGCTGATTTTTCAAATGTAGTTTTAGAGTGGATAAGGGAGTAGAATAATGAGATCCCTTTGATGTTGGTTGTCAGGTTTGTGAAATAAAGTGATACTCTCCACGGTAGTAACGTGTCGAGTGCGGGAGATCATTGGAGTAAATGAGCTATCTGGAGGTATCTGTAATGGTCATTATCATCTAGATTATACTCCAACTGTAATGTCCTGAAAGTTTTGGGAGATGGGCCAACCATCAACTCGCTTACTGTACTGATGCCTTTGTCCCGCCAATGTGCTATGTGTAAATCTGGGATGAGCAGAGATAGGCTAGAGATTGGAAGCTGCATGGGTTTTAGAGTTTGTTCTAAAAATTGGGTTATTGAGTTTTCATATCTAGATATTGATTTTGAATAACCCAAGGATCAAACTGGATTATATCTTTTTGTATTATAGACGCCATATTAATAACTGTCTGACAATATTTTTGAATAAAAGTGCATGACCACCAGATATGACCGTGAGTAGCACGGCCTCCACATTCTCTCCAGCATAGAGGGGGATTAGAAGAGAACATCAAATGCAACTTAACAGGTGTATAGTACTACCTAACAAGCAATTTTATAGTTAATTTCCTCTATTCTGGAAGAAAGGGAGGTAACGTGAGAAAGTATCAGAATCTTGACTCTTTGTGTATTATCAAGACTGGATTGTAGGTCCGTGTCCCAACGAGTTAGATACGTTGGATATCCAGTCTTTTGAAAAGACAGCAAAGCTTTATAAAATTGCGATATACAATTCTGGGGAGAATCCGCCCGTCGAAAAATTGCCTCTACTTTAGTTAATTAGTTTAATGATCGAATAGGTTGATCAAATTATTTTCAATGTCCAGGGGGGCTTTAGGAGTGGTGTATACACCGCTCCTACAGCGCTGCAAAGATGCGGCTTGCAGGACTTTTTTGACTGTCCTGCAAGCTCACCGCTCCAGTGTGAAAGCACTGGAGAGACAGGTGAGGCCTTTTACAAGAGCGATGAAGTCGCTATTTTTAGCGTGTAGCTCTTGTAAAGCGACTTAGTGTGAAAGTAAACCTGAAAAACGGCTCCCCTGCACTGGCAGGACGTTAAAAAAAAACTCCTGAAGTGCCCCTGCCCATTGAAATGAATGGGCAGCGCCGCCGAACCGCTGCATTGGCACTTTTGCGGGTCATTTTAACCCTTTTTTGCCCGCTAGCGGGGGTTAAAAATGCACCGCTAGCAGCTGAAAACCTCGGCAAAAACAACGGTAAAACGCCAAAATAGCGGCACTTTACCACCGATGCCCCAGTGTGAAAGCAGCCTTAGTGAATCAACACCTATGTGTCCATGCACACTATAGGCTTTTAGCAGTGTTTAGTGGCAGTAGCTTTTAGGGCAGGAAAAAAGAAAACACTGCCAGTGAGCCCAGAAGCAGCAGAGTTTTTGCAGAAAAAACACTTGATGCCGCTAAACGCTTTTAAACATGCATAATTCTAGGCACCTTTAGCACCTGAGTGTTAATTAATTTCCATGGGCAGAATACATCATTATCCACTTGCCGACCGGCTCCTGTAGATATACGTCGGCAGTTTGAAGATGGATGTCTCGGTAACGGCAGCAGCTGTTGCCACAACCGAGATATCCATCTTTTCAGGAGCCAGTCCTCTTTACGATAATGGTGGTCTCTGCGGCATATTCGCTGCGAGATCACCATTATCGACGGCGGGAGCGGTACCACCCCCCTCCCGATGCTCTCACGCGCCCTGTGCCGCTTACCGGAGCCGTCGGTAGCGGCGGAGGCGATTGGGTCCTTTCACGTCCTTGGTATGGAGACGAGTGAGGCTAAGATGGCCCCCACCCGTCTCCATACCATAGGAGGGCGGAAGCGACGTCAAAACGTCACTTCCGCCCATACCTCTTTTTTTTGTTTGTTTTTTGCATTTCAGTCCAAATATGAGATCTGAGGACTTTTTGACCCCAGATCTCATATTTAAGAGGACCTGTCATGCTTTTTTTTCTATTACAAGGGATGTTAACATTCCTTGTACTAGGACTAAAAGTGACAATTTTTTTTTTTTTTTAAATGGAAAAAATAAATAAAATAAAGTAAAATAAATAAGAAAAACATATTTTTTTTTTAAAGCGCCCCATCCCAACGAGCTCGCACGCAGGAGCGAATGCATACGTGAGTAGCGCCCGCATATGAAAACGGTGGTCAAACCACACAAACCACACATGTGAGGTATCGGTAGAGTGAGAGCAATAATTCTAGCCCTATTCCTCCTCTGTAACACAACACATGCAACCTGTAGAATTTTTTAACCGTCGCCTATGTAGATTTTTGAGGGTAAAAGTTTCCCGTTATTCCATGAGCGGGCGCAATTTTAAAGCGTGACATGTTGGGTATCAATTTACTCGGCGTAACATTATCTTTCACAATATAAAAAAAATTGGACTAACTTCACTATTGTCTTATTTTTTTATTAAAAAAAGTGAATTTGTTCCAAAAAAAGTGTGCTTGTAAGACCGCTGTGCAAATACGGTGTTCTAAGTAATTTTCTAGCAAAAAAAAATGTTTTATACACGTAAACACCTAAATTCCAAAACGAGGCAAGTCCTTAAGTGGTTATTTTGGTCATGGAAATGAAATCACGCCCAAACTCTTGATACCTGTAAACGTACCTAAAGACTTGTAAAAGCTTTAGACACTTTTACAAGCATCAGGCTTTTTTTCTGCCAAAATGCTGCCGTCAGGTGGAAAGGCTTCTTCTTGTTTGAAAAACGTGTGTATGAGGCCTGACGATGCAAAAGTCAATTCCATTCCCATTTACTCTATACATTGAGATAATTAAAGATAATCTTCAGAGCTAGAAACAAAGAAACTGTAACAAAAGTTTGTTAAATGCCCAGCAATGTACATCACCCAGAGGCGAATGTTTTCTTTTCTCGACAAAAGTGGAGTGACTCTTTAAAGTAAAATTGCAATAAGAACTATTTTTTGTTTTTGTTTTGAACTATGGAAGAGTCAGAAACTTTGCCGTTTTTAATGCTGTTTGTGGGATCTTCCAAAAAGAAATGGAGTTTCCTGGGTTGTCTGGCCAATGTATTCAGAGTACTTCGCTTCCAATTCCAAAAATGAATGAATAAGAAGCAGGGCCGGGACAAGGGGTGGGCAGGAGGGGCGGCTGCCCCTGGCGCAATGGTATATTGCAGGGATGGGGGCACCCTGAGCCTAACCCTAAGGGAAAGGGGGGCGCAGTTTGGCATCTTTGCCCTGGGCACTGGATGACCTTGTCCCGGCACTGATAAGAAGTGTATCTTTTCTTGGCTTGCGTTGCTTCTTACATGAGTGAAGTTTTATTTTCTAATAGCCCTATACCTAATTCCATGTGTAGGTTAGCTGACCTGGCTAATATTGTGTTTCTTTCTCAATCGTTTCAGAATTCCATTATGAAAGGAGCCAAGCAGTAAATTTAAAAGTTGCAGGATGAAAAGATGGCGCAGGCACGACTTGTACCACCAGGACCCGACAGCATCCGCTTTTTCACCAGGGAATCCCTCGAAGCTATCGAGAAACGCATCACAGAGGAAAAAGCAAAGAAACCTAAACAAGAGCACAAACTTGACGACGACGACAATGGCCCAAAGCCAAGCAGTGACTTGGAAGCGGGCAAAAGTCTGCCATTTATATATGGTGACATACCACCTGGAATGTCATCAGAGCCACTGGAGGACCTAGACCCATATTATATGAATCAGAAAGTAAGTTCTGCCTAACCATATGTAGTGCAGTTTCTTGTCATTAGGATTCACTTTCAAGGTAAATCATCAAGATTGTATATGTTTTTGCATCTGTAGAGAAATGTTTGTAATGTATTATTGCAAATGAAATTATATATTTGGATCTGCTGATAGTGAAAACGACTGCTTGGTCGTCCTTTTTGGATTTATAGCTGGTTCACACCAGATGCAGTCCAGTGCATTTTTAATGTGCATCAAATACACATGCACAGTGTTTTCCATGTATTCCAGTAACCCTAGTTCACACCAGTGCAGTGCCTTCCAGTGCAGAAACATGCACCGGAACACACATGCCCTAAACTGAGATGAAAGAAAAAAAGGGGAGAAAAATTAGAAAAAAGGGGAGAAAAACTGAATGCATCAAAAGTGTACATGCAGAGACGCATCCGAAAAGCAGAAATTGTGGTGTGAACTGGCCCACTTTAAAAAGACCCTGTCACCAGGCAAACATTAGACATATGCAATTATTTTCAGTCCGAATGTAAATTAGTTTGTTTGTGTTATTCGGAGATTCGGATGTAACCCGAATCTCCGACTGAAATAGTAATGAATTTCATTAAAATTAATTTTGTTTGTTCGTTTTTTAACGAATTTCAAATTTTCAAATGGTTTGAATTCGGAACGGTCGATCGACCGATTTAAATTCTGTGTGAAGAATAGCTGGTCACAGCGATGGGCTAGGAAGCCGGCCGCCGCGTCCTTAACAACCGATGACTCAGCTGTCAGTGGGCTTCCCCACTGAGAGCTGAAATGTAAACAAAAGAATGGCAGCAATAGAAAGTCAGAAAAAAATTGTACAATTAGGTTGTAATGTATGTATGTGGTCAGCTTTAGGGCTCATCATCAACATCAGATTTGTGTTTGAAAATGCAAATTGCATTAACACATTCACAGACTGCGTATTGCATTTTTAATATACCCCTCTCAATTCTTAGTTACATAGTTGGTTACATAGTTGGTGAGGTTGAATAAAGACATAAGTCCATCAAGTCCAACCTGTGTGTGTGCGCTTCATGTTTATATTACATTGTGTATCCCTGTATGTTGTGGTCATTAAGGTGCCTATCTAATGATTTTTTGAAATTATCGATGCTCCCCGCTGATTGTGGAAGAGAATTCCACATCCTTACCGCTCTAACAGTAAAGAACCCTCTATGCAGTTTAAAGAGGTTGTAAACCCTTGTGTTTTTTCACCTTAATGCATGCAGAGTCCTGTAGAGTGGGAGAACTATCGTTTTATCTCTGGAGTGAATCTCCTTTTTAATGTATGCCAATGTTCTGTTGGCTTTCCTTGCAGCAGCCTGGCATTGCATGCCGTTGCTGAGCCTGTCATCTACTAGGACCCCCAGGTCCTTTTCCATTCTACATTCCCCCAGTGGTTCTCCCCCTAGTGAGTAGATTGCTTTCATATTTTTGGCACCCATATGCATTATTTTACATTTTTCAACATTAAACCTCATTTGCCATGTAGTTACCCACCCCCATTAATTTGTTTAGATCTTCTTGCAAAGTTTCCACATCCTGCATAGAAGTTATTGCTCTGCTTAGCATGGTATCATCCGCAAATACTGAGATTGAGCTGTTTATCCCATCCTCTAGATCGTTTATAAATTAATTAAATAGGATTGGTCCCAGGACAGAACCCTGGGGGACCCCGCTTTCTACACCAGACTATTCCAAGTACTCATCATTTATCACAACCCTCTGGACTCACCCCCGTAGTCAGTTTTCAATCCATGTACTCACCCTTTGGTCCATGCTGACAGACCTTAGTTTGTACAGTAAACGTTTATAGGGAACTGTATCAAATGCTTTTGCAAAATCCAGATACAACATGTCTACGGGCCTTCCTTTATCTAGATGGCAGCTCACCTCCTCATAGAAGGTTAATAGGTTGGTTTGGCAAGAACGATTCTTCAAGAATCCATGCTGATTACTGCTAATATTACAGTTTTTATTACTAAAATCTTGTATATAGTCCCTTATCATCCCCTCCAAGAGCTTGCAAACTATTGATGTTAAGCTAACTGTTCTATAGTTCCCAGGGATATATCTTGGCCCTTTTTTAAATATTGGTGCTACATTGGCTTTTCTCTAATGAGCTGGTACCATTCCAGTCAATAGACTGTTCGTAAAAATTAGGAACAATGGCCCGGCAATCACTTGACACTCGGGTGTAAGCCATCTGATCCCAGTGATGTATTAATGTTAAGTTTCTCAAGTCTATTTCTAATTCTATCCTCTGTTAACCATGAGGGTGCTTCCTGTGTCGTGTCATGAGGATAAACATTGCAGACTGAGGAGAAGAATAAATTCATAACCTTTGCCATCTCTTCATCTTTTGTAACCAGATTGCCTTCATCATTCTTTATGGGGCCAATATGTTCCGACCTCCCTTTCTTACTATTTATATACTTAAAGAATTTTTTTTTTACTTTTCTCCGATATGTGCCTTTCGTGTTTTATCTTAGCCGCCCTGATTACAGCCCTATATTTCTTATTACATTCTTTGTAAAGTTGGAATGCTGATGATGACCCCTCAGCCTTGTATTGTTTAAAGGCCTTCTCCTTTGCTTTTGCATTTTACGTTGGAGTTAAGCCACCCAGGACTTTTAAATTTATGTCCCATTGGGATGCACTGACCAATATCCTTCAATATATTCAATATGCTTTTAAAGCTCTCCCATTTTTCCTCCGTGTTCCTTGTTCCTAACATTTAATATCTTCTAGCAAGGAGCACAGTTTAGGGAAGTTGGTTCTTTTTAAATTCAGTGTCTTTGTATTACCCTTGTGTTTCCTATTTGTGTGATTTATGCTGAAAGTAATTGACCTGTAATTGACCTGTGGTCGCTGTTTCCTATGTTGCCCCCTATTTCCACATCCCCGGTCTGGTCTGTTAGTAATCAGTAGGTCTAGTAACTCATTTTTTCTTGTTGGTGCATTTACCATCTGACCGATGAAATGGTCCTGCAAGACATTTAGGAAATGGAGAGCCTTAGCCGAATGTGCGGTTCCTTCTGCCCAGTCTGTATCTGGAAAATTAAAATCCCCCATTATAATGACACTTCCCATCCTTGCCACCATTCAACTGTGATAGGAGATCCGCCTCCCCTCCTCCCTCTGGTTAGGGGGCCTATAGCATACTCCCAATATTACTTTCTCCTTGGTTTCCTCCCTTTGTAGCTCTACCAATAAGGATTCTACCTCCTCCCTTGCTTCATTAGTAATATCGTCCATCACATTCACTTGTACATCATTCTTTATATACAGGCATACCCCTCCCCCTTTTTTACCCTCCCTATCTCTGCAATATAGGGAATACCCTTGAATGGTTGCCAGACAATCATGGGATCTGTTAATCAAAATCTCTAAAATTCACACAAAATCTAAATCCTCCTTTATACAACAGTAGGTCTAGTTGTCCCATCTTGTCAGCCAGACTCCTGGCATTAGTAAACAAGCCTTGTAGTTTTGTTCAGTCGCGTACTATCTCCTTGTAGGTTGTTCTGAGGCTGCAATTAGGACTTATTAATTTCAGGTTTAGGTGCTTTAGTCAACCTACTACTAATGCCCCCAATACTACCCTCTGAACTTTGTTCCACACTGGCTATCTCTACGTCTGGACCCCCCCATCACCTAGTTTAAAAGCCCCTCTAACTTTTCGGCCATCTTCTCTCACAGCCGAGCTGCACCCTCCCCATTTAGATGCAGTCCGTCCCTGCTAAAGAGACGGTAACCGACTGAGAAGTCTGCCCAGTTCTCCAAGAACCCAAACCCCATCTTTCTACACCAGCTGCTCAGCCACTTGTTTACTTCCCTAATCTCCCGCTGCCTTTCTGGTGTGGCTCGAGGTACCGGTAGTATTTCTGAGAATACTACTTTGGAGGTCCTTTTCCTCAATTTAGCTCCTAAGTCCTTAAAATCGTTTTTTAGGACACGTCATCTTCCTCTGATTTTGTCATTGGTGCCAACATGCACCATGACAGCCGGGTCTTCCCGGCCCCTCCCAGTAATCTGTCCAGATCCGTGATGTGCCGAACCCAAGTGCCCGGCAGACAACATACAGTTTGGCGCTTTGTGACAGATTGCCCTCTCTGTCCCTCTAAAAATTGAGACACCTACCACCAGAATATGTCTTTCCGTTCCCTTGGCATTACCCACGCCCTCATTGAAATTTGATGAAATCTGGTGCCTGTACCTCTGTCTCCACCCGCTTCTGTGCTGGCCCCTGCCAGCACCTGCTGGGTATGATCCCAACTATCCTTTAGTATGGAGCGTCTTCTCAGTGTTGACAGTTGCTTCCCTAGATTCAGAACCTGGGCTTCCAGGGAACCAACGTTCTTACATTTTGCGCAGCAGTATTCACCCTCGATCAGATGATCAAGGAACTCATACATGCCGCACCGATGTACACCGAGTTGCATCTCCATACCATCATACCGGTCATCATCCCCACTAATTTAATGGGGTTTGGGAATTATACTCTGTCCAATGAACTAACAACTAGCTTGCTGACACTATTACTCACAATACACGGGTACTCACAGCACACAGGTACTCACAATATTTGTTTACTCATAGCACTCGGGTACTCACAATACACGGGTACTCACAGGACATGGGTACTCACAATTCTCTTAAATAGGAAAATGCAGATCAATGCACATAAAAGGCAGCTTGAAAATGTCTTTCCTTAATTCACTTAGATGTAACATATTGTCAGGAATCAACACAGTGCTGGAAAATAAAACAAAAATGCACAACAACAGATTTTGGTGTGAATGAGCCCTTATAGTTCTGTGCTGGAAGACTTGTGCAAGCTGCTATTGCTGACATTTGCTTTGAAAAAGCGAATTGCCCCACTGCCAAAGATATGACTTCAATACTTTTTTTGTCATTGGCCAGCAACAAGCATGCAGCAGGTAAAGAGTGAAGCTAAAGCTCTTGATCTGCATACTTGTTCTGGGCTACTCAATTTTAGAATGATTGCACAGTACTTATATAGCACCAACAGTTTGCACAGCACTTTACAATATAAAGAGAGAAAAAACTGTTAGAAAACTATTTAATATAATAGGGTTAGGAGGGCTCTGCTCATGGGCTATTATAACCAAAAAAAAAAGGGAAAAGTAATACGAAAAGTAAGTCGTTTTCAGGGATTGCCTAAAGTTGAAGTCCACTCACAGCTGAAGAAGAGGAAGTCCCGTGAGTAGACTGCTATGATAACTTAAACTTGAGTGCCAGTCCTGTTGGAGTAGAGCATCCCGGTGACTGTTTCATGTTCTACCCAGTTGAGTGTATGACAGCAGTCTGGAGGCTGTACACCGATCCTCTCCCCCTCCCCTCCCTCCTAGGTTTGAAACCCTACTGCCTTGCTGCAGTGCTCTGCTTATTCTCTTGTATGTGAGTAGAACTATTGGCACTATCGGTACCAATAAAGCTTTTTACCTTGTAGGCTCCTTTCACACAGGGCGGAAGACAGGTTTTTGGCAGATGTCAGGTCCGTGTCCGCTCCACTTATGCAGAGTGGACACAGATACAGCCCACTCTCCTCTATGGACAGTCGGATGTAAACAGGTGCCTCTGTCTCCTGTTCATTCATCTGCAGTGCAGCTGAGGCTGCAGAGAAGGGAATTGAAGAATATGTGTCCTCAATTTTTGGTGAGATGTCTGGGGCTAATATTTCACTCAAGACCCCCCAACAGAGTTGTAAAAAAAATAAAAAATAAATGTAAATAAAAAAATGTAAAAACTAACAATTTGTAAAAAAAAAAATAAAAATGTTAAATTTGTAAAAAAAATTTTTTTTTCAATTTGTAAAAAAAAATTAAAAAAATTAAGTGGTCATTCACACGGTTATCTGGCTCATACAGTGTGAATAAGCGGGTTGTTTGTTTGGCTGGGTTTGGCCATACCCATGCATCCACACACCTGTCAAACTGACTCACACTGTACAGGCCACAGCACCTATGTGAACGAGCCCCAAGACCTCATTTACACTCATTTATCTTTTAGATTTGGCAGGAATGTTGTAAGTTATGCTAGGTTTGTGTCCGCTAATGATGATTTTAGTATATTTTTTGTGAAAATATTGTTTTGATGCTTTTTTTGGCTGTCAGGTAGGCTGTATAGGGCCCCGTGAATTCTAACAACAGCCCTGCTTAGCATTTGGTAAGGTGAAAGAGTTTCAAAAAAGCATTCATGAAAGACTGAAAAAGGGGTAGCCTGTGCACAGGTAGACCAACTAGGAGTTGCAGTAGATGAGATGAGAGATAACAAGGGAGTGAATTGGTAGCTTGGTGGTGTCATTGGTTAAACAGAATTTTTTTGGAAATATTACTGAGGTTAGGGTGGCAAGATTAAGGCAGTGATTGGATGTGGGGCCGCAAGGAGAGGTCAGAGTCCAAGATAACATGGACTCTGGACTGATAGCTGTTCTGTTGATCTCTGTGGAAAAGTGAAGGAACAATGGCACAGGGGCGAGGAAAGTTTGAGCTAAATTTTGGAAAGATTGAGTTATGAGAAGTGGTATGAAATCCATACTGATATGTCTGTTAGTAAATTTGTAATTGGGGACCTAGGTACTTTGTATTGAGAGCAATGGCGGCCCGTCCATTAGGGGTGCCTCAGTGCACCCGAAGCCCACCCAGTTGTGTGACAATAGAGAATGAATAGCAAATATTCACTATTGTAATACTGATTCTCCTCCTGGCCAATCAGGAAGCGGGTCATGATGCCCATCACCCGATTGGCCGAATGGAAATCTGATTGGATTGACTGGAAGGAGGAGGGAGGAGAGACACCTTGCACAAAGGAGAGAAGGGTGGAGATGCAGGGAAGAAAAGCTGCCTGTGAGATGGTGTAAGTGCGGGGCCCCGACTGACTGACAGGGAGGGGTGCCGTCCGTGACCCGACCGGGGGCAGAGTGGATTGTTTGCCGCCCCCAAAATAAAAAGCACCAGCCACCACCAATTGGGAGGAAATGCGTGCACACAACGTGCGTACTGATGTGTTTTATACAAATCTTGCACAGTTTGGTTGAAGCAACAGATAAAATGTCCTTCACTACACATATAAGCATTCCAGATAATACCGGGGGACAGCTTCCGTTACCAAAGGTAGGGTCCCTTCTTTATAAAGGCAGAGTATGTTTCTCTGCACTGGCTCCACACCTCCGCACTGTTTACCGGAGTGTTTGAAGTGAAGAAGGATTCTTCTTTGAGCTATCCTTCCTTGTCTGGAACCTGACCTTGCTAAGCACTGTCCCTGTTTCTGCTATGTATAAAATAAACAGGCTCATTCCCTAATTTTCTCTAACCGAAATAGGAGTGCTTAGTGAAGGAGTATGTCTGCTTCACAGTTTGTCCCAGTGTTGTAAAAAAAACTGATTGGAAAAAAAAAACAGTAAGAGACAGTTGAATGAGCAAGAAATTAGATATCTGGGGTTCTTGATACAGCATGGCTGCAAGGAGACATTTATTATTCAGTTTTAAAACATTTCGGCTGGCTTCATATTGAAATTGAAAGCTAATGCTTGATAATATTATATTACAAAACTACTTTGTGTAGCAATTGTATACTGTATATCCATACCTCACAACTTTTTGAGATGGGAATGAGGTACACCTATCAGCAAAAGTATGCAGGCATAAGACACGCCCCCTTAAAGGAGAATTGTACAAAAAAACAAGATTGGGTAAACCCACAAGTGCTTTTTTTACCACTGCTATTTCTTTATATTGGCTTTTGGAATTTACAAATGCAGCAATTTAGAAATTGGATGAAAGGTTTAGAACTGGGAAACACTTTTTGATAGATAATGAGAGACAAATGAGGAGGAATGAGGGATAGAGGGACATTGCACCAAATCAGGGACAGTCCCCCAAAACCAGGGACAGTTGGAAGCTATGTATATCATATCACATTATAATGAAAGTAGAGGTTCCCTTTATTAAGTATTGAAGATTGTCTTTCTGGCAGTGATGAAACATATACACTTCTTTGGGACTTTTTTTATTGGGACTTTTATGGTTCATCCACTATTGTTTTATTCACTATTGTTTATTGATATTATGTATATTATGTATTGAGATCTGTGTTCGTATCATTCTTAAAGGGGAAGCACACTTTATTTTCTATCGTTAATTTAGCACGTCTTGTATCCAGATTGTTTTCTAGGTGCTGCAGCCTTTCATTTATAATATTATTTTATACTATGTGCAAAGTTATTGTTTGGTTTTTAGGTGGCATGGAGGGTCAGAGCTGATTACTACTGGGCTAACTTTCACTATACAAATATGCAGTATGTAGTGTACAGTGCCCAATGTTTATATGGGGCTCATTTGTCCCACAAATGTTTGGCCCACATTATGAGCACTTGGCCCATGTTGTTTAAGAGAAGCTATTTAAATTAACACGTGGGGAGCATGAATGGCCTTTAAATCTGCGCTTTTGGCACTTTTTTTTTTAAATAAATGACTCTTCAGTAATAAATCTCGCTATACATAGCTCAAAATTCAAGCCATGAGTGGCCCTGTCGGCACCATCTGTCTCAACGAAAGTGGATTGAAGAATTGAAGGAGGCAGTTGGAGAATTGTTGACTGAACAGTGTTTTCATGCAGGCAGGCACAGTCACTATTTGGAAATTCCTCCATCCTGGCTGTTTAGCTTGGATGGGGAATGAACAAGAGAAAACAAATTACACTATTTTGTCAAAAGTATTGGGATACCTGCATTTACACGCACATGAACTTTAATGTCATCCCAGTCTTAGTCCGTAGGGTTCAATATTGAGTTGGCCCACCCTTTGCTGCTATAACAGCTTCAACTCTTCTGGGAAGGCTGTCCACAAGGTTTAGGAGTGTGTCTATGGGAATGTTTGACCATTCTTCCAGAAGCGCCTTTGTGAGGTTAGGTACTGATGTTGAATGAGAAGGCCTGGCACGCAGTCTCCGCTCTAATTCATCCCAAAGGCATTCTGTCGGGTTGAGGTCAGGACAGTCAAGTTGCTCCACCCCTAACTCACTCATCCATGTCTTTATGGACCTTGTTTGAGCACTGGTCCAAATCATTTGGTGGAAGGGAGATTATGGTGTGGGGTTGTTTTTTCAGGGGTTGGGCTTGGCCCCTTAGTTCCAGTGAAGAGAACTCATTTAGGACGTCAGCATACCAAAACATTTTGGACAATTTCATGGCTCCTTCCTGTTCCAACATGACTGCACACCAGTGCACAAAGCAAGGTGTGCACAAAGCACTGGTGTGCAGTCATGTTGGAACAGGAAGGTGCCATCCCCAAACTGTTACCACAAAGTTGGGAGCATGAAATTGTCCAAAATGTCTTGGTATGCTGACGCCTTAAGAGTTCCCTTCACTTTAACTAAGGGGCCAAGCCCAACCCCTGAAAATCAACCCCACACCGTAATCCCCCCTAAACCAAATTATTTGGAACAGTGCACAAAGCAAGGTCCATAAAGACATGGATGAGCGACTTTGGGGTGGAGAAACTTGACTGTCCTGACCTCAACCCGATAGAACACCTTTGGGATCAATTACAGCGGAGACTGCGAGCCAGGCCTTGTCGTCCAACATCAGTGCCTGACATCACAAATGCGCTTCTGTAAGAATAGTCAAACATTCCCATAGACACACTCCTAAACCTTGTGGACAGCCTTCCCAGAAGAGTTGAAGCTGTTATAGCTGAAAAGGGTGGGCCAACTCATTTTTGAACCCTACGGACTAAAGCCCCATACACACGGTCGGACAATCCGCGGACCAGGTCCGTCGGACCATGTCCGTCATACTTTGTCCGATGTTGGTTTTGCGTACACACGGTCGGACAAAGTTGTCGGAAAATCCGATCATTCTGAACGCGGTGACGATTGTTGCCTACGACGGGACTACGTAGAGGCTAGTAGCCAATAGCTTTGGTCTTGTAATGTGATCTGAGCATGCGTAGCACTTTGTCCGGTCGGACAACCGTACACACGATCGGATTTGGTGTGATCGGACCGTGTTGACGGCAAATCTTTCCAGCAGGAGATAAGACTTTGTCCGTCGGTCAAACCGACGAACACTGTCCGATGGTGCATACACACGGTCTGATTTTTCAACAACCTTGTCCGATCGGACAGAATCCATGAAAAAGTCAGACCGTGTGTATGGGGCTTAAGACTGGGATGCCATTAAAGTTCATTTGCGTGTAAACGCAGGCGTCACAATGCTTTTGACAATATAGTGTATGCATGGCTAGCTTTGCTTCTATCTTTGTTCTCATCTTCAACATCCAACATACTTTCAGTTGTTTCAGAAGTCTGCGTCCCCCTTTGTATGTTACAATGTTACCCACCAATCACTGTGTGACAACACTACATAGTAGTCACAGCGGGTGGAAACACAGCATGCAGTAGAGTGGTGTATTGAGGCTTATTGCAGCTGAAGCTATGGGGATTTATTGAAAGTTACCTGTATTTTTATTAATATGATATAATGCCAAGGGCAGCCTTTGTTGCAAACTTGTTACTGCATTTTCACTAACTACTTCTTTTTTTTTTCACAGACTTTTATAGTATTGAATAGAGGGAAGACAATCTTCCGTTTCAGTGCCACGTCTGCCGTGTACATTTTAACCCCCTTCAACCCTCTTAGAAAAGTAGCTATTAAAGTTTTGGTACATTCATATCCTTTATCAAAACATATTAATATATGATGAGAATGTGCTTTTTTATCAAATGTTTAATTTTTAAATTGCTTGATATTCTTAGAAATCTACCAACTTTGGTATCAGAAATGTGAAAGTGCAAAAAGAAGACAACCATCCTAGCCTTGCCTGTCCAATTATAAAGTGTTATTTTAAAGCACAGTAATATACTATTTATGTGCATTGACATTCAAAGTTAATTGCGCCCCAATGCATGTCTGCAGTGTGTTGCAAACCACCTGCGTTATAGGGTACTATGGTGCATAAGCTCCATTCATTGTGTTGCCCTATGCTAAAAATGTGCAGGGCCTACTTTGAGTATCAAAGTATGTTGAGAGCCCATTCAAATATGTTGCATGCAGGATATATATTTATATATACTACCTATATTTTAAAATTCCAAAATATGCCGGGTTCTGAATCATCTCCAAGTGAGGATTTGATTCAGCCTATCACTTTATATTCTACCTGGAAGGAAAATGACGCAGCCTCTTGAAGTGACATATAATTCTGCTCTTTCTAGTACAGAGCTGCCATATAACAAAGATTTACAAGCCGTGGCACACATTATGCCAAGAAGCTGACACAGCTGCTTATGTAAACGCTGACATATTCCTTTGTGATGATACTTGTCAGAAGTCTTGCAGTAATTCATTATAGTGCAGTATAAATTGCAAGTGGAATTCTTTTTTTTCTTTTGATGTATGAATTCGGCACCCTTAATAAGTGATGTGTCACCATCTGGGCCTGAAGAGGAATGCTGTCATATAGAATGTGGAGATTGGCGTTCCTGGATCAGGGTGCACTATTCTGTTATTTCCAGTACTTACAGAATTACATTATTTCACTATTATCAGTTATCAACAAGTTTAAATAGTCAATCCACCTGAGACTGATATGGGTAACATGGGTGAATGTTATGCCCCATACACACAAGTGGATTTTCCGTCTGAAAAATCTTGGATGGTTTTTCCGACAGAATTCCGCTCAAGCTTGGCTTGCATACATACGGTCACACAAAAGTTCTCTGAACTTTCGACCGTCAAGAACGCGATGATGTACAACACTACGACGAGCCGAGTAAATGAAGTTAAATGCTTCCGAGCATGTGTAGAATTGTTTCCTGCATGCGTAGGAATTTTGCGCGTGGGAATTGGTACAGACGATCGGAATTTCCGATCTGCACTTTTTCCAACTGAAAAATTGAGAACCTGCTCTCAATCTTTTGCTGGCTGGAATTCCGCCAGCAAAAGTCCGATGGAGCATACACACGATCGCATTTTCCGACCAAAAGCTCTCATCGGTCTTTTGCTGGCAGAATTTCCGCTCGTGTGTACGCGGCATTAGTGTATTAAACCATCCCATGGTTTCTGTATATACTGGGGGCCCTGGTAAAAAAAGATCTTTGCATCTGTGTTCCAAGCTCCTCCCACCTGCTACACCAATCACAAAGAAGTGCTCCTAGGTAGAATTCATCGTTTTTGTTCTTCTAGTCCATCTATCTTGTGCTGCCCCCATTTTAACCCAGGTCAGGTCAGGTTTTTACTACTCTCTGAGACTCTCAATGCATACCTCCCAATTTTTTGAGATGGGAATGAGGGACACCTATCAGCAAAAGTCAGCAAAAGTATGCAGGCATAGGACACACCCCCTTGCCACTCCCCCTTAAAGAAGAAGTGTATAAAAAAAACAAGATTGGTTAAACCCACAAGTGCTTTTTTACCACTACTATTCCTTTATATTGGCTTTTGGAATTTACAAATGCAGCAATTTAGAAATCAGATGAAAGGTTTAGTGCTGGATAACACTTTTTGATAGATAAAAAGTGCATTTTATATACATCTATATAGATCAGACCTAAATTAGGGACAAATGAGGAGGAATGAGGGACAGAGGCACATTGCTCCAAATCAGGCACAGTCCCTCAAAATCAGGGACAGTTGGGAGCTATGTCAATGCACCATGAATTATTTGCTCTGTAGAAGGATTGCAAGCCTAGAAGCTCTGAGCTAAGCACATTACTAAACCCCAACATTGAGTCTAGATGCTGTTTTCAAATGGAAGTGGAACAAATAGTCATAGACAGGCCCAGAGTTGTTTTAACGTAGATCTATAGGGCAAAACTTTTTTTTCCAATTTGGATAGAGTTCTATCCCTTTTCAGATTTTTTTTTTTACCCCATTTGTGTCCCGTTGTGGAGAGTTCCCTTCACTTCCTGACCCATAGCCAAACAGGAAGTAAAAAGAAATACCTGCAAATTAGGGGAATTTTTTTGGGGACCCCAGGTCAATGGAACTAGTGTCCCTATTGGAAGATGTCCTCTCTATTACTTTTCTGGGGACAACCTAAAATTTGGGATTTTCTTATACTTTTAATGATAATGGTAAACAGGATAAATAGAGAGGGTGAATCGCCTTAATAGGGGCACAAACAGCAATAATAACTGACAGGCATTCTAATCCCTCTCCACTCTATCCAAAACTAAACAAAAAGTTTAACCTTTAGTTATACTTTAAACAGACATGTGACATTTGTACCATGATATGTGCATAAAACCATGTTTGACTTCTGTCCATGTTCTTTTTGTCCAGCAATCAGCACTGGAAACTGCCAGCCATTTACCATTGACATCATGCAATTCATGGTGTCGGTCAGCCAATCTCATGCAATCAACATCTTTGACAGCAGCATTCATTTATGAAATTCTACATGATAAAATGACCCATTTAGTGTGCAGGCTGGTGTCCGGTGTATATGGGGTGGTGTGTGGGTTGATTTGCATGCATTTCATTCATTCTTGGTGACCAGCATTGACTTCAGTAGAGCTCTGGTGTGTTGAGAAAAATTGCAGCATGTATACATTTTCATGGCACGCATTACAACCCACGAAGGCAGCATTGTGGTATTAATAGTAATATAAAAAATAACAATTGTTTTCCCGTTTGACAAGAGAGCCATCTGAAAGAGAGGTGACTAATGCCGCATATACACGATCGAAATTCTCGTCAGAAAAAACTCTGACGGTTTTTCCGACGGAATTCCGCCCAAGCTGTGTTGCCTACACACGATCACACCAAATTCCGATGGTCAATAACACAGCGGCATAAAACAAGTTCGACAGCACTATAAAAGGGAAGTTTAATGCTTCCGAGCATGCGTCGAATTGTTTCCGAGCATGCGTCGGAATTTTGCGTGTCGGAATTGCATACACACGATCGGAAAATCCGATAGAGGGGTTTTCCGTCGGAAAAATTGAGAACAGGTTGTCAATTCAAAGTCCGTCGAAATTCCAACAGAAAAAGACAGTTGGGCATACACACGGTCGGAAAATCCGATGAAAAGCTCCCATCGGACTGTTTCCATCGGAAATTCCGACCGTGTGTACGCCGCATTAGTCTTAACAGCCGAATAACATAAATTAACAATTTCCGTGCACAGGCTGTATAAATAGTAAGATCTTATGTCACAGTGTGCTGGCTGTACAAATATAACTTACAGGAAGCACCTCAGGCACCCAATGAAGGGTGTTATAATAGTACCAGTTCCACTGGAAAGGTATGTGTGATATGTTATTTTTAGGTTACTACTAAAAAGGAGGTAAAAAACTTACCCAGATCCTCCTAATGCTACCTATAGCAATATACTTTAATATAGTATAGTACAAGGTACAAGGTTTAGGAGTTACATAGTTACATAGTTAGTTAGGTTGAAAAAAGACACAATTCCATCCAGTTCAACCACAAATAAATAATATCATACAATCCCATATACCCCATTCTATACCCACAGTTGATCCAAAGGAAGGCAACATAAAAAACAGCAGCGCATGCTCCAATTTGCTAAAGCAGGGGAAAAAATTCCTTCCTGATCCCCCGAGAGGCAATCGGATTTTCCCCGGATCAACTTTACCTATAAATGTTGGTACCCAGTTATATTATGTACTGTATTAGGAGTGTGTCTATGGGAATGTTTGACCATTCTTCCAGAAGCGCATTTGTGAGGTCAGGCACTGATGTGGATGAGAAGGCCTGGCTCACAGTCTGTGCTCTAATTCATCCCAAAGTTGTTCTATCGGGTTGACATCAGGACTCTGCAGGCCAGTCAAGTTCCTCCACCCCAAACTCGCTCATCCATGTCTTTATGGACCTTGCTTTGTGCACTGGTTCAAATCATTTGGTGAGCGAGGGATTATGGTGTGGGATTCTTTTTCAGTGGTTAGGCTTGGCCCCTTAGTTCCAGTGAAGGGAACTCTTAAGGTGTCAGCATACCAAGACATTTTGGACAATTTCATGTTCCCAACTTTGTGGGAACAGTTTGGGGATGGCCCCTTCCTATTCCAACATGACTGTGCACTAGTGCACAAACAAGGTCCATAAAGATATGGATGAGAGAGTTTGGGGTGGAGGAACCTGACCTCAACCCAATAGAACATCTTTGGGATGAATAAGAGCGAAGACTGCAAACCAAGTCTTCTCATCCAACATCAGTGCCTCACCTCACAAATGCGCTTCTGGAAGAATGGTCAAACATCCCCATAGACACACTCCTAAACCTTGTGGACAGCCTTCCCAGAGGAATTGAAGCTGTTATAGCTGCAAAAGGTGGGCCAACTCAATATTGAACCCTACGGACTAAGACTGGGATGTCATTAAAGTTCATGTGCGTGTAAAGGCAGGTGTCCCAATGCTTTTGACAATATAGTGTATTTATATATCTATATTTTGATAAAGGTGTAGCATCATCATCTGTCTGCAATATTAGGATGTACACCATTTAATGATCCACTACATAAAAAGTACAAATAAGTATAGATTACTATTATTAATCTAGATTTTTCTTGTGTATTAGATATTTGCCCCTCTAAGAACATAAATGTACAGAGCTTGGTCCTCAACTCAACTCAACTCAACTCTCAATCAAACATGGAAAAAATGTGAGCAAACACTGCGCTAAAACATATACAAAAATATAAAAATATAAGAAATAAAAAATTAAATCAATGCCCTAGCAGCAGCTCTAAATTATGTGAGATATACACAAACCAAATAGAATAACAGAAAAAGATATAAGCATATACATAAAAAAAAAGTCCAAAAAAAAAGGGTGTTCAGTGATGATAAGTGAATATATGAAGACAAACGTAAACACCAACAGCCTGTGATCCACCACCACATAGATATTGCGCTTATCAGAGGGCAAGCTTTTTACAGCCTGTAAGATTATGATATCCCGGTGTCACATCAGCCACGAGAACTCCGCACACCAACTTGGAATAGCCAATGTCAGAATATAACCTCCGGATGGATTGGATTATTAGCGTCCCCTTTCCTCAGCCCCACATAAGAGAGATCCCAGAAAGTGACAGGAATGCTAGCATCAAACTAAGCCTCGGTACAGGTTCCAACTGCAATCAACAGGTGGACTGGAGCAGACCAAAAAAAAAAGTTCCTGACACCGGGATATCATAATCTTACAGGTAAAAAGCTTACCCTCTGTAAAGCGCAATATCTATGTGGTGGTGGATCACAGGCTGTTGGTGTTTACGTTTGTCTTCATATATTCACTTATCATCACTGAACACCCTTTTTTTTGGACTTCACTGGACTTTTTTTGTATGTACATGCTTATATCTTTTGATATTTTTTTATGCATATGCTTATATCTTTTGATATTTATTGTTTTTCATTATTAGTCACTGTACTATCACTGTACACATAGCGCAGCTTTTTTCTGTTACTCAATCAAACATGACTGCATGCCAGATCTCATCCAGATGCTATATTCGTTGAATAGGCACAAATGACCACAGACAACAAACATTTGTTGTTTACAGAGCCCAGTAGCTGAAGCTGAAATTTAGAGATTCAACTGAATGTAAGAACAATGAATGAGGATGCAGTTAGAAACAGCATGTCTAAAAGGATTGATTTACTATTCAGCATAGTAGACACTGCTTTTTACTGTATAGTTTTAGGCCACACATCAGTAGACGAAAAGCTATGTCATACAAACTTTCATACATTATTCTAAACCTGGTTAATTTGGTAAAACAAGAAAAAGTAGTTTGTAACAGAGGTAACCCTGGAAGAGGGATATGTGTGCCCACAGGCTACTGTGATGGAAATTTAGCTCCACACAGCAGGAATAATCTCCTTTCAGACAGGCTGGCTTTTATTGAAACCTCCCACTGAGCTGTCTGATAAGAAATGTGTTTCTGTGTGTAATTTTCAATGTACGCTAATGTGTTCTTTAAACAATAACTATCTTTTTTTCAACAAAGGTGCAAATAGATAGAGATAAACATGTAAAAAAGAGCCTAAAACTCCACCTGCTGTTTCAAATAGAGAATACAAAACAATGCATTTTGTATCAACTCGATCCTATATTTTTTTAATTAATTTGGTTCTTACCATGCTAAAGAATTTAATTAGTGTACAAAATCGCTATACAATTAACTTAAGCTGATTACTTTCACATTAAAAAAACTATTTTTTTCCTTATAGTATGAGACATACTGTGTAATGTAAAGTGATTTATGAAAATTGTATGTTTCTTTTCCTTAACAACGTCTTACATTATTCAGCATGCTCATTATGTTCACTATTTTGACCAACTGCGTGTTCATGACCATGAGTAATCCCCCGGAATGGACGAAGAATGTAGAGTAAGTATTTATTTTTCTCTTCTAATAAAATGGTTGTCCGGTCGTTAGTGTGTAAACTGTGTAACTTACATCAGCCTGGTTTCACATAGTAAAGAAAGATTCTAGTTCTATAATATAAACATATAGGGATTTTAGACAGTATTTGCAATCGTCACATCTTTAGGGCTCTCATCGCTTTCAGTTATTTTTAGAAGTACATTGTATGCCAACTTAAACCACTGTTCTGTGCTATAGTTTTAGTTTGAGTAGTAAAGGGTTAGCAACCCTGTCAGGATTATATTGTTGGAAGTAAAGGGAGGTGTGGGAAACTGGATCTTCTATAGCAGTGGGTATTTTCATACAGGTCTTAAGCAATGCAGGAGTGGTGGTCCAAGGTTGGCTCTTCACTCGAGTGGAGATTAGGTGTACAAGGAGGAAAGCACCAAAAGCAGAACAAATAAAGTTTGTTTAATTTTGGTGCTTTTCTCCTTTTACATCTAGGTTTTTATTGTTGACTGTGTCCCCACAGGTGAGATTTATTCTTTATATGTCCTGTTGATCATTGTCACTAGTACTAAGAGTGATGAAGAATACATTTTGAGCTTTTACCGGAATAGGTATAGAAAAGGAAATTTTCCAGTGGGGACAGTTATTGTGTTGACTCACGGGCCGAATGCCAGGCATCAGCCTTTTCAATAAAAAACAGCCGACAATCAGCCCATGTGTATGGCAGCTGGTCCGACACAGGGTGGAGCTGTTATGCGGGAAGGTTGTAGCGTTTATACACCGGTTTTCCCTCAGAGGAGTCTTAGCCTCGCCTTTTGCATCCTGCTCACAGCCCCTAGTAGACCGTAAAAAGAAGCAGGGGGACTACAGCTGGTCCTTCTGGGTATTTAACCCCCTCTCCAAGGTTTTCAGCCCGTTAAGGGCACTTGGCTTTAGCTGACTACATCTGAATAGCTCTGGGGTGTTTGGCTCCCATGTCCCAACTCACAAAGCCCTTCCCATCCTGGCATTTATGTGGGCACTAACGCCACCCATTACATCATTAATGTTTTAATGATTTTAAAGGGTCCTAACACCCAATTATATAATTCCCTTTACCGCAATATATTGGGAACAGGGACACCTAGTGGTAGAAAAGTTAACTGCACTTGCCAATACACATGATTAAAACCATCTAAAATCTTTCCCCTGCAGGCCATGTACAGTACACATGGCTTGATATATCAATACCACTTTCTTGTAAATCAAATCTATTGTTAATTAATAGCCCTACCGACCCATGTTAGTAAACCAGTGCACATGTGAAAGACCAATGATAATTGCAAAACACGTAGTATGGGGAACCACACATAGTAATGCAACTCTGTTGTTAAATGCAATTATAATAGATAGTTGCCCTGGGATAGCATTGCAAATTGATGGCAGGCATTCAGATATTTGATAGAAACATGCCACGTTCCTTATAAAAAATACACGGTACACCAAACAGGGTTAAAAAATAGAGGGCAGGGACAGTAGCTGGCATAAGGGCTCACCCAGTTTAGTAAAATAGGGTTGTTTTAATAAAGGCAAAGAGACTGTGCACTTGCTCCAGAGATTAGTAAGTGAGGTAAAGCCTCACTTTGCAAAGAATACCCAATCACGTGCAAGGAAAAATAAAAATTTTTGCTTGCATGTGATTGGATGATGGAAGTCAGCAGAGCTTCTGCTCATTTACTAATCTCTGGAGCAACTGCACTTTGTAAAGTGCACAGTCTATTTGCCTTTAGTAAATCAACCCCAATGTGTCCTCAGCTACTATAGAGGTTCCCGATGTGTACTTTTCGTGTTGATGCATTTTCATATTTTTTTGTGTTTTTGGACATAAAGAATACTAAAATAGATTTACTTTTGTAATTATATTGTCATCTGTATTGGAGTGTTATAAATCCTGTGCATAATTATCTCCAATAAAAGGGCAGAACTTTTGCATTATAATGTATGTTGTTGCATTGTAATGCACACGGGCAGGAGTGTAACAATGACTTGACGGCGGGCAGGCTAAGGTGGTGTCAAGTGTCTTTACAATGGAAACAGATGGCCATATTTACTGTTTTTTAGAGTTGCCAGTGGCAGTGAAATCAAAATCAGCAATGTCATTCCTTATTTGATCTTTGGTACCAGTTTCCTTTAAATTAGACTTAATAAGTTCAGCTGCTCAAGGAACCACAAGTTCCAGCATGCTCTGGTGTCTAGGCAACACTGATGCAAGAGATCTATTTCTTCTTATACGATTTCCACAGTGTTTGTTATCTACTGCTTCGCACATTGAAGGGTAATGGCTTCTCAGCAATATAGCAAGTGGAAAATCCCTTGTGGTATCTATTTATATTAGCGTAAGTGCGTAAGGGCCATTTCATTTTGTCTGCTTTCCGTCATCTTCCAGAAGAGACTGTGAGGGAAAGCGGAGGAAGTGATTCAGTAAAGTTTGTTGCCCTTCAAAGCTTTCTCAAAGCCAAATGGCACAGGGAGGGGTGGGTGATACATTAAGCTATCAGTTCAATGACACAACTGAATCTCATGTTCTACGTTGAGAGCAGATTACTGATTCATGCACTGAACTGTGAGGAAGACTCATGGAGACAATATATTTACAAGCTCTGTTTTTTAAAATGCACTTAGCATGCAGTATTAAAAGGAAACAAATTTTATTAGAAATAATTTAAGGCTAAAATTACCGGTATATATACCGGGGCTTGACAATTTTGCTTTGAATCTAGGAGCCAGCTAAATTAGTTAGGAGTTTTTTTTAACTAACAAATCTTACGGTGGAACTTGTAACATGTTTCTGAAGGTGAACCTTTAACCAAATCAGAGCCATTTTTTGCATTTTTTTGCACACGTTTAAAAAATCATTTAAGGCCTGAAGATTATGTAGCGGCCATAGCCCCTAGGGGCAGCCTTGACTTTTCTGGGCTTACCGATTACCTCCTCGTAGCTTGCCTTTCGTTGTCTAGGGGTTCCCAGGGTTAGTACTCAGTAACTTCAGAGCTGACACACAAAAGTCCTTTTGAGGATTTTTATTTTGCAGGGGTAACATCCAAGAGTAACACAGTCTCAGGTGGAAATAGAGGGCACGGGTAATAAAACGCAAGCACTTTGAACTCCTGACATAAACTGAATGTCTCTAGTTAGCCCAGAGAGTAGCCACTCGCAACTGGGCGCTTCACTGCTGAATAAACCTCTAACCATAGATTTAGCAGCCAACATGTGATCCGGAAACTTAGCAAAGTCTCTGCCACAGACTAGGATGTAACTGAAGATAAGTAGGAACCTTTCCCATAGTACCTGGCTCTCTCAGCCTTCTTGGCGATACTGTGGGAAGTGTGGATTCTCTAGTGTCCATACAACTCAGCTCCCAGGCTCTTACCAAGCAGCCAGCTTCTTGGCCTTCCTCCGAAGAGTCCTCCCCTGGTCACTTGTACAAGTTGCCGCGTCCCTCCAATACTGAGAGCACACCAGGACGCCTTCGAATCCTCCTTCAGTTACTGGGCCTCGAACTAGCCAGTTCCGAGGCTCGGGAACGGACGGATACCAACCCCCGACCATGAGGGCCTCTGGGGCTGGTCAGGGTGACCATGCTTGCGGGGACGGCAGACACTCCTGGGCCCGGGACCGCTCACGGGGCTGCCCCGGACCGGAACCAGGAATCAAAGTAGCAGCCGAACCCTGAATACGTAACTTCAGACCTTTCCCAGACTACACAGCGGGGTCAGATGCGCCCACTGATTGGCTCCGGGAAAGAATGGTACCTAACATGTCCAACCAGGCTTGGTTCTCAGTCTGTCACAGGTGCCTCACTGGATCTATGACCAGGTGGAACTCCAGTACAGCCCAGCCAAACTGATGCCAAAGTAAATCCTGTACAATTAACCCCCAGAACTCCGTTACAGTTCTGGGAAACACTAAATTTACATTGATAGCGCACACTTTATAAAGTGTGGATGCTACAATTACATCAAACCACCAAACATTATATATTTTCTTAGAGAATATTTCCTTGGAGAATAAAATAGCGGTAGTTCCAATTTTTTATGTCATCTTTAATATGATAGGTCTGTTGCAGCCATATGGTACAATAAGGAACAGCATTTAGAAACCTGTTATGAATACAGATGTACTAGATCCTATTGATAAAAAAAATGTATTTACATTTCCATAGCATACTCATAATTCTTTGTTAGAAATGGTAATTGTGGCTCTTCTCCAAGAAAATGGCACAGAGCATATAAGTGTAGCGTCTATTAGGTTCACACATTGTCAGGGTTCAAGAGTGAATAGGAGCAATAAGTCTATTGCCGCGTATTAAATCCATTAAACCATTTTGTTTGAGAAGTGTATGATGGTATTGCTATTAATATCCTATGTGATCCCTTCTTGCAGATACACATTCACTGGAATCTATACATTTGAGTCTCTGATAAAAATTCTCGCAAGGGGTTTTTGTCTAGAAAAATTTACTTTCCTGAGAGACCCATGGAACTGGCTGGATTTCAGCGTAATCGTTATGGCGTAAGTATCACATTTTGTTACTTTTATGTCAAATGAATGAGGCCTCACTTAAGAACTGACTGGGAGAGAAAAAGAATTTCAGATGCAAAGCAGACACGATCATATATTGCAACAATTAGGCTGCTCACATCCACAAGGCATAATGGCCCCAAGGGGCCTTACAAGCAAAACTTGGGCAATCTACTTCAATCTGAAGAGGAAGAACTTTATACCTAGAAAATTACGGCCAAATGCTTTTTTTTTTTTAAATACTTTAAAGATTGCTGTAGTCATAGCCAACGTGTTTCAGGTTTAATATATATTTAAATATATTCATATATTTAAAAACAATATTAGAACCAAATATAAAAAGGCAACAAATTGTAGGAAATTAAATTTCATGTAAAAATGTCTAGCATTAACATTCTGGATATCATAAATTGTAATACATGTCTTGGTTGATCTAAAGTGGTAGTAACCTCCACCAATAAAATGTTCAAAAAATGGCCCCCCTGCAGTGTTTTGCCATAATTTGCTAAAATGCACCACATATTAACACATTATGGTGGACTTACCTGTCAAATGAAGCCGTTCAGTGCTGCGCTGTCAGTGCTTCCACTGGTCCTAGGCGATTTAATCAGTGCTTGGTCTTCCTTCCAGGTTCTTTCTCTTTGACTGGTTGAATGATCAGGCTGTGATGATGGCACTGGAGTCACATCACCACGGCACACAATGGATGCCGTAAATATGGTCTGAGCTCCACATGGACCTCTTAGATCATATTACCATTGACACACAGGGGCAGACATTTATGACAGAAGAGACCACTAGGGTCTTTTCTGTTATTTATACCCTGCCTGTCAGTGGATTTTTGAGACTTGACTTTAATACCACTTCAGTAAATATCTGGATTGCTGTATGATACCTGATATCTAGCACAATAGTTTTTTATTCCAAGTAATTAAATTTTTTACTCTTTGTTGACTTTTTTTATATGGTTCTGATATTTCTTCATAGCCCTGATGAAGGAAATATATTAAAACCCCGAAACATGGCTCTGAATACAACAATCCAATATAGCATGTTTAAAGTGACTGTAAAGTCAGAAGGTTTTTTATCTTAATGCATTCTATGCATTAAGATAAACGCCTTCTGTGTGCAGCAGCCCCCCTAACACTTACCTGAGCCCCATCTTTGTCCAGCTTCTACGAGTGTCTCGGCCGTCCGGGACTCTCCCTCCTGATTGGCTAAGATACAACAGTGGCGCCATTGGCTCCCGCTGCTGTCAATCAAAGTCAGCTAGCCAATCAGGAGCGAGAGGGGGCAGGGCCCAACCGCAGCTCCGTGTCTGAATGGACACACAGAGCTGCAGCTCAGTTTGGGTGCCCCCATAGCAAGCTGTGTGCTGTGGGGGCACTCAACTGGAGGGAGGGGTCAGGAGCGCAGAAGAGGCACCCAGGAAGAGGAGGATCTGGGCTGCTCTGTGCAAAACCACTGCAACAGAGCAGGTAAGTATAACATGTTTGTTATTTTTATAGAAAAAAAAAATCTGACTTTACAATCACTTAAAATAAAAATAATTAATCCATACTTTGCATTATAAGGCTTTGCTTTGAGCCTTATGCACACTGGACATTATTCTAACTCTTCTAGACTCTTGGCAGCAGAGTTTTGCCAGAAAAAATGCTTGACGCTTGTAAACTTGTGTAATGTGTTTAGGTGCATTTAGGCAAATCAAGCACTTGGGCATTACTTCAGTTTATTGGCCAGGATAATAATTTATTCTGGCCATTGAAAGGAATTAACATTCAAGCACTAAACGTGAATAGCCTTAGGTGCATTTATGTGTATATATTTCAGACATTTTTTCTGCCAAAACTCTGCTGCTCCTGGACACACTTGCTATGGGTTTTATTTTCTGTTCCTAAACGCCCCTGCCTCCAAATGTCTCTAAACATCCGTGTGTGCATGGACACATAGGCTAACATGCAGGAGCATTTAGAGGCCTGAAAAAATGCCAAACACCCCCAGGGGCAGCAGCAAAAACATCCAGTTAAAGTAGAGCGATAGAGATTCAGTAAGTGTAGCAGTGAACATTCACGTTAGTAATTCCTCTCCTTTAATTCATGAAATGTAAGGTGTTATGCCCCGTACACACGGTCGGATTTTCCGACGGAAAATGTCCTATCGGACCATGTTGTCGGAAATTCCAACCGTGTGTGGGCTCCATCTGACTTTTCCCGTCGGAATTTCTGACAGAAAAAGTTTGAGATCCTGCTCTCAAATTTTCCGACAACAAAGTCCTATCGGACTTTTTCCGATCGTGTGTAGCAAATTCTGACGGACAAAGTACAAAGGCATGCTCAGATCACATTACAAGACCAAAGCTATTGGCCACTAGCCTCTACGTAGTCCTGTCGTACGCAACGAACGTCACCACGTTCAGAATGATCGGATTTTCCGACAACTTTGTCCGACCGTGTGTATGCAACACCAGTTTCGGACAAATTCCGTCTGAAAAAATCAGACGGATTTTGTGGTCGGTATTTCCAACCGTGTGTACGGGGCATAAGTCTTCCAGAATCAGACCTAAGGCTGGATTCACACCTATGCAGTTTTAGTGCTTTTTGCATTTTTGCAGATTTGCACTACAGTCCATTTAACATGGCTTCCTATGGAACACATTCTGTAGTACAAATCTGCAAAATGCAAAAAGCACTAAAACTGCATAGGTGTGAATCCAGCCTTAAAGTGAAAGTTGGCTGGTCTTAATATTTGCCAACTTGAGCCAAGCAGGCTGTAAAAAAGTGTCAGAAAAGCATCTGTTTAGAGACTAAGCCCCCGTACACATGGTCGGAAATTCCGACGACAAAATCCGTCAGACTTTTTCCGATGGATTTTGTCCGACACTGGTGTTGCATACACACCATCGGATAAAGTTGTCGGAAAATCCGATCATTCTGAACGTGGTGACATTCGTTGCGTACGATGGAACTACGTAGAGGCTAGTAGCCAATAGCTTTGGTCTCGTAATTTGATCTGAGCATGCGTGGCACTTTGTCCGTCTGAATTCTCTACACACGATCGGAAAAAGTCCGATCGGATTTTGTTGTCGGAAAATTTGAGAGCAGGATCTCAAATTTTTTCCGTCAAAATTTCCGACGGAAAAAGTCAGATGGAGCCCACACACGGCCGGATTTTCCGACAACATGGTCCGATCGGACATTTTCCATCGGAATTTCCGACCGTGTGTACGGGGCATCAGAAAGCATTGAAGCTAAAGCATCACAGCCAGGGAACTAGCATTCTTAAAGTAGATTAATAGCAGCTTCTGTTGTTTTTTAATGACAGAGTTGCTTTAAAAAATTCTGCTGAGCAACCCATAGCAGCTTACACCAGTCCACCAATTATGATCAGCTCACCTTAATAGCCTTACCAGTTTTGCCATACTGCCAGTTCATGCCTCTTGTTAAACATTCTTATTTTTCACATAGGATGCCTTATTTATTATTTATAATGAAAGAAGAATAGTGCAGAATAAATGTATTTGTGTTTAAATATATGCATATTTCTATGTGTTTCTTTATGCTAAGTAGTAAATAATTGCTTTGAAGTGCTGTTTCTAACCTTTTTTTGTCCTGCTGGTTTAGCTAAATTTAGTCCAAACTGTTCATTCCCCAAATCTCTTTTGTTTACAAGTGTGAGAAAGAAAATAAAAACTATACCACATGTACCTCAAAAGAAATCTGCAGGATTGAAGTGTGCAAAAACTTGTACTAAATCAAGAATAGAGAAATATTTCCTTAAAGTGGTGTTTCCCCCCAAAAAAAGAAAAAAGAAATGATTAAAATTAAAAAATAAATAAATAAAACATTTGGAAAATAAAAATGTTTTAACTCACCTCTAAATAAATGCCTGTTGCTAGAGTGTTGCTAGTCTGCCTCCTTCAGTGCCTGGACTGGTGACATCACTTCCCCTCTGCGCAGGAAGGGCTGAGCTCTGTCCCCTCCCTCCTGTCAGTCATACTGGTCCCAGATGACTGCGCAGCCAATCACGGCGCTCGCGCATGCGCAGTGGGTGCCTGGCTGTGAAACCACAGCTGGGTGCCCACAGTTGCAATGCCTGGCGCGGCCGAGCGGAGGGGGCGACGAGCGGAGCTTCGACCCCCCGCATCGCTGGACCTTGGGACAGGTAAGTGTCTGATTATTACAAGTCAGCAGCTGCAGTATTTGTAGCTGCTGACTTTTAATTGTTTTTTTTTTTTATGGAAACTCCTGTTTAAAGTAGTTGTGAACATACAATGTTATAGGCACTTTCTAATACAGTTCTAATTACTCAGAAACCATAAGTGGCAGTTCACACAGGTGCGACCTGTCAGGGGACTTAGCCGCTTAACAAGTCGCGCTCCATGCATTGCAACGGAACCGTTCTAATAGGAGCGACTCACACTGAGGCGGTGGGGGTGGCAGCGGTAAAGTGCCGCTAGTTATAGCAGCTCTTTACTGCTGTTTAAGCAGCGCTTTGCCGCCGCTAGCGGTGTGCTTTTAACCCCTCCGCAGGGGTTAGAAATGGGTTAAAAGTGCCCGCAAATCGCTGCTGACGAAGTGTTTTGCAGGCGCTTTGGCAGCACTGCCCATTCATTTCAATGGGCAGGGAGTTTTAGGCGCGGTGTATACACCACTCCTAAGCCACCCCAAAGATGCTGCTTGCAGGACTTTTTTTTAACATCCGGCGCACCGCCCCAGTGTAAAAGCACTCAGACTTTCACACTGAGGTGACAGGAGAGGCGATTTACAGGCACTTTGCAGGCACTATTTTTGCCTGAGTGCCTCAGTGTGAAAGTGCCCTTAGATAAAGGTCCCCATACTACTTTGGGGCGACTTCGCAGCGGCTTGCATTGACTTCTATACAGAAGTAGTTTTGCAAGCCCTGCTAAAGTCGCACTGTACGGGGCGGCTTCAGAGTCGGGCGAGAGTCTGGCGACATTGAAGCCGCCCCTGTGTGAACCGGGACTAACTGCTTTTTCTTAGTTTCAGAAATTATCTTTCTTACCTTTTTTCCAAGGTTAAAAAGTTCTGTCATAGGACCATGCATCTCTTGTTGCTGACAGTGGGGGTGGGGTATGCAAACAGTATGCATGTATTCAATAGTCTGTTTAGCAAAATGCAGGCTGTACTTGAGCAAGGGGCATGTTTAAGGGGCAGGCTGTGGTTATTGGGAGGGGGTGTGTGCCAGAGACAAGCTGTGATTGGTCAGGGGATGTGTTGGCTGAACAAACTGCCCAAATACAGGCATGCTGTATGTCGGCACAGTGTTCCGTACCACTAAAAGATCAGCCAAAGGCTAAAAACAAAAGATAAGCAAACAAAATAAATTCTTAAATCCTAATATGGGCAAACAAAATATTTAAATATATTTCCCAATAGCTACAAAGAATGTACACTATATTGTCAAAAGTATTGGGCCACCTGCCTTTACATGAACTTTAATGGCATCCCAGTCTTAGTCTATAGGGTTCAGTATTGAGTTGGCCCACCCTTTGCAGCTATAACAGCTTTAACTCTTCTGGGAAGACTGTCCTTAAGGTTTAGGAGTGTGTCTATGGGAATGTTTGACCATTTATCCAGCGCATTTGTGAGGTCAGGCACTGATGTTGGACGAGATGCCTGCTCTAATTCATCCCAAAAGTGTTCGGGTTGGGTTCAGGTCAGGACTCTGTGCAGGCCAGTTCCTCCACCCTAAACTCGCTCATTTATGTCTTTATGGACCTTGCTTTGTGCACTGGTGCTCAGTCATGTTGGAACAGGAAGGGGCCATCCCCAAACTATTCCCACAAAGTTGGGAGCATGAAATTGTCCAAAATGTCTTTGTATGTTGTCTGGAACGAAGGGGCCAAGCCCAACCCCTAAAAAACAACCCCACACCATAATCCCCCCTCCACCAAATGAATTGGACCAGTGTGCAAAGAAAGGTCCATAAAGACTGGATGAGCGAGTTTGGCTTGGAGGAACTTGGCTGGCCTGCACAGAGTCCTGACCTTGAACCAATAGAACACCTTTGAGATGACTTAGAGCGGAGACTGCGAATCAGGCCTTCTCATCCAACATCAGTGCCTGACCTCACAAATGCACTTCTGGAAGAATGGTCAAACATTCCCATAGACACACTCCTAAACCTTGTGGACAGCCTTCCCAGAAGAGTTGAAGCTGTTATAGCTGCAAAGGACTAAGACTGGGATACCATTAAAGTTCATGTGCGTGTAAAGGCAGGTGTCCCAATACTTTTGACAATATAGTGTACATCCACTTTGCGTGTACCAAAAGCTTTTGAAAAATGTATTACCATATAAAAGTAGCAGTAACATCTTCATTGTGCTGTACATGGTCTGAGCAGAGAGCTGTGGGAGTGACCACCTACTTCAGGCGGCCTGCAGAAAAGGGGGTGCTTTTCAAGTGACTGGTCTTGATTACAGGAAGCTACTGCACAGAGGCAAAGTTTCACACTAGATTACTTCACATATAGTAAGAACAGAGACGATCTGCCCTATACGCGGATTACGCAAGCTGCGTAGGGCCCCGCCGCTGCGCGGGGCCCCAAGGGCGGATCGGCTCTGCTCGGGGGCCCCTGGGGCCGCTGCCGCCGCTGTGAGGGCTGCGGCGCCTGAAAAAAAAATGGCCGCAGCAGCGGCAATAGCGCTGGCGCATGCGCAGTTGCATGTCGGCCCCGCGGCCATATTTTTTTCAGGTGCCGCTGCCCTCACAGCGGCGGCAGCGGCCCCATGCGCAGTGACACAATGGCGCAGAGTGGCACCATTTTTAAAAAATAAAACGTCCCCTCCGCAGCCTCTGACCTCCTGGGCCCCCTCGCAGCCTCTGACCTCCTGTCCCCCCTCCCCCCTCTGACCTCCTGCCCCCCCTCGCAGCCTCTGACCTCCTGCCCCCCCCCCCTCGCAGCCTCTGACCTCCTGCCCCCCCTCCAGCCTCTGACCTCCTGCCCCCCCTTGCAGCCTCTGACCTCCTGCCCCCCCTTGCAGCCTCTGACCTCCTGTCCCCCCCCTCGCAGCCTCGGACCTCCTGTCCCCCCCCTCGCAGCCTCGGACCTCCTGTCCCCCCCCCCTCGCAGCCTCGGACCTCCTTGTCCGCCCCTCGCAGCCTGAGACCTCCTGCCCCCCCCTCGCAGCCTCGGGCCTCCTGCCCCCCCCTGCAGCCTCTGACCTCCTGCCCCCCCTCCAGCCTCTGACCTCCTGCCCTCCCCTTGCAGCCTCTGACCTCCTGGGCCCCTCCCCCTCGTAGCCTCTGACCTCCTGCCCCCCCTCGCAGCCTCTGACCTCCTGCCCCCCCTCCAGCCTCTGACCTCCTGCCCCCCCCCCTGCAGCCTCTGACCTCCTGCCCCCCTTTTGCAGCCTCTGACCTCCTGCCCCCCCTGCAGCCTCGGACCTCCTGTCCCCCCCCTTCGCAGCCTCGGACCTCCTGTCCCCCCTTCGCAGCCTCGGACCTCCTGTCCCCCCCCCTCGCAGCCTGAGACCTCCTGTCCCCCCCTCGCAGCCTGAGACCTCCTGTCCCCCCCCCTCGCAGCCTCGGACCTCCTGCCCCCCCTCCAGCCTCTGACCTCCTGCCCCCCCTTGCAGCCTCTGACCTCCTGACCCCCCTTTGCAGCCTCTGACCTGCTGACCCCCCTTTGCAGCCTCTGACCTCCTGCCCCCCCCTTTGCAGCCTCTGACCTCCTGTCCCCCCCCTTCGCAGACTTTGACCTCCTGTCCCCCCCCCTTCGCAGCCTCTGACCTCCTGTCCCCCCTTCGCAGCCTCGGACCTCTCCTGTTGCCCCCCCACAGCCTCCGACCTCTCCTGTTGCCCCCTCCGCAGCCTCTGACCTCTCCTGTTGCTCCCCCGCAGCCTTTGACCTCTCCGGTTCCCCCTCCACAGCCTCTGACCTCTCCTGTTGTCCCATCCGCAGCCTCTGAACTCTCCTGTTGTCCCATCCGCAGCCTCTGACCTCCCCTGTCCCATCCGCAGCCTCTTACCTCCCCTGAGTCAAGAGAGGGAGCGCAGCCAGGATGGGGGTCATGGGAGAAGTCAGACATGTATGGACTGTGGAGAGGAAACTATGGGATAAAACCAGAGCCACCAAGCTGGAGCCGACTGACTGAGCCCTGCATGATGCACCTGAGAGGAGGTCAGTGACAGCACCGCCAGGCCAGTCTAGGGGGGGTCAATACAATGGTTTCTCCCTTATATCAGTAAACCCCCTTATCTTAGTGTTTTCTTTCTCTGGTCACCAGAGTCCTCCCCACATTCCCAGAGTTCCCCTTTACATCATAGTATGCAGGATTCCACCTTACAGTGCAAGGGGGAACTCTGATGTAAAGGGCAATGCTGCAGACCCTGATGTAAGTAGGGAGGCTCTCTGAGGACACTGATGTATGGGGGGCTCTCTGGGGACCCCGATGTAAGGAGGGGCTTTATAGGGATGCTCTCTGGGGACCCTGATGTAAGGGGGGTGCTCTCTGGGGACCCTAATGTAAGGGGGGTGCTCTCTGGGGACCCTGATGTAAGGGGGGTGCTCTCTGGGGATCCTGATGTAAGGGGGGTGCTCTCTGGGGACCCTGATGTAAGGGGGGTGCTCTCTGGGGACCCTGATGTAAGGAGGGGCTCTCAGGGGACCCTAAAGGAAGGGGGGTGCTCTCTGGGGACCCTGATGTAAGGGCGGTGCTCTCTGGGGATCCTGATGTAAGGGGTGTCTCTCTGGGGACCCTGGTGTAAGGGGGTGCTCTCTGGGGATCCTGATGTAAGAATGAATGAATGAATGATTTGTATAGCGCTGCAACTGCGAACTGAAACGCCTCGAGGCGCTTGACTGCTCATGTTGGGATGCCATGTATTAGAAGAGGTGGGTCTTGAGTTTTTTCCTGAAGGCCTGATGGTTTTCTTCCATGCGGATGTTGTTTGGTAGAGCATTCCATAGCCGGGGTCCCTGTACTGCGAATCTTCGTTCTCCCTTCGATTTGTAGCGGGCTTTGGGGATGAGAAGGCGATTTTGGTTTGTTGATCGAAGTCTGCGATTCGGTATGTATTTTTCTATTTTCTCACAAAGGTATTGAGGCGCATTTCCTTGTGTACATTTGTGGGTGAGGCAGAGGGTCTTGAATGTGATCCTGTCTTTTACCTTGAGCCAATGGAGCATCCTTAGGGATGGGGAGATGGATTCCCAGGGTTTCTTTCCGGTGACTATTCTTGCTGCTGTGTTTTGGACAATTTGAAGGCGCGCAATCTGGTAATCCGGTAATCCTATGTAGAGTGAGTTTGCGTAGTCGAGCCGTGAATTGATGATCGTTCCTACTACTACCGCTTTTTCCTTTTCCGGGATGAAGGGGATGAGTCTGCGTAGCATGCGAAGGAGATGGTGGGATCCGCTGATTACGGATCCTATTTGTGCCTCCATTGTCATCTCTGAATCAAAGATTACTCCGAGGCTTTTGGCTTTGTTGCTTGGAAGGATGGTCTGTCCCAAGATGGTTGGTGGTGTCCAAGGGGTCTTCGTCTTTTTCCTTGAGTTTGCGTCGAGGAGCAGTAATTCTGTTTTTGATCCATTTAGTTTGAGGGAGCTAGTGGTCATCCAGTCATCTATCAATGTGAGACATTTTCCTAGTTCCTGGTATTGGTCTTTTTGTCCGGTGATCCGGAAGTACAGTTGAGTGTCGTCCGCGTATGAGTGGAAGCACAGATCCAATTTGCTAATAATTTTGAAGAGTGGTCGGATGTAAATGTTGAACAGTACTGGTGACAATGGTGATCCTTGAGGGACTCCATAAGTGATTGCCCGAGTTTCCGAAGTGAAGGCTCCTAGTTTCACTGTTTGTGACCGGTTTCCTAAGAAGGAAGCGAACCATGGCAGATCTCCATCTGTAACTCCTGCCACTTCCTTGAGGCGGCTGAGAAGCATGTTGTGGTCCACTGTGTCGAACGCCGCACTGAGATCAGGCAATACCAGAAGACACGATTCTCCCTCATCCGCTGCTTCTAGGGCGTCATCCCATATTTTCAGAAGTGCCGTTTCTGTGCCATGGCCTGGGCGGAAGCCCGATTGTAGTGGGTCTAGGAGCTTGTGTGTGTCCAGATGAAGTTGAAGCTGTTGTACTACTGCTTTCTCCATGATCTTGGAAATGGTGTTCAGGCTTGTTACCGGTCTGCGATTGTTCGGATCCTTGGGGTCGAGGTTGGGTTTCTTTAGTAATGGTTTGATGATGCCTTGCTTGAGGGAATTCGGAACCAATCCTTCTTTGAACGACTGATTTACTAGGTGTGTGATAGCGGGGGCCAGAATGTCGGAGCATTCTTTCAAGAGTTTTGTGGGGATGATGTCGTTTGGCGAGGTGCTGTCTCGGAGGCTCTTGATGACATTTTTGGTTTCATCCGTTGTGATCGGGGTAAGTGAAAAATGTGGTGCTTGTGCGCTGTGGATGTAAAATTCCTTACCTGGGTTGAGTTGAGTAGAGCTGGTTGTTGTTTTTTTTTGTTGAATTATTTTCTGAATGTTGTCTATTTTGTTGATGAAAAAATCTGATAATTTGTTGCAGTATTCTTGAGTTTCGTTTCCTAGGGGCTCAAGGCAGGTGGGGTTCATAGTCTGGGCGACTAGTTTGAAAAGTTCCCGTGGTCGGTTTAAGGCTTTTGAGAGGGTGTTTGAGACATGTTCTTTTTTTGCTGTGAAAATTGCTTTATGATATCTCTTGGTGAGTATTCTGTAGTTTGTGTGATTTTCCTTTGTGGTGTTTCTTCTCCAGGCTCTTTCTGCTCTTCTGTGTTCCCGTTTCAGTAGAGTAAGCGTGCCATTAAACCAACCAGAATTTTTCTTGCGGATGGGTACTCGATGTTTCGGGGCGACTGCGTCTGCTGTTTGTAGAAGTGCCTTGTTTATGAAGCTGAGTATTCGTTCTGTTGAGTGGTTTTGATTTAGTGTACCCATTTTGTGTGTTAGTGTGGTTTTGAAGATTTCCGAATGTAGTTTCTTCTGCGATCTAATCCAGTGTGTTGTTGCTGCTGGGTTTGGTTTTTGCAGGGAGATGTTGGTGGCGATCTCAAATTTGATAGCGTGGTGGTCTGACCATGGTAGCGCTATGTTGTCTTGAATGCTGATGTCCGTATTTTGCTTGAAGATGAGGTCCAGGATGTGACCCGACCCATGTGTGGGAGCCTTTACTAGTTGTTGAAGCCCTAGGTCTTCCAGTTGATTGATGCAGGTGGTGGCGATGGGGTCTTCGGTGGAATTCGCCCAGAGGTTGAAATCTCCGAGTACCAGAATCTTGTTGTTTTTCAGGGTGTGTGCCGAGATGAATTCCGTGAGTGGTATCGGTAGATTTGTCTTTGGTCCTGGTGGTCTGTAGCATAGCAGCATGTGGATGGTTTCTTGTGGTGTGGTTTGCATCTGTAGAGTAAGTGTCTCCATAAACGTTGCTTTGTTCTGTACCGTAGGTTTGACGAGCGCTAGATGAGCTTTGAAGATCACTGCTAGGCCTCCTCCTTTTTTTCCTTTCCGATGCTCGGTTAGGATCCTGTAGTTTTCTGGCACTAATTCTGTTAGGATGGTGTTGCAGTCGGGTGTTAGCCAGCTTTCCGTGATGAAGAGGCAATCTATGTTGTTTTGTGTGATGAAGTCATGGATTTCGTGCCTGTGCTTGACTGCCGATCTGGTGTTAATCAAAGCGCATGCTAACTGTTGCGGTTGAGTTGTAGTCTTCTTATGTTTGATCGTTGCTTGTGGATCGATTCTTAGTAGTCGTTCTTTTTGTAATATTTTTTGAATGTCGGTCGGTAGAGTTGCGGTCAAATTTCTTAGTCTGCATAGGGACTCTGCTGAGTATTTGAAATTGCACATGTTGAGGTGCTCCAAAAAAATTCCCTGCTGTGGACGAGATGATGCGTTGAAAAAACGCTGATGCTGTTGTTGAGGCGATAACGGTCTTGCGCAGGCTAGTTGAAGATGTTGCGGATCTGTGGGAAAACCCTGTAGACCTACACCCTCCCTCCCGTTGATCCAGAGGAAGGCGAAAAACCCCTACTAGCGCGGCCAATTGCTGTAGCAGAGGAAAAAATTCCTTCCTGACCCCCCGAGGGGCGGTCGGATGTTGGTCCCTGGATCAACTGCTAAGTGGTGGTCCCTGCGTTACTTACCAGAATATTTACCTTACCGGGTGATCCAATGATGGCGATAGGGTGGATCCTGATGTTGATCTCCCTGCACAGGTACTATGACCCCTGTTACAACCTCCTGTTATAAACTCCTGGTTTTAACTCACCACTTAGACAAGTTCCACTTGGACAGAGTTCAACCAGTCTCAAGGATGAGCAGGCTCAAGATGAGCTCTACACAAACTTATATAGGCCTGAAACACCTGGGAGCAATTAGGCACTCCCCTTAATTAGTAAGCTGAAGGAAGGAAAGGAAAAAAAAAACTGTTTAAAAAGTGTAAGAAGAAAAGGGTATTAAGAAGATAAAATGGAAAAGGTCCAGAAGAACCTAAAAATGCAATCCAGCAATCACCAGCAGTCAAAAAAGCAAAATTTGTTCACTCTCCACACAGTGTCCTCACTGTTTGGCTTCCAACCAAAATTGAGGGGTGTCTCTCTGGGGACCCTGGTGTAAGGAGGGGCTCTCTGGGGACCCTGGTGTAAGGGGGGGCTCTCTGGGCACCCTGGTGTAAGGGGGGGCTCTCTGGGGACCCTGATGTAAGTGGGGGATCCACACTCAGATATGTAAAGATAAATATATAATGTCTGTTCTATATTGTTGTACTTATTCTTTGACTGTTTTGTTTAAAGGAGGGAGGATTGTATTGGGAGCGCTGAAGTGTCAGGTGTGACTGTGTGGCAATGGCAAATGGTTTACATAGCTCACAGCATCGTGGTCAGGTAGAGGGCCCCTCAGCAGAATTTTGCTTAGGGCCCCAGGGAGGTCAGGATCGGCACTGAGTAAGAATATACTTGTCTCTTGTAATTACACATATTTAATTATCCTGTAGTTCTGCTTTAAAGCCAAATTTCAGGCACTTCTTTTTTTCTTTTGGCTAGAGTAGGAAAGCCTTAAACCTATGTCGGATTTGTATTGCTGTCTGAGTCCCTTGTGCTTTTTTTAGTGGAGTGGGGCAAGATTAGAACTACTGACACTTTTTTTTGTTGTCGTCTGCTCTGTTTTGTCCCGGAGGCAACCACTATTCTTCAACTTTTCTTTTCAAAATGCTAGATGCCTGGCTTGCTCTGACTTTAATAATTTCTTAAACACTGATCTGGAACAAAGATACAACTGATGGAGTCAGAACTCCTGATCATGTTTTTTACAAGTCAGTGGCATAAAAGGAAATGTAGCCAGAGGCAGCCACGTATTTTGAAAGGGGGTCAGCAATGGCATTATATGTATATCGCCTTTCCTTCAACTTAAAGCGGTAGTAAACCCATCCATAAAACAGTTTAATTTCCGGCATGTGCCAGAAATGTAACGCTCCCATTGGTTGTGCTCTCAACCAAACTGTCAAACCATCCAATTGGATTGGAGGTAGGCAGGTGTAAACGGACACAAGTCTGTTTACATCTGCTGCTCTATAGAGGTGAATGGAGGGTCCAATTGGGTCGAACTGATCGTGTGAAAGGGGCCTAAGGCTGCTTTCACACTGATGTGTTGTAGTTTACCAACAGCGCGGGTGCGTTTGGTATCACTCCGCTTGTGACAGGAGCTGGCGCTATACAGGAAGCATCAGCTTACGCGGCTCTGCTGCGCAGCCACTTGCTTCCTCTATCGTCGTCTTCGTTCACAACACTGATGCTCTGGGATGGCAGGTTGGCAAACCGCAATCTGGGCTTGCCAACCCACCATCCCAGAGAAGGAGGTCATGGGCCACATCATGTGGCCCCCGGGCCTCTGGTTGGGCACCCCTGTTGTAGGGGGTGCATGGGAGCTCAACTTCAGTAGTAGTTGCATTGTGCATTCCTTTTGGGAAGCTCACAATGTGCAGCAAATTCAGAGTAATTTTAGTACAGGAGAGGAGCCTATAAAACTGTACAACACTGGAGTTCAGCTTACATTTTTTTGCTGTCTGTATCCAATTGGAGGATTTTACTTCACTTTCTGTAACAAGACACAACAGAAAGTAAAAAGAAATCCCTCTAAAGTAAGGGAAGTTGTACCTCAGTTTTCACTAGACTAATGTCTCTGTTGGAAAATCTCTATATCCATTCTAGTGACAACTCAAAATTAAAGGTTCTTTTCACGCAGTGCTGCTCTGCTCCATTCAGCAGGGGATCCATAAAGATTACTGAAGATGATGCTGAATTGGAGATGAAGTAGATGGATGATAGTGTTGTGACATCCGTGCTGTGCAGTTATTTTGTCTGCATTTTGACAGCAGACTGCCAGACGGGTGTTGGATCTATAGGCAGTTGGATGTTTAAAGTGGAAGTAAACCCCCCTATCGTTTTCAGCCAAAGAAGCTGCCATCTTTGCCTCTGTTTAATCTTCAACTGCCACAGTGCTGCACATGTGATCCGTTATGACACCAGCCATTGGATGGTTTGACTGTTTGGTTGAGAGCACAGCCAATGTGCAGTTAGCATTCCTGGCATGCCTTTTTTTTTTAAACTGTTAAATCGATGGGTTTACTTCCGCTTTAATCAAATCGATCATGTTTGGGTCTGGAAAAAAACAAAAAGGACACAGTTCTTCTCAAATTTTTTCTGGATCTGGATAGGTCTGAAGGTAGGTGGATGTCAACAAACACGGGTTTGTTTATATCCAGTTTCCCATAAACCTTAATGGAGCTTCTGATCATATCCACCTGAAAAATTGACAAGTGGACCTGATCGATAAGTTCACGTGAAAGGGGGTGAAAGATAATGACCAGGATAAATAGATTGAATTTATCCAGAGGGCATGCAGACATCTAACCTTTCCCTACTCTATCCATAGTAAAAAAAAAAAATGGCTTTAGATACACTTTAATTAATATAAAAGACTGATATTTATTACTTATACAAAATGGCTTTAGATACACTTTAATTAATATAAAAGACTGATATTTATTACTTATACAAAATGGCTTTAGATACACTTTAATTAATATAAAAGACTGATATTTATTACTTATACAAAATGGCTTTAGATACACTTTAATTAATATAAAAGACTGATATTTATTACTTATACACAGTTCATATCTGAACATTCTGATCAGATGTCCCGGGGAGGAAAGGGTTACACAGACCGCTGAACACTTCAGTATCAGTGCATTGTTTTACATTAAATTGCTCTCTCAGAGATGTCTCTTGGAATCAGTTCTGCTCTATTGGCTCCCATAAAAGTGCCCGTTTTACTGAATCTTCAAAAAGTAGGCCAGATATATCACTGTTTCTATAAGGATTCCCTTTTCACCTCAAAAAACTCTTCTTTTTTTTGCCATATACAAAAATGACATCATTTAAAGATATTAGGTGAGTGCATGAAACTGTACAGTTTAAATGTGGAAAGGCTGAACACTGAAAGAGGCCTTTTTTTTACATTTGATTTAAACGGTATAATAAAAATTGGAATTGAATATCCAAGCATTCTACATCTGGGACAGAATAACTTACAGCTTTCCAGCTGTTGCACTACATCAGCCAAGGCCTCAGGCCACTCTGCCACCGTTTCAGCACATTGTAAAATTGTATTTTTTTTTTCATTTTCTGTCTTATTTAAATCAGTTCAGAGTGTAGTGTCTATTGTGGAAAATGTTAAATAGTGTGTTATACAGTGTTGAAATCCACAAAAAAACATAAAGCATAAAAATAAGATCACAACTTTCTACAGATCTGTGAATGCTTACCTTGAGCTTATAGTGGATGTAAACTCTAACAATTAACTTAAATTGTCTCATTATCTCCCTTTTAGTCTGGCAAATATACAATTAAACGTGCTTTGTTAGAACTATTTAATGAGTGCAAAAATATATATGTTAATTCTATCAGAAACCACTTGAACTTGTAATTTCCTATATACTCCAGCTTTGCTGACTGTTGTCATACAACATTGTTATCACCATTGTCCAGTTGTCTTTATGGACTACAGAATACCACCATCACCTACTAACCAACCAACCAGCACTCTACCACCGTCCAATACATGTACAAGAAACTGGGACCATGGTTGAGGGTATAGTCAATAGTCAATAGAGGGAAACTTGATGATTATTTTTCAGTGGCTATGTCCATCAAATTATATCAAATATGAAAACCAGTAGAGAGGCAACAACTGCCCTTGATTTACCCCATAAGCTATATAGCCAGCATATAAATTGCATATAATGTATGCCTAGTAAGCTATAAATATTTAAATTAGTTTTCTAGCTTTCATAGCAAAAAACTGAAACTCCTATCTTTGTTTCCACATGTGCAACAAGGTCTCTCTGCTCAGTCCTCCTTAGGCCCCTTTCACACTGAGGCGTTTTTCAGGCGCTACAGCGCTAAAAATAGCGCCTGTATAGCGCCTGAAAAAAAACGTCTTCATTCACTCAAGTGTGAAAGCCGGAGGTTCTCTAGCTGGGGGTCAAAAAAGTCCTGCTAGCAGCATCTTTAGAGCGGTGAAGGAGCGGTGTATTCATCGCTCCTAAACCGCTCCTACCCATTGAAATCAATGGGACAGCGCGGCTATACCACCAGCAAAGCGCCGCTGCAGCAGCGCTTTGCGGGTGGATTTAACCCCTGTTTTCGGCCGTTAGCGTCGGTTTTCGGTCGCTAACGGCCCGAAAAAAAGGGTTAAATCCAGCCGCAAAGCGCTGTTGCAGCGGCGCTTTGCTGGTGGTATAGCCGCGCTGTCCCATTGATTTCAATGGGTAGGAGCGGTTTAGGAGCGGTCAATACACCGCTCCTTCACCGCTCTAAAGATGCTGCTAGCAGGACTTTTTTGACCGCCCTGCTAGAGAACCTCCGGCTTTCACACTTGAGTGAATGGGGAGGTTTTTTTTCAGGCGCTATACAGGCGCTATTTTTAGCGCTGTAGCACCGGAAAAACGCCTCAGTGTGAAAGGGGCCTAACGATGGTAAAGCAGCGCTAAATATAGCGATGCTTTACCGCTGATGCCGCTCCAGCCCCAGTGTGAAAGGGGCCTTAGGGCTGTTTACCTTGTGTTAAAAAGAAGGTAAAATATTGCTAGAGAGCCGATCAGATGTTTTTTTTTTTCATCTTACTGCAGTTTTTACAATACTCAGGGGAGGAAGCCTTTTTGGTAGATGAATAAAAATTCACTTGTTAGGTACCTCAAACTACTAGGAACATTACTCAGGTTACATAGTTCCTCATACTCCATGCATATAACTTACTTTAGTTGGGCATACTGCCCCTCGGCATACTTCCTACAGTTCCCTGAAGCCAGGAGTTGAAAGGAGAACTCTGTTCTAGATGTCTTGCAAAAGCACTACATTGCCAAAATGCACTGTGACATAATGCAATGATTTGAGAAATCTAATAAACACATATTTTATAAACAATTGAAATTAGAAAACAGATCAAATATTTAAACTGAGAAAATGTACCATTTTAAGAACAAAATAAGGGCATTTTGAAATTGATGGTAGTAACAGGTCTCAAAAAAAATTGGGACAGGGCCATGTTTACTATAGTGTAAAATCCCTTATTCTTTTAACAAATCTCTGTAAATTTCCTGAAACTGAAGAGACCAGATGCTGGCGTTTTGGTAGAGGAATGTTGTCCCATTTTTGCCTGATATAGGATTCTAACTCCCCAACAGTCCTGGGTCTTCTTAGTCATATTTTTAAGATGCACCAAATATTTTAAATTGGTGAAAGGTCTGGACTGCAGGCAGGCCAGTTAAGCACCTGGACTTTTTTACTACAAAGCCATGCTGTTGTCATAGATGTAGTATGCAGTTCAGCACTGTCCTACTGAAATATGCAAGGCCTTCCCTGAGAAAGAAACCAGGATATATCTTTCAGCAATAATGGTGCCTTTTCAGATATGCAAGCTGCCCATTCCATATGCACTAATGGACCCCCATATTATCAGAGATGCAGGCTTTTGAGCGGAGTGCTGATAACAAGCCAGAAGGTCTCTCTCCTCTTTAGTCCAGAGGACGCTGCGCCAATGTTTTCCACTTTGCAACAGACATTTTAAATGCGCTTTCGCCCAGAGAAGATGGCAGTGTTTTTCTGGATCATGTTTAGATATGGCTTCTCCTTTGCATAATAGAGCTTCACCTGGTTCACAGACAGTGATTTTTGGAAGTATTCCCAAGCCCATGCAGTGATGTCCATCACAGAATCATGCCTGTTTTTTAAGCAGTGCTGTCTGAGGGCCTGAAGATCACGGAAAACCAATATTGCGTTTTCGGCGTTGTCCAATGGGCTTTGGCGCTCAGAGCTTTCTGGAAAGACTTCTCTAGATACTCTGAATCTTTTGATGATATTATGTACTGTAGTTTATGATATACTTAAAGTCTTTGCAATTTTACATTGAGGAACATTATTTTTAAATTGTTTGACAATTTTTAGCCACAGCTTTTCATTTCTGAGACACTCTGGCTCTCTAAGATGTTCTTTTTTTTACCCAATCATGTTACTGATCTGTTGTCAAGTAACCAAATTAATTGCAAAATCTTCCAGCTCTTCCTTGTTAGTACCGCTTACTTTGCCAGCTTTTGTTGCTTTTTTCCAATGTTTGAAACCTGTAGTTGCCATCAATTTCAAAATGACCTTATTTTTTTCTTAAAATGGTACATTTTCTCAGTTTAAACATTTGACATGTTTTCAGTTTTCTATTGTGAATAAAATATGTGTTTATGAGATTTGCAAATCATTGTATTGTGTTTTTATGTAGATTTCACACAGCATCCCAACTTTTTGGGAATTGGGGTTGTATTTATTAAGCCCATAAAAAGTTAACTAAAAAATTGCAGCATCCACTTTCCTAAGCCCTCAGACAAACCAAAATCAGAACTAGTCTTTGGACCTTCTGTCAGGAAGGAGCTTTTTTGCACACTTCAACCTTTAGGTTTCTTTGGATCACCTCTTTTATCAGTAATGCCAGCAAGGTCTCCAATCTTCATGGGAGGTCTGTGCTCAGTAGACCCTTCCTTAAATCTTGAATAACTCTGATTTAATCCTACAGGTATGTAACAGAATTTGTAAACCTAGGCAATGTTTCAGCTCTTCGAACTTTCAGAGTACTGAGAGCTTTGAAAACAATTTCTGTAATTCCAGGTAAGAAGTAATTGGTGTGAGATGTTAGGCCCCTTTGTACATCCAACTGTTTCTTTGTGTCTGTCATTGTGTTTGTGTGTGAACTCCCCTATTACAGATATGTCACAGAGTTTGTGGACCTGGGTAATGTCTCAGCACTGAGAACATTCAGAGTTCTCCGAGCATTGAAAACAATTTCAGTCATTCCAGGTGAGAGACAGGTTAAAACACGCAGGCTTGATTTTGCACCATTAAGTACAAGCCACATCTTTTGAGCATAGAGCCTTGATGTTTGCCACTCATGCTGCTGAATAATCAGAAAAAAAGCAGGAATCCTGAGCAAAGCCCGAGAGATCCAAAAGATTCCTAGCTTTTTTTTTAGCATTAGCTTTTCTTTATTTAAGTTTTTAGTTCAGTTTTTCCAAGTTCTGAACACTTCTTGCATGAAAATCTGCTATCTTCAGTCTGTGTAATTTGCATTTTAAGATTTTCTTTTTTTTGTCCACCAATGTAAATTTGATTTTTTTTTTCTTTATTGGCATCCATGCCATATGACTATAAAAATGGCAAAGCATAAAACAAATATATATATATAGTTTATACAGTATGAATTGAACATCATTGCTTTTAAAAAGCTAACAAGTCATATAGTCACTTGACCAATTAAAGTTCCAATTTAGTCTTAATTTAGAAGTAGATTATGGTTTTTAAATGCATGTTAGCTGCATGTGACAACTTTTTAGAAAAGATTTTTCTTTCCAAAATATATAAAAACTTTTTTCATAGATAACCTTCTTAGAGCAGTGCAAATATGTGTGAAATAGACATGAAGTGGTTAAGTGAAAACTATACATAAAATGTAAGTGTTTCCTCTGTGATATAAGAAATAATATATAACATTCACAACAGTGTATGCTATAGATGTGAAAATATTAATTTTGGACTCAAGGAAAAGCCTAAAGGAAATAATGGTTTATTGCATCCTACTAAAACTCCACCATAAAAAAAAATCATTATTTGCCATTGCAGCTTATATGAAAAAAGAGGATGGGGCAACATCATCCATATAAAAATAGTAGACATGTTAATGAAGGACTGTTAACATTCCAAACATACAAACATTCAGTATGTTATCTTGACTCTAAACCAAGGATTTTGAGGGCCATTCAGACCTCTCCTTTCAACTTTGAAGCTAGCTAGTTTTTCTTCTTTGACACCAAAGCTCTATCATTGGACCATTTTAACTTCATATATAATTGTGAACTGGTGGCACCTTTTTTTGCCACCCACCGTTAAAACCTTAACTATGATTCATTATTTTTTTTATTTTTTTAACAGAAAAACTATCATTCATTATTAATCATAACATACAGGCAGTTTGACCCTGTATTTTTTATTTCTAAGTTGACCTACCAAGTGCTCTGTGGCATGTGGGCTGCTATTGATGAAGCATGGAGCCCCCACACATCCTATATGTATATGACAGCCCATATAACTACAGGGATTCTAGCTTATATGCTTGGTTGTTGAGCATGTACTTATCCTAGCGTGAGCTGTGGGGTAATTTTTTTTTTATGTTTTACCAAACACAGAGGAAATGCTCATGGGTTTCATCATTACCTGTCAAGTTTATAGACTGCTTAAACAGGTCCAGTCAGTGTAGGATTTGAATAAACCTGACAGGGTTAGCTTATATTTATTTATGTTAGGTTCCATTGACAGTGCGTTTAAATGCCCTGCAGTAGTCCAAATTACACTGTTCAACACAGATATTTGTGAATGTTCTAAAATGTTTAAGACACTGGTATCGACTTGCATTTTATGTTTATGTTATCACGATGTGACATGGTATCCCAGAAGAGAAACATTTGCTGACTAGATATAAGTTAAAACGTAGCCAGCTACAGCTGTGTAGAGGTGACTAGCCCCAAAAAAAGTAATAAAGTTCCTCCAGCCATTTTGTATGGTGTGTCATCTGTGGGACACAGAAAAGACACCAAATTGTCCACGTCTCCTCAACCATTTCATTGTTTTCACCAGCTTCCGGCTGTCCATTTAGTTAACTGCTTTGTGTCGGTGTTACTGTGTTTGTCTAAGCTTCTGCATGCCAATATTTCATCATCGCACAACAATTATTCATTTTTCCTGTGCTATCGGTGTGCATTTGGAACAAATGCCATTTTGTGGTTCTAATTCTAGGCCTGAAGACCATTGTGGGTGCCCTGATTCAGTCGGTTAAGAAGCTTTCGGATGTGATGATTCTCACAGTGTTTTGTCTGAGTGTCTTTGCACTAATAGGACTACAACTTTTTATGGGACACCTACGGAATAAATGCTTACTGTGGCCTCCACTATACAGCGGTTCTGAAATGAATATCACATCCTACATCAATGGCACAATGAACAACAGCACGTTTTTCAATAGAACCTTCCCTGCGCTTGACTGGCAGGAATACGTTGAAGATGAATGTAAGAATATATAGTATTTTTTAGGGGTTTCTTGTGTTTTTGCCCCTGGAACAATGTTGTTGCATCTCCCCCTCAATGTGGCATAGGTTGTCCAGTTACACATCCACATCCAGCACCATGTTCCCACTGTACTGTACATATACCATGTCATTGCTGTGGCAGTCTTTCTAAAGGACTGTTTTTCACTTTATATCTTGTGTCATACCAGTCTGTAAATGCAAAAGCAGCTGAAGAAGGTCAGCTGAACCTGCAATAAATTTTGAATGAGCTTGAAACATCTCAAATTGATGTCAAAAGCACCCTGTATTTGCATTAAAGCCTATCCACAAAGACCCTTCCAGTAATAGGCCATTTTAACCAAACCAGTGTGCAGTGTTGGTCTTGTTTTTGAAAAGAATATTAGTCTTGGCTAATACATTTTTCCCTTGAAAGTGGTTGGTCAGGGGGACTCATAGATATGCCAGTTGGCTGGCAATAGATGAGTCTTTTTTTGCATTCAACCAGTGGGTTGAATGAAATAAAAAATGACTTGATTCCACACATTTGACATAAGTGGGTTAATCTTCTCTGCTGCACTATTGTATTTTTACAGTGGCGAGACTTCCCCGCTGTCAGAATACACCGATCCGCGCTGCTGGCTATAGCCAGCAGCACTGATCGGCAAAAATCTGGCAGGGCGGTTGCACAGAAGTCAATCGGTAGATTGACTTCTTTACAACCACCCTGCCCATGCATGGATTGAAATTCAGCTGGTCCCTGCTTCGGGGGCTGAATTTAGACCCATGTATGTATTGACTTAACTCAATTTATCATCTCTATTTGTCCTGTTGGCAAGTGGCGGCCCATCCATCAGGGGCGCACGGGCACACAATTAGAGCCTGAGTCTCTAATTGACTTAAAAAAGGGTGGGCTCGGGACGCAGAGCACTGTGCCCTGAGACCCCCCTGTTGTGTGACATTAGTAAATGAATATTTGCTAATGTCATCCTGTTTTTTCACGAAGGAGACATAGGGGGAAAGCTGCTGCCGCAGCCGTGACCTGCACGGGGTGGGCGGTGTTGTCAATAGTGTGAGATGGCGGGCTGGAGCGACAGGGGGGTTAGTGTAGGGTGGTGGGCTGCTGCTGTTGACCATGTCATAGAGACAAAGATAATGGGAAATCTAAAATGTTACAGTTGTCAAAAGTAAGGGTAAATCTCCCAATGAAGAAACATGTCCTAATGAAGACTTTTTATAGGGAGAATTCCTCCCACTTTGAAGGGGAATTTCCCCAAAGGGACACAGACAGTAGAAAGTAAACTAACAAGGGTTTTAACCCTCCCATTTTCTATCTAAACCTAAAAAGGGTTTTTACTGACATAGCACATTTTTTTTGCTGACAACCTGGAAAAAATAACAGAACTCCTATTAGAAACTAAGACAATTAATATTTAAACAGTATAAACATAATCTGTAAACATTGACATTTAAAAAGTCAACGCAGCATGATAAATTATCAGCCACCCTGTTGGGATTCAGTTGAAAAACAAGTGCCATTATGCATGCCAAAGAGCATGACCAGATTGCATCAAATACTGGGAGTGACCTAAAAGAGGATGATTAAACAGAACCGCTCCCTGAACACCTACCTCTAAAGGAACATAGCAGCTGCTTGGGTGAGTACAAATTGCCATGGCCTCGATGCTTAGCTTCATAGTGCAGCAATTTTAACTCAACATATCAAGTTTGATAGGCAGCATTTCCTGTCAAACTTGCCCGTTGAGCTCAATGGGGCTCGGCAGCAGCCACAAGCCTAATGCTTGGCTTTTGGTTGTGACACAGTATTTCAATGCAAAATTTCCATTCCACTGGGGAAAAAAACACTTGGAAGGCAGCAGTATCACCTCCCTAACAGTGGGGGGGTCTTAAAGGGGAAGTAAATACCAGGAGTTCACCTTAAGTATAGAGTACATGGTTCGAGTGTGCATTACATACAGAATGCAGGTTTCAGGAGTGCGCTGCATACATAGTGCAGGGCTCAGGGGTGCGCTGCATACAGAGTCCAGGGTTCAGGGGTGCGCTGCATACAGAGTCCAGGATTCTGGGGTATCCCCCTTTGCCCCCAAATCACCCCCTCCTCCAGTACAGTGCTCGACTCCCACTCTCAAATCCCCATCCTTGACAGTACCTGATAGAGAACTGCAGCTGCAGAAGAGCAGGATAGGTTACTCAGGAGGAGAGTGTAGTGTAGCTGCGGGGCCGTGGGCTCAAGCTTTACGAGCTGTTGTCTTCAGACAAACACCAGGTTCCAACTACCTATCTATGCAGAGAGGTGGCAGGCAAAGCACAACTGAGATCACTCCGCAGCCGGAACTAGAAGAGCAGGATCGTCAAATACGGCCACCTGCTCCTTTCGCCTCCGGCTCCAGCCTGCTTCTATATAAAAATAATCCCAACTGGCTCCAAACTCAGCCTGGATAAGTGGCTGCTGGTGCTGCATCAAGCTGTCAAAGGGGTTCTTTTTAACACTTGCAGAGCCAAAACTAACCCACCTGAAAAAAGGGACTGCTTTTACTGATATAAAATTTCTCTAATGGACATTTACTGACAGATGTAAAAATCTATTATTTTTACACATTGTCAGTAAATTTACTGACAGTTGGCAACCCTGGTTTGGCTACACATACACTTTAAAAATAAGTGTACCTTTTTTCTACTTCTAATTCCTGGATCAGTGCCTTCAATTTCAATATTCTATATGGAACATGCTTTAACTATGAATCTCCAGGCATGCAGAAAACGAATTCTCTGATGAAAATAAGTTAAAAAGGGCAGTTGTACCTGTACCTTGTAAGCTGAACTCCAGGTAAAATAAAGATTTCTAACCACTGCAAAGGTCAGTATATCTGATTTTTCTGCCCCATCCTAGACCAAAAAAAGCATTTAACCCTTGCAGTGCGGGGAAGCCCCAATGAATGATTGGATGCAAGACTTTTGAGCCAGAGGATTGGGGAGTTGCTTTTTAGACCACTTTCACACTGCGATTGTTTTTCAGGCGCCACAGTGCTAAAAATAGCACCTGCATAGCGCCTGAAAAAAAAGCAGCTCCATTCACTCCAGTGTGAAAGCCCAAGGGCTTTCACACTGGAGCGGTGCGTTGGCAGGGCATCACAAAAAGTCCTGCCAGCAGCTTCTTTGGAGCGGTGGTCTCACTGCTCCTCCCCATTGAAATCAATGGGGCAGCGATGCGATACTGCCGCCAAAACGCCGATCCGGCGGCTTTTTGTGGGCGGATTTAACCCCCTTTCGGCCGCTAGCAGGGGGGTTAAAACCACCCCACTAGCGGGCAAATAGTGCCGCTAAAATGACGGTAAAGTTTACTGCTGACGCCCTAACTTTTATTGCGATATTACAGTTTACAACATAATTCCTTCTGAAGAAAATGCCCAAACTATTGTTCCTGCCAACAGCAATGAGGAACAGCAGTTTATGACCCAGTTAGTCTTTTTAGTGTTACTTCTGGGCCCTATGATGCTTTGTACAAGCTATCCATTTTATTATTGCAGTTTAACGCGTAATAAAATATTTCTGTTCCTTTCTATACAGCACACTTTTACAAGCAGGAAGGTCAGAAGGATTTTTTGCTGTGCGGTAACTCATCAGATTCAGGGTAAGGTATTTTCTTGAAAAACTAGTATGACTTCTCATGATTTTGTAATGTTTTTATTAAATGATATTGCTGCTAATATGTATTTTCCGTTTACAATTTTTAGTCAATGCCCAGAAGGATATGTGTGTGTTAAAATTGGGAGAAACCCCAACTATGGGTATACGAGTTTTGATACATTCAGTTGGGCTTTCTTATCCTTGTTTCGACTAATGACTCAAGACTATTGGGAGAACCTCTATCAGCTGGTGAGTATTCAGGAGATAAATGCTGAATTTAGGCAATGTAAGTAAAGAAGAGAGAAGTCGCCAGAATAAAATATACAAATAAACATTTAGGCTAGGTTCACACTTGTGCAGGTGGTTGCTAAACCTGTTCCGGCACCCACAACCCCCGTAGGCAAGTTTAGGAGATGCCTGGGGGTGGCATTATTCCTAATGACACCTCCAGATACTGGAAACTTCACTGCACTTGTGGTTTTTGCGAGGGGCGCTTTTTCAGAATAGGTGCCTCCCTGCGTTTTCAGGATGCACAGCAGCACATTTAAATTAGTAGGCAGCTGTACCTACGTAAAATGTGACAGCAAAGCAGCACAAGAAGGGCTGTCCTGATACCGATACTTGCAGCAGTACTTGTACCCGTGCAAATGCTCCCGATACCTGGACACTCAGGAACAATTGGTGCTGCGGCGGGGAAATTATAATCACTGATCTCCCTGTGTGGCTTTCAATAAAGCAGCTGAAAGCCGCAGACGGGGGGGAGAGGAGGAGAAGCACACAGGGAGATCGGTGATCATCGTTCTAACTTCCCCCCACCGCACCGATTGTTCCTGAGTGTCCCATGTTTTTTGAAGATTCAGTAAAACGGGCACTTTTATGGGAGCCAATAGAGCAGAACTGATTCCAAGAGACATCTCTGAGAGAGCAATTTAATGTAAAACAATGCACTGATACTGAAGTGTTCAGCGGTCTGTGTAACCCTTTCCTCCCCGGGACATCTGATCAGAATGTTCAGATATGAACTGTGTATAAGTAATAAATATCAGTCTTTTATATTAATTAAAGTGTATCTAAAGCCATTTTGTATAAGTAATAAATATCAGTCTTTTATATTAATTAAAGTGTATCTAAAGCCATTTTGTATAAGTAATAAATATCAGTCTTTTATATTAATTAAAGTGTATCTAAAGCCATTTTTTTTTTTACTATGGATAGAGTAGGGAAAGGTTAGATGTCTGCATGCCCTCTGGATAAATTCAATCTATTTATCCTGGTCATTATCTTTCACCCCCTTTCACGTGAACTTATCGGTCAGGTCCACTTGTCAATTTTTCAGGTGGATATGATCAGAAGCTCCATTAAGGTTTATGGGAAACTGGATATAAACAAACCCGTGTTTGTTGACATCCACCTACCTTCAAACCTATCCAGATCCAGAAAAAATTTAAGAAGAACTGTGTCCTTTTTGTTTTTTTCCAGACCCAAACATGATCGATTTGATTAAAGCGGAAGTAAACCCATCGATTTAACAGTTTAAAAAAAAAAAAAAAAAGGCATGCCAGGAATGCTAACTGCACATTGGCTGTGCTCTCAACCAAACAGTCAAACTATCCAATGGCTGGTGTCATAACGGATCACATGTGCAGCACTGTGGCAGTTGAAGATTAAACAGAGGCAAAGATGGCAGCTTCCTTGGCTGAAAACGATAGGGGGGTTTACTTACACTTTAAACATCCAACTGCCTATAGATCCAACACCCGTCTGACAGTCTGCTGTCAAAATGCAGACAAAATACCTGCAGAGCACGGATGTCACAACACTATCATCCATCTACTTCATCTCCAATTTAGCATCATCTTCAGGAATCTTTATGGATCCCCTGCTGAATGGAGAAGAGCAGCACTGCGTGAAAAGAACCTTTAATTTTGAGTTGTCACTAGAATGGATATAGAGATTTTCCAACAGAGACATTAGTCTAGTGACAACTGAGGTACACCTTCCCTTACTTTAGAGGGATTTCTTTTAACTTTCTGTTGTGTCTGGTTACAGAAAGTGAAGTAAAATCCTCCAATTGGATACAGACAGCAAAAAAATGTAAGCTGAACTCCAGTGTTGTACAGTTTTATAGGCTCCTCTCCTGTACTAAAATTACTCTGAATTTGCTGCACATTGTGAGCTTCCCAAAAGGAATGCACAATGCAACTACTACTGAAGTTGAGCTCCCATGCACCCCCTACAACAGGGGTGCCCAACCAGAGGCCCGGGGGCCACATGATGTGGCCCATGACCTCCTTCTCTGGGATGGTGGGTTGGCAAGCCCAGATTGCCAACCCGCCATCCCAGAGCATCAGTGTTGTGATCGAAGACGACGATAGAGGAAGAAAGTGGCTGCGCAGCAGAGCCGCGTAAGCTGATGCTTTCTGTATAGCGCCAGCTTCTGTCACAAGCGGAGTGAAACCAAATGCACCCGCGCTGTTGGTAAACTACAACGCATCAGTGTGAAAGCAGCCTTAGGCCCCTTTCACACGATCAGTTCGACCCAATTGGACCCTCCATTCACCTCTATAGAGCAGCAGATGTAAACAGACTTGTGTCCGTTTACACCTGCCTACCTCCAATCCAATTGGATGGTTTGACAGTTTGGTTGAGAGCACAACCAATGGGAGCGTTACATTTCTGGCACATGCCGGAAATGAAACTGTTTTATGGATGGGTTTTAGACATTTCCATTTCTTTTTTTTTTTTCGTTTTTCGTTAAAATCCGTTTTATTCGTTCATTCGTTATCGTACAAATGAACGAACGATTCGCTAAAAATTTTAACGAATAACGAATGTTCGAATCGAACGAATCCGAAAAACAACGAAAGTCCTAAATAACCAAATTAGAAACAACGAAACTACAAAAGAAGAAAATCCGAAAAACGAAAACAGGAACAACGAAAATCAAAATGAACGAAAAAATTTGTCATTCGTAACTTTTTTTTTTTGTTGAATTGGTAATTTTCTGTGTCCCTTACAATGGCGCTGCTTAACGTGCTTCGAATGGATTGAACGAAAAAATTCGTACATTCGTAACTTTTTTTTTTTCGATTCGTAATTTTCCGTGTCTCTTACAATGGTGCTGCTTAACGTGCTTCGAATGGATTGAACGAAAAAATTCGTACATTCGTAACTTTTTTTTTTTTTTTCGATTCGTAATTTTCCGTGTCTCTTACAATGGCGCTTCGAATGGATTGAAAGAAAAAAATTCGTACATTCGTAACTTTTTTTTTCAATTCGTAATTTTCCGTGTCTCTTAAAATGTAATAATAACATACACATTACATAAAATTATGAATTATGCTCCGATTACGAATCTACGAAAACAATGTTGCGAAAGTACAAATAAATCAATCTAATGAAAGTATGAATGTAACTAAATCTACGAAAATACGAAGGCGTCTGAATTTCGAATAAATTAAAATTAAACTAACAGAAAAACGAATCAACGAAAAAATAACTCTTACGAAAATACGAATCGTTACGAATACGAACACCCACGACTTACGAATTTACGAATCATTACGAATACGAACACCGACGACTTACGAATTTACGAATCGTTACGAATCAACGGAAACGAAAGAAACAAAACGAAAATAAACAAATGTTTCTATTGTGCACATGTCTAATGGGTTTACTACCGCTTTAAGTTGAAGGAAAGGCGATATACATATAATGCCATTGCTGACCCCCTTTCAAAATACGTCACGTATGACTGACAGGAGGGAGGGGACAGAGCTCAGCCCTTCCTGCGCAGAGGGGAAGTGATGTCACCAGCCCAGGCACTGAAGGAGGCAGACTACGAGGGACCCCCTAACAACAGGCATTTAGAGGTGAGTTAAAAGATTTTTATTTTCCAAATGTTTTATTTATTTTCTTTTTTTAGGAATTTTAATATTTTTTTTTTTTTTTGGGGGGGAAACACCACTTTAAGGAAATATTTCCCTATTTTTGAAATAGTACAGGTTTTTGCACACTTCAATCCTGCAGATTTCTTTTGAGATACATGATCTATAGTTTTTATTTTCTTTCTCACACTTGTAAACAAAAGAGATTTGGGGAATGAACAGTTTGGACTAAATTAAGCTATACCAGCAGGACAAAAAATGGTTAGAAACAGTAATTCAAAGCAATTATTTACTACTTAGCATAAAGAACATATAAAAATATGCATATATTTAAACACAAATACATTTATTCTGCACTATTCTTCTTTCATTATAAATAATAAATAAGGCATCCTATGTGAAAAATAAGAATGTTTAACAAGAGGCATGAACTGGCAGTATGGCAAAACTGGTAAGGCTATTAAGGTGAGCTGATCATAATTGGTGGACTGGTGTAAGCTGCTATGGGTTGCTCAGCAGCATTTTTTAAAGCAACCCCTGTCATGAAAAAACAGCAGAAGCTGCTATTAATCTACTTTAAGAATGCTAGTTCCCTGGCTGCGATGCTTTAGATTTAATGCTTTCTGATGCCCCGTACACACGGTCGGAAATTCCAACGGAAAAAATTTAAAATCCTGCTCTCAAATTTTCCGACAACAAAATCCGATCAGACTTTTTCCGATAGTGTGTAGAGAATTCAGACGGACAAAGTGCCATGCATGCTCAGATAAAATTACGAGACCAAAGCTATTGGCTACTAGCCTCTACGTATATCAGTCGTACGCAACGAACGTCACCACGTTCAGAATGATCGGATTTCCGACAACTTTGTCCGATGGTGTGTATGCAACACCAGTGTCGGACAAAATCCATCGGAAAAAGTCAGACGGATTTTGTGGTCGCAATTTCCGACCGTGTGTACGGGGGCTTAGTCTCTAAACAGAACAAGTAAAGAGATAAAGAATTCAGACACTTTTCTGACACTTTTTTACAGCCTGCTTGGCTCAAGTTGTCAAATATTAAAACCAGCCAACTTTCACTTTAAGGTCTGATTCTGGAAGACTTATGCCCCGTACACACGGTCAGAAATACCGACCACAAAATCCGTCTGATTTTTTTCTGACGGATTTTGTCCCAAACTGGTGTTGCATACACACGGTCGGACCAAGTTGTCGGAAAATCCGATCATTCTGAACGTGGTGACGTTTGTTGCGTACGACGGGACTACGTAGAGGCTAGTAGCCAATAGCTTTGGTCTTGTAATGTGATCTGAGCATGCGTGGCACTTTGTCCGTCAGAATTCGCTACACATGATCGGAAAAAGTCCGATCGGACTTTGTTGTCGGAAAATTTGAGAGCAGGATCTCAAACTTTTTCCGTCAGAAATTCTGACGGAAAAAGTCCGATGGAGCCCACACACTGTTGGAATTTCCGACAACATGGTCCGATAGGACATTTTCCGTCGGAAAATCCGTCCGTGTGTACGGGGCATAACACCTTACATTTCATGAATTAAAGAGGAGGATTTACTAACGTGAATGTTCACTGCTACACTTACTGAATCTCTATCGCTCTACTTTAACGGGATGTTTTTGCTGCTGCCCCTGGGGGTGTTTGGCATTTTTTCCGGCCTCTAAATGCTGCTGCATGTTAGCCTATGTGTCCATGCACACACAGATGTTTAGAGACATTTGGAAGCAGGGGCGTTTAGGAACAGAAAATAAAACCCATAGCCAGTGTGTCCAGGAGCAGCAGAGTTTTGGCAGAAAAAATGTCTGAAAAATATACACATAAATGCACCTAAGGCTATTCACGTTTAGTGCTTGAATGTTAATTCCTTTCAATGGCCAGAATAAATTATTATCCTGGCCAATAAACTGAAGTAAGTGCTTGATTTGCCTAAATGCACCTAAACACATTACACAAGTTTACAAGCGTCAAGCATTTTTTCTGGCAAAATTCTGCTGCCAAGAGTCTAGAAGAGTTAGAATAATGTCCAGTGTGCATGAGGCTCAAAGCAAAGCCTTATATAGCAAAGTATGGATTCATTTTTTTTATTTTAAGTGATTGTAAAGTCAGATTTTTTTTTCTATAAAAATAACAAACATGTTATACTTACCTGCTCTGTTGCAGTGGTTTTGCACAGAGCAGCCCAGATCCTTATTTTCCTGGGTGCCTCTTCTGCGCTCCTGACCCCTCCCTCCTGTTGAGTGCCCCCACAGCACACAGCTTGCTATGGGGGAACCCAAACTGAGCTGCAGCTCTGTGTGTCCATTCAGACACGGAGCTGCGGTTGGGCCCTGCCCTCTCTCGCTCCTGATTGGCTAACTGACTTTGATTGACAGCAGCGGGAGCCAATGGCGCCACTGTTGTGTCTTAGCCAATCAGGAGGGGAGAGTCCCGGACGGCCGAGACGCTCGCGGACATCGCTGGACAGAGATTGGGCTCAGGTAAGTATTAGGGGGGCTAAGGGGAGGCTGCTACACACAGAGGGCTTCTGACTTTACAATCACTTTAACCAATTGACATCCACGCTATGGCCGAATGACGGCCACAGCGCGGATCTCAATTCCCGGGAGGCTGTCATATGACGGCCTCCCCTGTGCACGCTCCCTGCGCGCGCTGTGATCACCGAGTCACTGAGACTCGGGTGATCAGCTATCCCAGTAAGGGGCGGGTCCCGGCCCCTTACCATGTGATCAGCAGTCAGCCAATGACAGCTGATCACATGATCAAAACAAAAGCTCTGTGATCGTTTTTTTTCTCCTCACGCTGACAGCGGAGGAGAAAAAAAAAGCCGATCACCAGCTCATCTTAAAGGGACATCGGTCCCGAAAAGTCAGAGGCAATTATGCCTCATGCCCACAAGGGCCACCTATCAATGCCCATAAGTGCCACCTAGCAATGCCCACAAGTGCCACCTAGCAATGCCCACAAGTGCCACCTAGCAATGCCCACAAGTGCCACCGATCAATGCCCACAAGTGCCACCTATCAATGCCCACCAGTGCCGCCAGTCAGTGCCACCTAAAAGTGCTGCCTATCAGTGTAACCCGTCAGTGCCCATCACTGCCACCCATCAGTGCCCATCACTGCCACCTATCGGTTCCCATCACTGCCGCCTCATCAGCGTACATCAATGACGGACAAAAATTACCCATTTTAAATTTTTATAACAAAGTTTAAAAAAAATACTTTTTTTTTTTTTTTTTTTTTAACAAAAAATAAAAATCGCAGAGGTGATCAAATACCACCAAAAGAAAGCTCTATTTGGGGGAAAAAATGATAAACATTTCATTTGGGGAGCAATTGCTGAAAGCTGAAAATTGGTCTGGATAGAGGGGGGGTTTAAGTGCCCAGTAAGCAAGTGGTTAAACTTGCTATATTGGATTGTTGTATTCAGAGCCATGTTTCAGGGTTTTAATATATTTCCTTCATCTGGGATAGGAACAAATATCAGAACCATATATAAAAAGTCAACAAAGAGTAAAAAATGTAATTACTTGGAATAAAAAACTATTGTGCTAGATATCAGGTATCATACAGCAATCCAGATATTTACTGAAGCGGTATTAAAGTCAAGTCTCAAAAATCCACTGACAGGCAGAATATATATAACAGAAAAGACCCTAGTGCTCTCTTCTGTCATAAATATCTGCACTTGTGTTTCAATGGTAATATGAGCTAAGAGGTCCATATGGAGCTCAGACCATTTTTACGGCATCCATTGTGTGCCGTGGTGATGTGACTCCAGTGCCATCATCACAGCCTGATCATTCAACCGGTCAAAGAGAAAGAACCTGGAAGGAAGACCAAGCACTGATGAAAGCGCCTAGGACCAGTGGAAGCACTGACAGCGCAGAACTGAACAGCTTCATTTGACAGGTGAGTCCACCATAATGTGTTAATATGTGGTGCATTTTAGCAAATTATGGCAAAACCATTTTTTGAACATTTTATTGGTGGAGGTTACTACCGCTTTAGATCAATCAAGACGTATTACAATTTATGATATCCAACATGTTAATGCTAGACATTTTTACATGAAATTTAATTTACTTGTTACCTTTTTATATTTGGTTCTAATATTGTTTTTAAATATATGAATCTATTTAAATATACAGGTCCTTCTCAAAAAATTAGCATATTGTGATAAAGTTCATTATTTTCTGTAATGTACTGATAAACATTAGACTTTCATATATTTTAGATTCATTACACACAACTGAAGTAGTTCAAGCCTTTTCTTGTTTTAATATTGATGATTTTGGCATACAGCTCATGAAAACCCAAAATTCCTATCTCAAAAAATTAGCATATTTCATCCGACCAATAAAAGAAAAGTGTTTTTAATACAAAAAAAGTCAACCTTCAAATAATTATGTTCAGTTATGCACTCAATACTTGGTCGGGAATCCTTTTGCAGAAATGACTGCTTCAATGCGGCGTGGCATGGAGGCAATCAGCCTGTGGCACTGCTGAGGTGTTATGGAGGCCCAGGATGCTTCGATAGCGGCCTTAAGCTCATCCAGAGTGTTGGGTCTTGCTTCTCTCAACTTTCTCTTCCCAATATCCCACAGATTCTCTATGGGGTTCAGGTCAGGAGAGTTGGCAGGCCAATTGAGCACAGTAATACCATGGTCAGTAAACCATTTACCAGTGGTTTTGGCACTGTGAGCAGGTGCCAGATCGTGCTGAAAAATGAAATCTTCATCTCCATAATGCTTTTCAGCAGATGGAAGCATGAAGTGCTCCAAAATCTCCTGATAGCTAGCTGCATTGATCCTGCCCTTGATAAAACACAGTGGACCAACACCAGCAGCTGACATGGCACCCCAGACCATCACTGACTGTGGGTACTTGACACTGGACTTCAGGCATTTTGGCATTTCCCTCTCCCCAGTCTTCCTCCAGACTCTGGCATCTTGATTTCCGAATGACATGCAAAATTTGCTTTCATTCGAAAAAAGTACTTTGGACCACTGAGCAACAGTCCAGTGCTGCTTCTCTGTAGCCCAGGTCAGGCGCTTCTGCCGCTGTTTCTGGTTCAAAAGTGGCTTGACCTGGGGAATGCGGCACCTGTAGCCCATTTCCTGCACACGCCTGTTCACGGTGGCTCTGGATGTTTCTACTCCAGACTCAGTCCACTGCTTCTGCAGGTCCTCCAAGGTCTGGAATCGGTCCTTCTCCACAATCTTCCTCAGGGTCCGGTCACCTCTTCTCGTTGTGCAGCGTTTTCTGCCACACTTTTTCCTTCCCACAGACTTCCCACTGAGGTGCCTTGATACAGCACTCTGGGAACAGCCTATTCGTTCAGAAATTTCTTTCTGTGTCTTACCCTCTTGCTTGAGGGTGTCAATGATGGTCTTCTGGACAGCAGTCAGGTCGGCAGTCTTACCCATGATTGCGGTTTTGAGTAATGAACCAGGCTGGGAGTTTTTAAAAGCCTCAGGAATCTTTTGCAGGTGTTTAGAGTTAATTAGTTGATTCAGATGATTAGGTTAATAGCTCGTTTAGAGAACCTTTTCATGATATGCTAATTTTTTGAGATAGGAATTTTGGGTTTTCATGAGCTGTATGCCAAAATCATCAATATTAAAACAAGAAAAGGCTTGAACTACTTCAGTTGTGTGTAATGAATCTAAAATATATGAAAGTCTAATGTTTATCAGTACATTACAGAAAATAATGAACTTTATCACAATATGCAAATTTTTTGAGAAGGACCTGTATATTAAACCTGAAACATGTTGGCTATGACTACAGCAATCTTTAAAGTATTTTTGAAAAAAAAAAAAGCATTTGGCCATCATTTTCTGTAAGGTATAAGGTTCTTCCTCTTCAGATTGAAGTAGATTGCCCAAGTTTTGCTTGTAAGGCCCCTTAGGACCATTATGCCTTGTGGATGTGAGCAGCCTAATTGTTGCAATATATGATCGTGTGTGCTTTGCATCTGAAATTTTTTTTCTCTCCCAGTCAGTTCTTAAGTGAGGCCTCATTCATTTGACATAAAAGTAACAAAATGTGATACTTACGCCATAACGATTACGCTGAAATCCAGCCAGTTCCATGGGTCTCTCAGGAAAGTAAATTTTTCTAGACAAAAACCCCTTGCGAGAATTTTTATCAGAGACTCAAATGTATAGATTCCAGTGAATGTGTATCTGCAAGAAGGGATCACATAGGATATTAATAGAAATACCATCATACACTTCTCAAACAAAATAGTTTAATGGATTTAATACGCAGCAATAGACTTATTGCTCCTATTCACTCTTGAACCCTGACAACCACTCCCAATCCCTGGGATTGGCCAGGATACCGGAAGTGCTGTATAACGGAGACCTTACTTACATCTATCTGGCTGTTTGTACTTTATCCAATGTAAGCATTTACTTTTATTAAAATTACCATGTTTTGACATACTTCACGATCGGGTCCCTCTCTCTACATTTTTTCTTTATCTCAAATCTCCACAACGTATCGAGGGTGAGTTATTACTGCGGGACCGCAGTCAATACTACAAACCAATGAGTGGAGGGCTATCCCTGGGTACACGATTTTCAGGAAGTGGATATTCCGTTTATGGAACCTATCGATTAGAGGCAGACCGTATTGGGAACCATCTTAGTGAGAATTCAGAATTGGAACCCGCCATTATTGCCAGTCTCGATGCCCATATTTATCGTGTGAGAGGTGAGAGGCTAGGGAGCACCATTAATGAGCAGGTCCTCACTACCCAGCACCCCCCACTTTTGGAGAGAGGAATAACCACCACACATCAAGATTTAAGAGACTAGTAGAGCCGTACGCTTATGGGTGTCACCACCACTACCACACCTTTTTTATACTAATCCTTTCTGTGGACTCTAGTTTATTTATATTAACCCACACATTAACTTATTTGCTGTTTATACTGTACACTTGAGATTTATTTATTGTTTTTACCATTTTCACTTATCTATGAATTTTTATGATATTTATTGTTGAGAGTTTATTAGCACCTGTTGCACTTTTAAATAACTTTCCAATCACATTTCATCACTTATATGTCATAATTAATTTATTGGGATATATTTATGTGACTTATTTATTATGTTTAGTGTATGCTAAGTTTTGGAGTCACGGCACAGTGACCATTCACGCATCACATACTAATTATTTGGTGCACTTTAGCGCAATATCATTATCCATTATCTTTTATTTACGGGTTTGTGTTTACTCTTAGATTTTGCAGCTCACTTTAGGAATTTTTCCACACACAGCATCAGTGCTGGCACCCATTCTTATATTATTTATTTATTCATCTATTTATTATTTATTATTTTAAAAATAGTTTCTAGTTCATCAATTAGCGCGAAGGACACCCACATACACATTTATGGTCACTAGCACCATTGGACTGGAAGCACTTTCTTCACAGATTGATTTCTTTAATGGACATTTATTGTGCACCTATTGTACTGTGTGTTTAGGTGTTATTTTAGGTCCTTTTGATTTTGTAAATTGTGTATTATTATACGAATGCTGCTTACACACGATTGGAAATTCAGCCAGCAAAAGACTGATCTGAGCTTTTGGTCGGAAAAAATGCGACCATGTGTATGCTCCATCGGACTTTTGCTGGTGGAATTTCAACCAGCAAAAGATTGAGAGCAGGTTCTCAATTTTTCGGTCGGAAAAAGTTCTGATCGGAAATTCCGATCGTCTGTACCAATTTCGACGTGCAAAATTCCTACGCATGCTCTGAAACAATTCGACACATGCTCTGAAGGATTAAACTTCACTCGGCTCGTCGTAGTGTTGTACGTCACCGCGTTCTTGACTGTTGAAAGTTCAGAGAACTTTTGTGTGACCGTGTGTATGCAAGCCAAGCTTGAGCGGAATTCTGTCTGTAAAACCATGAACGTTTTTTCAGACGGAAAATCCACTCGTGTGTACGTGGCATTACACTCCACATAGGTTCACATATAATCATTTAAAGTTATTTTGGCACATATCATTTATTTATGTCAGTTAGTAAAGCTCACCACATATTTAATAGTGACTATATAAATCAGGGCTCCACTCCAGGCGCCAGGTCACCATGGTCCCAGGCTCTGCTTGCCCATCTGCGGGCCACGTCCACTCCTCCCCTTCTAGTTGCGGACCTGGAAGTCACATGTGATGTAATTTCCGGGTCCCTGTTGTAAAGTTTTCAGGCCATCAAGGCCGGGAAACAATGTAATGCAGTGCGATGTGCACTGCATTCCATTCAGTGGAGCACAGGGGAGACATCCATGGTCTGTTAGAACCTGGATGTCTCATTAATGAGAACCTGTTACTTCAAAGAAATCATCACATAGGGGACTTTTGCCCCCTATGTATTGGGATAATTTTTTTTTTTTATTGTAAAAAATTAAAGGTACATCCAAGCACATAAAATACCCCCGCCCTCAAAAAATAAATTCAGATTCCCCACCACCACATATAAGCACGTATAAATCTAAAGGCACGCGGCAGGGCGTCTACGCCTGAAAACATTGATTGTGATGCACGTTACATATCACCGCGCATGCTGGAATGAGAGCAATAAATCTAGCTCTGGACCTTCCTCGTAATGCTAACCTGATGACTTACAGGGGCTTTTAAAGCATTGCCTATAAAAAATATAGGGTACTAACATGTTTAAGATTTGATATGTTGGGTAACTATTTACTTGGTGCAACCTCTGCTTTTATATTTTACCATTAAATTGGGTCATTTATTGTGTTTTTGTGCCCCCTAAAATTAAGTTTTAATAAAAAAAAAAAATCTGAAACCTTAGTGGTAATATTGCGTTACATAAAAAATTGGAACTACTGCTATTTTATTCTCTAAGGATGTCTGCTTTCAGAAAATGTATAATGTTTGGTGGTTTGATGTAATCTTCAGGCCTTAAATTATTTTTTTAAACTTGTGCAAAAAAAAAAGCAAAAAATGTCTCTGGCTGTGATTTAGTTAAAGGTTCACCTTCGGAAACGTGTTACAAGTTCCACCGTAAGATTTGTTAGTTAAAAAAACTCCTAACTAATTTAGCTGGCTCCTAGATTCAAAGCAAAATTGTCTAGCCCCGGTATATATAACGGTAATTTTAGCCTTAAATTATTTTTATTAAAATTAGTTTCCTTTTAATACTGCATGCTAAGTGCATTTTAAAAAACAGAGCTTGTAAATATATTGTCTCCATGAGTTTTCCTCACAGTTCAGTGCATGAATCAGTAATCTGCTCTCAACGTAGACCATGAGATTCAGTTGTGTCATTGAACTGATAGCTTAATGTATCACCCACCCCTCCCCATGCCATTTGGCTTTGAGAAAGCTTTGAAGGGCAACAAACTTTACTGAATCACTTCCTCCGCTTTGACAGAAAGCAGACAAAATGAAATGGCCCTTACGCACTTACGCTAATATAAATAGATACCACAAGGGATTTTCCACTTGCTATATTGCTGAGAAGCCATTACCCTTCAATGTGCGAAGCAGTAGATAACACACACTGTGGAAATCGTATAAGAAGAAATAGATCTCTTGCATCAGTGTTGCCTAGACACCAAAGCATGCTAGAACTTGTGGTTCCTTGAGCAGCTGAACTTATTAAGTCTAATTTAAAGGAAACTGGTACCAAAGATCAAATAAGGACTGACATTACTGATTTAAAAAAAAAAAATATTACTTCACTGCCACTGGCAACTCTAAAAAACAGTAAATATGGCCATCTGTTTCCATTGTAAAGACACTTGACACCACCTTAGCCTGCCCGCTGTCAAGTCATTGTTACACTCCTGCCCGTGTGCATCACAATGCAACAACATACATTATAATGCAAAAGTTCTGCCCTTTTATTGGAAATAATTATGCACAGGATTTATAACACTCCAATACAGATGACAATATAATTACAAAAGTATATGTATTTTAGTATTCTTTATATCCAAAAACACCAAAAAAATGAAAATGCATCAACACGGAAAGTACACATCGGGAACCTCTATAGTAGCCGAGGACACATTGGGGTTGATTTACTAAAGGCAAATAGACTGTGCACTTTACAAAGTGCAGTTGCTCCAGAGATTAGTAAATGAGCAGAAGCTCTGCTGACTTCCATCATCCAATCACATGCAAGCAAAAAATTTAATTTTTTTATTTTCCCTTGCACGTAATTGGGTATTCTTTGCAAAGTGAGGCTTTACCTCACTTACTAATCTCTGGAGCAAGTGCACAGTCTCTTTGCCTTTATTAAAACAACCCCATTGTACTCAACTGGGTGAGCCCTTATGCCAGCTACTGTCCCTGCCCTCTATTTTTTAACCCTGTTTGGTGTACCGTGTATTTTCTATAAGGAACGTGGCATGTTTCTATCAAATATCTGAATGCCTGCCATCAATTTGCAATGCTATCCCAGGGCAACTATCTATTATAATTGCATTTAACAACAGAGTTGCATTACTATGTGTGGTTCCCCATACTATGTGTTTTGCAATTGTCATTGGTCTTTCACATGTGCAATGGTTTACTAACATGGGTCGGTAGGGCTATTAATTAACAATAGATTTGATTTACAAGAAAGTGGTATTGATATATCAAGCCATGTGTGCTGTACATGGCCTGCAGGGGAAAGATTTTAGATGGTTTTAATCATGTGTATTGGCAAGTGCAGTTAGCTTTTCTACCACTAGGTGTCCCTGTTCCCAATATATTGCGGTAAAGGGAATTATATAATTGGGTGTTAGGACCCTTTAAAATTATTAAAACATTAATGATGTAATGGGTGGCGTTAGTGCCCACATAAATGCCAGGATGGGAAGGGCTTTGTGAGTTGGGACATAGGAGCCAAACACCCCAGAGCTATTCAGATGTAGTCAGCTAAAGCCAAGTGCCCTTAACGGGCTGAAAACCTTGGAGAGGGGGTTAAATACCCAGAAGGACCAGCTGTAGTCCCCCTGCTTCTTTTTACGGTCTGCTACGGGCTGTGAGCTGGATGCAAAAGGCCAGGCTAAGACTCCTCTGAGGGAAAAACGCTGTATAAGCGCTACAACCTTCCCGCATAACAGCTCCACCCGGTGCTCAGACTTTGTGGTTGCTGACACCTCCAACGTACTAAAGTAAGGAAAGGGATGGTACTAACAATCTAATTTTAGTACAGTGATGTCCCCTGCTGAGCTGTTGTATTCTGACAGGGGAACTGCCCCCCCCCCCTTTCGCCAGAACACTCTGATCAACGCTGATTGGGAGCCGGTTGGCTGCTGGTTTTCTAGCTAAATGGCCGGCTTCTGTCGGACCAGCTGCCAGATACATGGGCTGAACGTCGGCTGTCTTTTATTGAACAGGCCGATGTTGCCCGGCATTCGGACCGTGTGTACAGGATTTTAGCTATCAACACAATAACTGTCTCCACTGGAAAATTTCTTTTTCTATACCTATTCCGGTAAAAGCTCAAAATGTATTCTTCATCACTCTTAGTACTAGTGACAATGGTCAACAGGACATATAAAGAATAAATCTCACCTGTGGGGACACAGTCAACAATAAAAACCTAGATGTAAAAGGAGAAAAGCACCAAAATTAAACAAACTTTATTTGTTCTGCTTTTGGTGCTTTCCTTCTTGTACACCTAATCTCTACTCGAGTAAAGAGCCAACCTTGAGCCACCACTCCTGCATTGCTTAAGACCTGTATGAAAATACCCACTGCTATAGAAGATCCAGTTTCCCACACCTCCCTTTACTTCCAACAACATAATCCTGACAGGGTTGCTAACCCTTTACTACTCTAACTAAAACTATAGCACAGAGCAGTGTTTTAAGTTGGCATACAATGTACTGATCTACTTCTAAAAACAACTAAAAGCGAAAAGAGCACTAAAGATGTGACGATTGCTAAAATCCCTATATGTTTATATTGTAGAAATAGAATCTTTCTTTACTATGTGAAACCAGGCTGATGTAAGTTACACAGTTTACACACTAACGACTGGACAACCATTTTATTAGAAGAGAAAAATAAATACTTACTCTACATTCTTCGTCCATTCCGGGGGATTACTCATGGTCATGAACACGCAGTTGGTCAAAATAGTGAACATAATGAGCATGCTGAATAATGTAAGACGTTGTTAAGGAAAAAACATACAATTTTCATAAATCACTTTACATTACACAGTATGTCTCATACTATAAGGAAAAAAGTATTTTTGTGAAAAGTGAATGTGAAAGTATTTAGCTTAAGTTAATTGTATAGCGATTTTGTACACTAATTAAATTCTTTAGCATGGTAAGAACCAAATTAATTAAAAAAATATAGAATCAAGTTGATACAAAATATTGCATTGTTTTGTAATACTCTATTTGAAACAGCAGGTGGAGTTTTAGGCTCTTTTTTACATGTTTATCTCTATCTATTTGCACCTTTGTTGAAAAAAAGATAGTTATTGTTTAAAGAACACTTTAGCGTACATTGAAAATTACACACAGAAACACATTTCTTATCAGACAGCTCAGTGGGAGGTTTCAATAAAAGCCAGCCTGTCTGAAAGGAGATTATTCCTGCTGTGTGGAGCTAAATTTCCATCACAGGAGCCTGTGGGCACACATATCCCTCTTCCAGGGTTACCTCTGTTACAAACTACTTTTTCTTGTTTTACCAAATTAACCTGGTTTAGAATAATGTATGAAAGTTTGTATGACATGGCTTTTCGTCTACTGATGTGTGGCCTAAAACTATACAGTATAAAGCAGTGTCTACTATGCTGAATAGTAAATCAATCCTTTTAGACATGCTGTTTCTAACTGCATCCTCATTCATTGTTCTTACATTCAGTTGAATCTCTAAATTTCAGCTTCAGCTACTGGGCTCTGTAAACAACAAATGTTTTAGAACAGGAGTTAAGGGGAAACTAGAGAATATGTGAAAAGAACCTAAAAGACCTGCTGGTTAGATATCAGAATGTCACATACAGTTTTTCTATGCAGAATCTATTTTTTACCTGTTTGGAAAAAAGGAAATACATTTTAAAAAATATTGTTTTTATTCCTGTCCATGAAAAAAAAAGTGTGCAAAATCAATAAACAGTAGCTTTAAAGATACTACTTTTTCATACTACTTTTACATTTTGCTCTCTTATGTTTTTGTTAGTATAAATTTAAAGAATTAAAGATATGCCACAAGAAGGACCCCTGAATGGTTAAGTGCAATTACTCTTTCTTTCTCTTAACAACTGTGGAGAGTAGATGTTATTAACATAAAAACTGCATTTTTTTTATTGAGTTAGCTGAGTCTTACAACTGCATTGTAAAAGAGAACAGTACAGTACAATGTGTAGCACTGCAAAGTAGAAATCAGAGCCAGCATTCATAATGAACATATATGGCTGTACCGATCGATATACATTATATTATATAACATTATAATGAAGATATAAAGTGTTTAGAAATTAAAAATTTAGGCTCAGTTCACTCTGCCGTGTTTTGGGATCGGACTTGTGAGACCCCAAGTCGCGTGACATGTGAAATCTTATGTTAGTCAATGAGAGCTGTCTTAACCACTTTCAGACCGGACCAATTTGCAGCCAAAGGACCAGGCCCCTTTTTGCGATTCGGCACTGCGTCGCTTTAACTGACAATTGCGCGGTCGTGCGACGTGGCTCCCAAACAAAATTGACGTCCTTTTTTTCCCACAAATAGAGCTTTCTTTTGGTGGTATTTGATCGCCCCTGCGGTTTTTATTTTTTGCGCTATAAACAAAAATAGAGCGACAATTTTGAAAAAAATGCATTATTTTTTATTTTTTGCTATAATAAATATCCCCAAAAAAATATATAAAAAAACTTTTTTTTTCCTCAGTTTAGGCCGATACGTATTCTTCTACATATTTTTGGTAAAAAAAATCGCAATAAGCGATTATTGATCGGTTTGCGCAGAAGTTATAGCGTTTACAAGATAGGGGATAGTTTTATAGCATTTTTATTAATATTTTTTTTTTTATTATTAATGGCGGAGATCTGCGATTTTTTTTGTGACTGCGACATTATAGCGGACACATCGGACATTTTTGACACATTTTTGGGACCATTGTCATTTATACAGCACTTAATGCATTTAAATGCATTGATTTCTGTATAAATGACACTGGCAGTTTAGGGGTTAACCACAAGGGGGCAGTGAAAGAGTTAAGTATGCCTAGGGGTGTGTTTTTTACTGTGGGGGGGCGTGGCTGTCAGCTAGTGAATGCTGATCTCTGCTCCAATCACAGGGAGCAGAGATCGGCGTCACTATTTGCTAGGCAGAACGGGGAGATGCTGTTTATCTCGGCATCTCCCCGTTCAGCCGCTCCGTGAGACGATCGCGGGAGTCCCCGCGGCGATCGAGTCCGCGGGGACCGCGGCCGGACTCACGGGGGTCCCGACCGGCGCGCTCCCGATGGCACGGACAGGCTAAAGGAGGGACGTATATATACGCCCTCCTGCCTGTACGTGCCATTCTGTCGACGTATATCGTCGTGCGCCGGTCGGCAAGTGGTTAATTAGCACTACTGAAGTCACTCCCACTTTAGAAAAGGTTCCTGTACTACTTCAAGGTGACTTCTATCTGACTTGTGCCCATAGACTTTAATGGAAGTTGCCTCCAATTTGGATCCTCATCTATATTGATGTGATTTGGATCCAACATTACAAGAAGATTACCCAGGCGTTCCCTGAAAGTTGTTTCATAGTTGCCTCAAAGTCTCTTTAAAGTTGTTTCAAAGTCGCTTCAAAGTCACATCAAGTAGTACTCAAGTCGCCAGCCAATCGCCCGGAAGTCACCTGGCAAAGTCGTTCCATAGGAACTGAGCCTTAACAGAATAGACATTGCTGGCAACATTGTGTAATGCAAAGAGCCAAATTAGGTCACAGCACATACCCTCCCTAACTTAGCCTGATTTCTAATGAGTATAGTTTGTGGGAAGATAATCTAAAGCTAGGTTTTAGAAAGATATACAAGGTATATTTTAGAAATTGAAATTAGTTAGAACTGCCATTTAAAGAGACCTTGACTTACTCAACATAAGCTATTTAACAACAAAACTCCAGTCTTACTGCCATCCTCTAGCTGCAAGACACGGCTGGGTTGATTTACTAAAACTGTAGAGTGCAAAATCTGGTTTAGCTGTGCATGGTAGTCAATCAGCTTCTAACTTCAATTAAGCTTTGACAAAAAAAACAAAAACTGGAAGTTGATGGGTTTATATGCAGAACTGTACCAGATTGTGCGCTCTCCGGAGTAGTAAACCCCCCCACTAATACATCTTCTCCAACTAGGCCTGATCATACTAAAGCTTTGAAGATGGTTGTTCTTGTTAAAGAGACTGATATATAAAGTATGTGCTCTTTACAAATAAAGACAAATCAGAAGAATATTGGTTGTTAAGCGACCCTAGTATAGGAATTATACCTATTGTATAGAGAATGTAGTCAAGTATTTAGTGCAAGATGGAAGTGAAAAGACACTAGGAAAAATAATAGTACTTTAGAGGGCTCACAAACTGTGGTATTACAAACATCTTTAATTGATTGTATGTTGTTATTGCATACTATACTGTATATAGCAAAGGTTTGGAGACACCTGACCATGACCCCTATATGAGATTTTTTTTTTTTACATTGCCATTCCAAAACCACGGACAATAATATTGGGTTGTTATAAAGAGCCTCCACTCTTCTGGGGAGGCTTTTTACAAAATTCTGGAGTGTGTCTGGAAAATAGCATCAAAATATAGATATATAAAAACACTATATTGTCAAAAGCATTGGGACACCTGCCTTTACACGCACATGAACTTTAATGGCATCCCAGTCTTAGCCAATAGGGTTCAATATCGAGTTGGCCCACCCTTTGCAGCTATAACAGCTTCAACTCTTCTGGGAAGGCTGTCCACAAGGTTTAGGAGTGTGTCTATGGGAATGTTTGACCATTCTTCTAGAAGCGCATTTGTGAGGTCAGGCACTGATTTTGGGCGAGAAGACTTGGTTTGGAGTCTTCGCTCTAATTCATCCTAAAGATGTTCTATTGGGTTGAGGTCAGGTTCCTCCACCCCAAACTCTCTCATCCATATCTTTATGGACCTTGTTTGTGCACTGGTGGGCAGTCATGTTGGAACAGGAAGGGGCCATCCCCAAACTGTTCCCACAAAGTTGGGAGCATGAAATTGTCCAAAATGTGTTGGTATGCTGATGCCTTAAGAATTCCCTTCACTGGAACTAAGGGGCCAGGCCCAACCTCTGACAAAACAATCGCCACACCATAATCCCTCCTCCACCAAATTATTTGAACCAGTGCACAAAGCAAGGTCCATAAAGACATGGATCAGCGAGTTTGGGGTGGAGGAACTTGACTGGCCTGCAGAGTCCTGACCTCAACCCGATAGAACACCTTTGGGATGAATTAGAGTGGAGACTGTGAGCCAGGCCTTCTCGACCAACATCAGTGCCTGACCTCACAAATGCGCTTCTGGAAGAATGGTCAAACATTCCCATAGACACTTCTAAACCCTGTATCCTGTACTATACTATACTATATTATAGTATATTGCTATAGGTAGCATTAGGAGGATCTGGGTAAGTTTTGCCTCCTTTTTAGTAGTAACCTAAAAATAACATATCACACATACCTTTCCAGTGGAACTGGCACTATTATAACACCCTTCATTGGGTGCCTGAGGTGCTTCCTGTAAGTTATATTTGTACAGTCAGCACACACTGACATAAGATCTTGCTATTTATACAGCCTGTGCACGGAAATTGTTCATTTATGTTATTCGGCTGTTAAGACTTAGTCACCTCTCTTTCAGATGGCTCTCTTGTCAAACGGGAACACAGAAAACAATCGTTATTTTTTATATTCCTGTTCATACCACAATGCTGCCTGCGTGCCATGAAAATGTAGACATGCTGCAATTTTTCTCAACACACCAGAGCTCACCTGAAGTCAGTGCTGGTCACCACGAATGAATGAAATGCATGCAAATCAACCCACACACCACCCCATATACACCGGACACGAGCCTGCACACTAAATGGGTCATTTTATCATGTAGGATTTCATAAATGAGCCCTTATAGGTGCGGTTTACATTTATAAAGTATAGCAGTGTGCTCTACAATAGGGTGACCAGACATCCCCGGTTTCCGGGGACAGTCCCTGGATTGAGGACACTGTCCCTGGACCAAGTCTGTCCCGGATTGTATTTGAACAGGGGCTGGGGCAATTTCAAAAATAAAAGGTAAAATAAATAATAATAAAAAAAAAAAATTGCTAAACCTTCCCCGTCCCGACAAGCTCGCGTGCAGAAGCGAACGCATACGTGAGTAGTGGCCGCATATGAAAACGGTGTTCAAACCACACATGTGAGGTCTTGCCGCGATCGTTAGAGCCAGAGCAATAATTCTTGCCCTAGACCTCCTCTGTAACTCAAAACATGCAACCTGTAGAATTTTTAAAACATCGCCTATGGAGATTTTTAAGGGTAAAAGTTTGTTGCCATTCCACAAGCGGTGCAAATTTGAAGCGTGACATATTGGGTATCAACTTACTTGGCGTAATATTATCTTTCAGAATATAAAAAAAAATTTGTCTAACTTTACTGTTGTCTCATTTTTTTATTCAAAGAAGTGTATTTTTTCCAAAGAAAAGTGCGCTTGTATGGTGTGACAGAAAGTATTGCAACAACTGCCATTTTATTCTCTAGGGTGTTAGAAAAAATAATGTATAATGTTTGGGGGTTCTAAGTAATTTTCAAGCAAAAGAAATTTTTTAACTTGTAAACAACAAATCTCAGAAAGAGGCTCGGACCTTAAAGTGGTGTTGCCACCAAAAAAATAAAAAATTGCTTAAAAATCATAAAAATGTTTGCGCATGCGCAGTGGGTGCCCGGCTGTGAAGCCACAGCCAGGTGCCCACAGTAAGAATGCTGGCGCCGCGAGTGGAGCAGGGAACGAGGGGGGGCTTTGTTCCCCCGCATCGCTGGACCCTGGGACAGGTAAGTGTCCGATTATTAAAAGTCAGCAGCTGCGGTATGTGTAGCTGCTGACTTTTAAATTTTTTTTTTAGGGGGCACCCCACTTTAAAGTGGTGTTTCCCCCAAAATTACAAGTTTTAATCTATGTGCAGCAAATTAGCTAATAAAAATTTATTGGATAAAAAAAAAAAAAAATGTCACTTACCTTTTTCTCCCTGTTGCTAGGTGGTCCCACGAAATCTGCCTCTTCCATAGCCTAGGCTAAACACGTCACTTCCCCTCGGCACAGTCAGTCATCTGGGACACGTGACAGGTCCCAGATGACTGCGCGGCGTATCACGGCGCGCGGCGCCGCTCGCGCATGGGCAGTCGGTGCCCGGCTGTGAAGCCAAAGCCGGGTGCCCACAGTAAGCATGCCGGCGCCACAGGAAACGAAGGGGAGCTTCGTTCCCCCGCGTCGCTGGACCCTGGGACAGGTAAGTGTCTGATTCTTAAAAGTCAGCAGCTGCAGTATTTGTAGCTGCTGACTTTTAAAAAAAAATTTTTTAAGGGGCACACCACTTTAAGTGGTTAATGAGTGTGGCGAAGCTCTGCTGATTTCCATCATACAGCCATGTGCAAGCAAAAATGCTGTTTTTTTTATTTTCCTTGCACCTGATTGGGTATTCTTTACAAAGTGAACCTTCACCAAGCTCTGGGGAAAATAAGTTCAACTGCACTTGCAAAGTGCACAGTCTATTTGCCTTTATTAAATCCACCCTATGGTGTCACTCCAACCGTCTGTACTATCTACATCTTGTGTTCGGAAAGCCTGACTGGGAAATGCTTCCTCTGTGCTCTGATGCTGTCATAAATGTTGATTGCATGAGATTGGCTGACCGACACCATGAATTGCATGATGTCAATGGTAAATGGCTGGCAGTTTCCAGTGCTGATTGCTGGACAAAAAGAACATGTACAGAAGTAAAACATGGTTTTATGCACTTATCATGGTACAAATGTCACATGTCTATTTAAACTATAACTAAAGACAAAACTTTTTTTTTTTAGTTTTGGATAGAGTGGAGAGAGACGCCTGTCAGTTTTTATTGCTGTTTGTGCCCTCGTTAAGCAGATTCACACTCTCTATTTATCCTGTTTACCATTAAAAGTATTAGAAAATCCCAAATTTTGTGTTGTCCCCAGAAAAGTAATAGAGGGAACATCTTCCAATGGGGACACTAGTTCCATTGACCTGGGGTCCCCAAAGAATTACCCTAATTTGCAGGTATTTCTTTTCACTTCCTGTTTGGCTATGGGTCAGGAAGTGAAGGGAAATCTCCACAACGGGACACAGATGGGGTAAAAAAAAAAATCTGACAGGGGATAGATCCCTCCCTTGCTCTATCCAAAATGAAAAAAAAGTTTTGCCCTAGTTCTACTTTAATGTTCATAGATGTATTCTAGGGTAAACCTCCACGTTAAAACAGCTCTGGGCCTGTCTATGACTATTTGTTCCACTTCCATTTGAAAACAGCATCTAGACTCAATGGTGGGGTTTAGTAATGCACTTAGCTCAGAGCTTCTACAGAGCAAATAATTCATGGTGCATTTACATAGCTCCCAACTGTCCCTGATTTCGAGGGACTGTCCCTGATTTGGAGCAATGTCCCTCTGTCCCTCTTTCCTCCTTATTTGTCCCTCATTTTGGTCTGATATATATAGATGTATATAAAATGCACTTTTTATCTATCAAAAAGTGTTTTCCAGCATTAAACCTTTCATCTGACTTCTAACTTGCTCTATTTGTAAATTCCAAAAGCAAATATAAAGGAATAGTAGTGGTAAAAAAGCACTTGTGGGTTTAACCATCTCAAAAAGTTGGGGGGTATGCATTGAGAGTCTGAGAGAGTAGTAAAAACCTGACTGGGTTAAAATGGGGGCAGCACAAGATAGATGGACTAGAAGAACAAAAACTATGAATTCTACCTAGGAGGGCTTCTTTGTGATTGGTGTAGCAGGTGGGAGGAGCTTGGAACACAGATGGAAAGTTTTTTTTACCAGGGCCCCCAGGATATACAGAAACCACGGAATGGTTTAACACACTAATGCCACGTACACACGAGCAGAAATTCCGCCAGCAAAAGACCGATGAGAGCTTTTGGTCGGAAAATGTGACCGTGTGCATGCTCCATCAGACTTTTGCTGGCGGAATTCCAGCCAGCAAAAGATTGAGAGCATGTTCTCAATTTTTCGGTCGCAAAAAGTTCCGATCGGAAATTCCGATCGTCCGTTCCAATTCCGCCGCGCAAAATTCCTATGCATGCTTGGAAACAATTCTACGCATGCTCGGAAGCATTGAACTTTATTTTCTTGGCTCGTCGTAGTGTTGTACATCACCGCGTTCTTGACGGGCAAAAGTTCCGAGAACTTTTGTGTGACAGTGTGTATGCAAGACAAGCTTGAGCGGAATTCCGTCGAAAAACTATCCAAAATTTTTCCGACGGAAAATCCACTCGTGTGTACGCGGCATAACATTCACCCATGTTACCCATATCAGTCTCAGGTGGATTGACCATTTAAACTTGTTGATAACTCATAATAGTGAAATAATGTAATTCTGTAAGTATTGGGAATAACAGAAAAGTGCACCCTGATCCAGGAACGCCAATCTCCACATTCTATATGACAGCATTCCTCTTCAGGCCCAGAGGGTGACACATCACTTATTAAGGGTGCCGAATTCATACATCAAAAGAAAAAAAGAATTCCACTTGCAATTTATACTGCACTATAATGAATTACTGCAAGACTTCTGACAAGTATCATCACAAAGGAATATGTCAGCGTTTACATAAGCAGCTGTGTCAGCTTCTTGGCATAATGTGTGCCACGGCTTGTAAATCTTTGTTATATGGCAGCTCTGTACTAGAAAGAGCAGAATTATATGTCACTTCAAGAGGCTGCGTCATTTTCCTTCCAGGTAGAATATAAAGTGATAGGCTGAATCAAATCCTCACTTGGAGATGATTCAGAACCCGGCATATTTTGGAATTTAAAAATATAGGTAGTATATATAAATATATATCCTGCATGCAACACATTTAATTGGGCTCTCAACATACTTTGATACTCAAAGTAGGCCCTGCACATTTTTAGCACAGGGCAACACAATGAATGGAGCTTATGCACCATAGTACCCTATAACGCAGGTGGTTTGCAACACACTGCAGACATGCATTGGGGCACATAAATAGTATATTACTGTGCTTTGAAATAACACTTTATAATTGGACAGGCTAGGATGGTTGTCTGCTTTTTGCACTTTCACATTTCTGATACCAAAGTTGGTCGATTTCTAAGAATATCAAGCAATTTTAAAATTAAACATTTGATAAAAAAAGCACATTCTCATCATATATTAATATGTTTTGATAAAGGATATGAATGTACCAAAACTTTAATAGCTACTTTTCTAAGAGGGTTGAAGGGGGTTAAAATGTACACGGCAGACGTGGCACTGAAACGGAAGATTGTCTTCCCTCTATTCAATACTATAAAAGTCTGTGAAAAAAAAAAGAAGTAGTTAGTAAAAATGCAGTAACAAGTTTGCAACAAATGCTGCCCTTGGCATTATATCATATTAATAAAAATTAGCTAAAATTACAGGTAACTTTCAATAAATCCCCATAGCTTCAGCTGCAATAAGCCTCAATACACCACTCTACTGCATGCTGTGTTTCCACCCGCTGTGACTACTATGTAGTGTTGTCACACAGTGATTGGCGGGTAACATTACAGCATGCAAAGGGGGATGCAGACTTCTGAAACAACTGAAAGTATGTTGGATGTTGAAGATGAGAACAAAGATAGAAGCAAGGCTAGCCATGCATACACTATATTGTCAAAAGCATTGTGACGCCTGCGTTTACACGCAAATTAACTTTAATGGCATCCCAGTCTTAGTCCGTAGGGTTCAATATTGAGTTGGCCCACCCTTTTCAGCCATAACAGCTTCAACTCTTCTGGGAAGGCTGTCCACAAGGTTTAGGAATGTCTATGGGAATGTTTGACCATTCTTCCAGAAGCGCAATTGTGAGATCAGGCACTGATGTTGGACGACAAGACCTGGCTCGCAGTCTCCACTGTAATTGATCCCAAAGGTGTTCTATCGGGTTGAGGTCAGGGCAGTCAAGTTCCTCCACCCCAAAGTCGCTCATTCATGTCTTTATGGACTTTGCTTTGTGAACTGGTCCAAATCATTTGGGGGAGGGGGGATTATGATGTGGGGTTGATTTTCAGGGGTTGGGCTTGGCCCCTTAGTTTCAGTGAAGGGAACTCTTAAGGCGTCAGCATACCAAGACATTTTGGACAATTTCATGCTCCCAACTTCGTTGTTAACAGTTTGGGGATGACCCTTTCCTGTTCCAACATGACTGCGCACCAGTGCTTTGTGCACACCTTGCTTTGTGCACACCTTGCTTTGTGCACACCTTGCTTTGTGCACTGGTGCGCAGTCATGTTGGAACAGAAAGGAGCCATCCTCAAACTGTTCCCACAAAGTTGGGAGCATGAAATTGTCCAAAATGTCTTGGTATGCTGACATCCTAAAGAGTTCTCTTCACTGGAACTAAGGAGCCAAGCCCAACCCCTGAAAAAACAACCCCACACCATAATCTTTCCTTCACCAAATGATTTGGACCAATGCACAAACAAGGTCCATAAAGACATGGATGAGTGAGTTAAGGGTGGAGGAACTTGACTGACCTCAACCCGACAGAACGCCTTTGGGATGAATTAGAGCGGAGACTGCGAGCCAGGCCTTCTCATTCAACATCAGTACCTAATCTCACAAAGGCGCTTCTGGAAGAATGGTCAAACATTCCCATAGACACACTCCTAAACCTTGTGGACAACCTTCCCAGAAGAGTTGAAGCTGTTATCGCAGCAAAGGGTGGGCCAATTCAATATTGAACCCTACAAACTAAGACTGGGATGCCATTAAAGTTCATGTGTGTGTAAAGGCAGGTATCCCAATACTTTTGACAAAATAGTGTACTTTGTTTTCTCTTGTTCATTCCCCATCCAAGCTAAACAGCCAGGATGGAGGAATTTCCAAATAGTGACTGTGCCTGCCTGCATGAAAACACTGTTCAGCCAACAATTCTCCAACTGCCTCCTTCAATTTTTCAATCGACTTTCATTGAGGCAGATGGTGCTTACAGGGCCACTCATGGCTTGAATTTTGAGTTATGTATAGCGAGATTTATTACTGAAGAGTCATTTATTTTAAAAAAAAAAGTGCCAAAAGAGCAGATTTAAAGGCCATTCATGCTCCCCAGGTGTTAATTTAAATAGATTTTCTTAAACAACATGGTGCAAGTGCTCATAATGTGGGCCAAACTACCAACATTTGTGGGACAAATGAGCCCCAAATAAACATTGAGCACTGGCTTCAGTGTCTATACACTACATACTGCATATTTGTATAGTGCAAGTTAGCCCAGTAGTGATCAGCTCTGGCCCTCCATGTCACCTAAAAACCAAACAATAACTTTGCGCATAGTATAAAATAATATTATAAATGAAAGGCTGCAGCACCTAGAAAACAAATTAACGATAGAGAATGAAGTGTGCTTCCCCTTTAAGAATGATAAGAACACTGATCTCAATACATAATATCAATAAACAATAGTGAATAAAACAATAGAGGATGAACCATAAAAGTCCCAATAAAAAAAGTCCCGAAGAAGTGTTTCATCACTGCCAGGAAGACAATCTTCAATACTTAATAAAGGAAACCTCTACTTTCATTATAATGTGGTATGACATACAGTATACAATTGCTACATAAAGTCATTTTGTAATATAACATTATTAAGCATTAGCTTTCAATTTCAATATGAAGCCAGCCAAAATGTTTTAAAACTGAATAATAAATGTCTCCTTGCAGCCATGCTGTACCAAGCACCCCAGATATCTAATTTCTTGCTCATTCAACTGTCTCTTATTGTTTTTTTTTCCAATCAGTTTTTTTTACAACACTGGGACAAACTGTGAAGCAGACAGACTCCTTCAATAAGCACTCCTATTTTGGTTAGAGAAAATTAGGGAATGAGCCTGTTTATTTTATACAGAGCAGAAACAGGGACAGTGCTTAGAAAGATCAGGTTCCAGACAAGGAAGGATAGCTCAAAGAAGAATCCTTCTTCACTTCAAACACTCCGGTAAGCAGTGCGGAGGTGTGGAGCCAGTGCAGAGAAACATACTCTGCCTTTATAAAGAAGGGACCCTACCCTTGGTAACGGAAGCTGTCCCTCAGTATTATCTGGAATGCTTATATGTGTAGTGAAGGACATTTTATCTGTTGCTTCAACCAAACTGTGCAAGATTTGTATAAAACACATCAGTACGCACGTTGTGTGCACGCATTTCCTCCCAATCGGTGGTGGCTGGTGCTTTTTATTTTGGGGGTGGCAAACAATCCACTCTGCCCCCGTTCGGGTCACGAACCGTCAGTCAGTCGGGGCCCCACACTTACACCATCTCGCAGGCAGCTTTTCTTCCCTGCATCTCCACCCTTCTTTCCTTTGTGCGAGGTGTCTCTCCTCCCTCCTCCTTCCAGCCAATCCAATCAGATTTCCATTCGGCCAATCGGGAGATGGGCCTCATGACCCGCTTCCTGATTGGCCAGGAGGAGAATCAGTATTACAATCCACTCTGCCCCCGGTCAGGTCACAGACGGCAACCCTCCCCGTCAGTCAGTCGGGGCCCCGCACTTACACCATCTCGCGGGCAGCTTTTATTCCCTGCATCTCCACCTTTCTCTCCTTTGTGTGAGGTGTCTCTCCTCCCTTCTCCTTCCAGCCAATCCAATCAGATTTCCATTCAGCCAATCGGGTGATGGGCCTCATGACCCGCTTCCTGATTGGCCAGGAGGAGAATCAGTATTACAATAGCAAATATTTGCTATTCATTCGCTATTGTCACACAACTGGGTGGGCTTCGGGCGCACTGGGGCGCCCCTAATGGACGGGCCGCCATTGCTCTCAATACAAAGTACCTAGGTCCCCAATTACAAATTTACTAACAGACATATCAGTATGGATTTCATACCACTTCTCATAACTCAATCTTTCCAAAATTTAGCTCAAACTTTCCTCGCCCCTGTGCCATCCTTCCTTCACTTTTCCACAGAGATCAACAGCACAGCTTTCAGTTCAGAGTCCATGTTATCTTGGACTCTGACCTCTCCTTGTGGCCCCACATCCAATCACTGTCTTAATCTTGCCTCAGTAATATTTCCAAAAAAATTATGTTTAACCAATGACACCACCAAGCTACCAATTCACTCCCTTGTTATCTCTCATCTCATCTACTGCAACTCCTAGTTGGTCTACCTGTGCACAGGCTACCCCTTTTTCAGTCTTTCATGAATGCGTTTTTGAAACTCTTCCACCTTACCAAATGCTAAGCAGGGCTGTTGTTAGAATTTACGGGGCCCTATACAGCCTACCTGACAGCCAAAAAAAACATCAAAACAATATTTTCACAAAAAATACACTAAAATCATCATTAGCGGACACAAACCAAGCATAACTTACAACATTCCTGCCAAATCTAAAAGATAAATGAGTGTAAATGAGGTCTTGGGGCTCGTTCACATAGGTGCTGTGGCCTGTACAGGTGTGTGGATGCAGAGGTATGGCCAAACAGTGCTTGCTGCATCCTCATAGACAGATGGCTCCAGCCGCACAAACAACCTGCTTATTCACACTGTATGAGCCAGATAACCCTGTGAATGACCACTTATTTTTTTTAATTATTTTTTAGAAATTTAAAAAAAAAAATTTTTAATTAAAAATTTTTTTTTTTCTTTTTTACAACTCTGTTGGGGGGTCTTGAGTGATATATTAGCCCCAGACATCTCACATTTAAGACAGAGAAAAAAAATTGAGCACACATATTCTTCAATTCTTTCTCTGCAGCCTCAGCTGCATTGCAGATTAATGAACAGAAGACAAAGGAACCTGTTTACATCCAACTGTCCATAGAGGAGAGTGGGCTGTATCTGTGTCCACTCTGCATAAGTGGAGTGGACACGGACCTGTCATCTTCCATAAACCTGTCTTCCGCCCGTGTTAAAGGGGCCTACAAGGTAAAAAGCTTTATTGGAACCGATAGTGCCAATAGTTCTACTCATATACAAGAGAATAAGCAGAGCACTGCAGCAAGGCAGTAGGGCTCCAAACATAGGAGGGAGGGGAGGGGGAGAGGATCGGTGTATAGCCTCCAGACTGCTGTCATACACTCAACTGGGTGGAACATGAAACAGCCACCGGGATACTCTACTCCAACTGGACTGGCACTCAAGTTTAAGTTATCATAGCAGTCTACTCACAGGACTTCCTCTTCTTCAGCTGTGAGTGGAAGATCCTGGCGGCTGTTTCATGTTCTGCCCAGCTGAGTGTATGACAGCGGTTTGGAGGCTGAGCTACATCACTAACCTCATCTCAAAATATCACATAAACCATCCTCTGAACTCCTCCCAGGACTTCCTGCTCTCTAGTTTCCCTGTCACCTCCTTCCATGCTCACCTCTAGGATTTCTCTAGAGCCTTTCTCATCCACTGGAACTCCCTACACAAATCTGTCCAGCTATTTGCTACCTTTTCCAACTTTAGGCAATCCCTGAAAACGATTTACTTTTCGTATTACTTTTCCCTCTTTTTTTGGTTATAAGTGCCCATGAGCAGAGCCCTCCTAACCCTATTATATAAAATTGTATTGTAACTGTTTTGTCTCTCTTTATATTGTAAAGTGCTGTGCAAACTGTTGATGCTATATAAGTACTGTACAATCATTCTAAAATTGAATAGCCCAGAACAAGTATGCAGATCAAGAGCTTTAGCTTCACTCTTTACCTGCTGCATGCTTGTTGCTGGCCAATGACAAAAAAAGTATTGAAGTCATATCTTTGGCAGCGGGGCAATTAGCTTTTTCAAAGCAAATGTCAGCAATAGCAGCTTGCACAAGTCTTCCAGCACAGAACTATAAGGGCTCATTCACACCAAAATCTGTTATTGTGCATTTTTGTTGTATTTTCCAGCACAGTGTTGATTCCTGACAATATGTTACATCTAAGTGAATTGAGGAAAGACATTTTCAAGCTGCCTTTTATGTGAATTGATCTGCATTTTCCTATTTAAGAGAATTGTGAGTACCCGTGTGCTGTGAGTACCCGTGTATTGTGAGTACCCGAGTGCTGTGAGTAAACGAATATTATGAGTACCTGTGTGCTGTGAGTACCCGTGTATTGTGAGTGATAGTGTCAGGGACCTAGTTGTTAGGAAATTGGACAGAGTATAATTCCTAATCCCTATTAAATTAGTGGGTATGATGACCGGTATGATGGTATAGAGATGCAACACAGTGTACATCTGTGCGGCATGTATGAGTTCCTTGATCATCTGATCGAGGGCGAATACTGCTGCGCAAAATGTAAGAACGGTGTTTCCCTGGAAGCCCAGGTTCTGAATCTAGGGCAGAAACTGTCAACACTGAGAAGACGCTCCATACTAAAGGAGAGTTGGGATCATACCCAGCAGGTGCTGGCAGGGGCCAGCACAGAAGCGGGTGGAGACAGAGGTACAGGCACCAGATCAGGGTATTCCCTATTTTGCAGAGATAGGGAGGGTAAAAAAGGGGGAGGGGTATGCCTGTATATAAAGAATGATGTACAAGTGAATGTAATGGATGATATTACTAATGGAGCAAGGGAGGAGGTGGAATCCTTCAAAGCTTCAAAGGGAGGAAACCAAGGGGAAAGTAATAATGGGAGTATGCTATAGGCCCCCTAACCAGAGGGAGGAGGGGGAGGCGGATCTACTATCACAGTTTGGAATGGTGGCAAGGATGGAAGTGTCATTATAATGGGGGATTTTAATTTTCCAGATACAGACTGGGCAGAAGGAACCACACATTCGGCTAAGGCTCTCCCATTCCTAAATGTCTTGCAAGATCATTTCATGGGTCAGATGGTAAATGCACCAATAAGAAAAAATGTGTTACTAGACCTACTGATTACTAACAATACAGATCAGATCGTGGATGTGGAAATAGGGGGCAACTTAGGAAACAGCGATCAGAGGTCAATTACTTTCAGCATAAATCACACAAATAGCCTAGGAAACACAAGGGTAATACAAAGACACTGAATTTCAAAAGAACCAACTTCCCTAAACTGTGCTCCTTGCTAGAAGATATTAAATATTAGGAACAAGGAACACGGAGGAAAAATGGGAAAGCTTCAAAAGCATATTGAATAAATTGAAGGGTATTGGTCAGTGCATCCCAATGGGACATAAATTTAAAAGAGCTAATAAAAGTCCTGGGTGGCTTAACTCCAACGTAAAATGCATATAAACGCAAAGGAGAAGGCCTTTAAACAATACAAGGCTGAGGGGTCATCATCAGCATTCCAACTTTACAAAGAATGTAATAAGAAATATAGGGGTGTAATCAGGGCGGCTAAGATTAAACGCGAAAGGCACATAGCGGAGGAAAGTAAAAAAAAACCAAGAAATTCTTTAAGTATATAAATAGTAAGAAAGGGAGGTCGGGAACATATTGACCCCATAAAGAATGATGAAGGCAATCTGGTTACAAAAGATGAAGAGATGGCAAAGGTTATAAATTTATTCTTCTTCGCAGTCTGCAAAGTTTATCCCCATGACACGACACAGGAAGCACCCTCATGGTTAACAGAGGATAGAATTAAAAATAGACTTGAGAAACGTAACATTAATAAATCACTGGGACCAGATGGCTTACACCCGAGTGTCCTTAAGGAAGTCAAGTGATTGCCAGACCATTGCTCCTAATTTTTACGAACAGTCTATTGACTGGAATGGTACCAGCTCATTGGAGAAAAGCCAATGTAGCACCAATATTTTAAAAAGGGCCAAGATATATCCCTGGGAACTATAGAACAATTAGCTTAATATCAATAGTTTGCAAGCTCTTGGAGGGGATGATAAGGGGATGATAAGGGACTATTTACAAGATTTTAGTAATAAAAACTGTAATATTAGCAGTAATCAGCATGGCTTCATGAAGAATCGTTCTTCATAGTTAGTAAGGTTGAATAAAGACATCAGTCCATCCAGTTCAACCTGATTGAGTGTCTACAATTGTCCCTATCCCTGTACATTGCACACTCACATCGGTCCCTACCCTCAAGGAGCCCACAATCCAAGGTCCCCATTCATATACTAGGGCCAATTTTTTTTGTACAGAAGCCAATTAACCTACCTGCATGGCTTTGGATTGCCAAACCAACCTATTAACCTTCTATGAGGAGGTGAGCTGCCATCTAGATAAAGGAAGGCCTGTAGACATGTTGTATCTGGATTTTGCAAAAGCATTCGATACAGTTCCCCATAAACATTTACTGTACAAACTAAGGTCCGTCAGCATGGACCAAAGGGTGAGTACATGGATTGAAAACTGGCTACGAGGCGAGTCCAGAGGGTTGTGATAAATGATGACTAGGAATGTATCGGTGTAGAAAGCGGGATCCCCGGGGTTCTGTACTAGAACCAATCCTATTGGATGGGATAAACAGCTCAATCTCAGTATTTGCGGATGCTACCAAGCTAAGCAGAGCAATAACTTCTATGCAGGATGTGGAAACCTTGCAAGAAGATCTAAACAAATTAATGTGGTGGGCAACTACATGGCAAATGAGGTTTAATGTTGAAAAATGTAAAATAATGCATATGGGTGCCATAAATATGAAAGCAATCTACTCACTAGGGGAGAACCACTGGGGGAATATAGGATGGAAAAGGACCTGGGGTCCTAGTAGATGACAGGCTCAGTAATGGCATGCAATGCCAGGCTGCTGCAAGGAAAGACAACAGAACGTTGGCAAACATTAAAAAGGAGATTCACTCCAGAGATAAAACAATATTTCTCCCACTGTGTCCATCTGCAGCAATGTCATTTCGGGACACTTTGGGTCCAGAGACCCCAAATTTTGGCTGCAGCTAGGGGGCATCTAGGAACCATTAACTACCAAGTTTGGGGGACCTATGGCTGCAAATGGGCACAGTGAGGCATGCAAATGGGCACAGTGAGGCTGCAAATGGGCATTGTTGACCCTCTTTTACAGTAGCTGCGCATTTCTCATTTTTTTGTGGTAAAATTAGGTGCCTCGGCTTATATTCGGGTCGGTTTATACTCAAGTATATACGGTATGTCTTTTTTCAACCTCACCAACTATGCAACCAACTATGTAACTAAGAATTGAGAGGGGTATATTAAAAATGCAATACGCAACACGAATGTGTTAATGCAATTTGCATTTTCAAACACATCTGATGTTGATGATGAGCCCTAAAGCTGACCAGATATATACATTGCAACCTAATTTTTCTGACTTTCTACTGCTGGCATTCTTTTGTTTACATTTCAGCTCTCAGTGGGGAAGCCCACTGACAGCTGAGTCATCGGTTGTTAAGGAGGCGGCGGCCGGCTTCCTAGCCCACCGCCGTGACCAGATATTCTTCACACAGAATTTAAATCGGTCGATCGACCATTCCAAATTCAAACCGTTTGAAAATTTGAAATTCGTTAAAAAACGAACAAACAAAATTAATTTCAATGAAATTCATTACTATTTCGGTCGGAGATTCGGGTTACATCCGAATTTCTGAATAACACAAACATTTGTCCTAATTTACATTCGGACTGAAAATAATTGCATATGTAAAATGTTTGGCCTGGTGGCAGGGTCTTTTTAAAGTGGGTCTTTAAGGGCCAGTTCACACCACAATTTCTGCTTTTTGGATGTGTTTCTGCATGTGCACTTTTGATGCATTCTGTTGTCATTTTTCTCCCCTTTTTTTCTTTCATCTCAGTTTAGGGCATGTGTGTTCCCGTGCATGTTTCCAGCATTTTGCCATGTTCCAGATGTATTCTATACAGGAAAAATGCAACAGGTTCTACTTTTTGTTGACTGCACTGGAAGGCACTGCACTGGTGTGAACTAGGTTTACTGGAATACATGGATAACACTGTGCATGTGTATTGGATGCACATTAAAAATGCACTGGACTGCATCTGGTGTGAACCAGCTATAAATCCAAAAAGGACGACCAAGCAGTCGTTTTAGCAGATCCAAATATATAATTTCATTTGCAATAATACATTACAAATATTTCTCTACAGATGCAATAACATATACAATCTTGATGATTTACCTTGAAAGTGAATCCTAATGACAAGAAACTGCACTACATATGGTTAGGCAGAACTTACTTTCTGATTCATATAATATGGGTCTAGGTCCTCCAGTGGCTCTGATGACATTCCAGGTGGTATGTCACCATATATAAATGGCAGACTTTTGCCCGCTTCCAAGTCACTGCTTGGCTTTGGGCCATTGTCGTCGTCGTCAAGTTTGTGCTCTTGTTTAGGTTTCTTAGCTTTTTCCTCTGTGATGCGTTTCTCGATAGCTTCGAGGGATTCCCTGGTGAAAAAGCGGATGCTGTCGGGTCCTGGTGGTACAAGTCGTGCCTGCGCCATCTTTTCATCCTGCAACTTTTAAATTTACTGCTTGGCTCCTTTCATAATGGAATTCTGAAACGATTGAGAAAGAAACACAATATTAGCCAGGTCAGCTAACCTACACATGGAATTAAGTATAGGGCTAGCAGAAAATAAAACTTCACTCATGTAAGAAGCAACGCAAGCCAAAAAAGATACACTTCTTATTCATTCATTTTTGGAATTGGAAGCAAAGTACTCTGAATACATTGGCCAGGCAACCCAGGAAACTCAATTTCTTTTTGGAAGATTCCACAAACAGCATTAAAAACTGCAAAGTTTCTGACTCTTCCATAGTTCAAAACAAAAAGAAAACCGTATTGGCGCAGCGGTCTTACAAGCACACTTTTTTTTGGAACAAATTCAAAAATAAGACAATAGTGAAGTTAGTCCAATTTTTTTTATATTGTGAAAGATAATATTACGCCGAGTAAATTGATACCCAACATGTTACGCTTCAAAATTGCACCTGCTCATGGAATGGCGTCAAACTTTTACCCTCAAAAATCTACATAGGCGACGGTTAAAAAATTCTACAGGTTGCATGTTTTGTGTTACAGAGGAGGCATAGGGCTAGAATTATTGCTCTCACTCTACCGATTGCTCTCACTCTACCGATACCTCAAATGTGTGGTTTGTGTGGTTTGACCACCGTTTTCATATGCGGGCGCTACTCACGTATGCGCTCGCTTCTGCGCGCGAACTCGTTGGGACGGGGCGCTTTAAAAAAATAAATAAAAATGTCTTATTTATTTTACTTGATTTTATTTATTTTTTCAGTTAAAAAAATAAATAAAATTGAGTCACTTTTAGTCCTAGTACAAGGAATGTAAACATCCCTTGTAATAGAAAAAAAGCATGACAGGTCAAAAAGTCCTCAGATCTCATATTTGGACTAAAATGCAAAAAAAAAAAAAAGAATTGTCATTTGAAAAATGACATTGAAAAAATGTGGCTTTAAGAGGTATGGGCGGAGGTGACGTTTTGACGTCGCTTCCGCCCTACTATGGTATGGAGACGGGTGGGGGCCATCTTAGCCTCACTCGTCTCCATACCAAGGATGTGAAAGGACCCAATCGCCTCCGCCGCTACCGACGGCTCCGGTAAGCAGGCACAGGGCGCGTGAGAGCATCGGGAGGGGGGTGGTACCTCTCCCGCCGTTGATAATGGTGATCTCACTGCGAATATGCCGCAGAGACCACCATTATCGTAAAGAGGACCGGCTCCTGAAAAGATGGATATCTCGGTTGTGGCAGCAGCTGCTGCCGTTACCGATATATCCACCTTCAAACTGCCGACGTATATCTACAGGAGCCGGTCGGCAAGTGGATAATGATGTATTCTGGCCATGGAAATGAATTAACACTCAGGTGCTAAAGGCGCCTAGCATTAATGAATGTTTGAAAGCGTTTAGCGGCATCAAGTGTTTTTTCTAAAAAAAACTCTGCTGCTTCTGGATGCACTGGCAGTGTTTTCTTTTTACCTGCCCTAAAAGCTCCTGCCACTAAACACTGCTAAAAGCCTATAGTGTGCATGGACACATAGGTGTTGATTCACTAAGGCTGCTTTCACACTGGGGCATCGCTGGTAAAGTGCTGCTATTTTTAGTGGCGTTTTACCGTCATTTTTGCAGAGGTTTTCGGCCGCTATCGGTGCGCTTTTAACCCACGCTAGTGAACAAAAAAGGGATAAAATGACCCGCAAAGTGCCACTGCAGCGGTTCGGCGGCGCTGCCCATTCATTTCAATGGGCAGGGGCGCTTCAGGAGGTTTTTTTTTTAATGTCCTGCCAGCGCATGGGGAGACATTTTTCAGGCACTTTAGGCTACTTTCACACTAAGTCACTTTACAAGAGCTACATGCTAAAAATAGTGACTGCATCGCGCCTGTAAAAAGCCTCACCTGTCTCTTCAGTGCTTTCACACTGGAGCGGTGAGCTTGCAGGACGGTCAAAAAAGTCCTGCAAGCCGCATCTTTGCAGCGCTGTAGGAGCGGTGTATACACCACTCCTAAAGCCCCCCTGCCTATTGAAAATAATTTGATCAACCTATTTCGTTCATTAAACGAATTAACTAAAGTAGAGGCAATATTTCGATGGGCGGATTCTCCCCAGAATTGTATATCGCAATTTTATAAAGCTTTGCTGTCTTTTCAAGAGACTGGATATCCAATGTATCTAACTCGTTGGGACACGGACCTACAATCCAGTCTTGATAATACACAAAGAGTCAAGATTCTGATACTTTCTCACGTTACCTCCCTTTCTTCCAGAATAGAGGAAATTAACTATAAAATTGCTTGTTAGTTAGTACTATACACCTGTTAAGTTGCATTCGATGTTCTCTTCTAATCCCCCTCTATGCTGGAGAGAATGTGGAGGCCGTGCTACTCATGGTCATATCTGGTGGCCATGCACTTTTATTCAAAAATATTGTCAGACAGTTATTAATATGGCTTCTATAATACAAAAAGATATAATCCAGTTTGATCCTTAGGTTATTCACAATCAATATCTAGATATAAAAACTCAATAACCCCGCATTTGCTAAACACGGCAAAATCCTTAGTACTGGAAACAAAAGTCTAAACCGAACTTAGCTCAATGATTAGTGGTTACGAAAAATAGATCATATATGTCATAAAGAAGAATTTAGGTACAATACCAAGGGCATGGTTGACACATGACAGATATGGGCATGTTGGTTTTATTTTAAAACGACTTTGTTATATTATAATACGATATCAGATCCCTGATATTATAGTATTCTAATGACATAAAGTTGTCAGATGATATAATATATAATATTTGGATAGATATGGTGCAATAGAGGTTCAATACTCTTGTAATTTCTAACCCCAGGCCTGGAATAGAACCAGCGCATTGGCATTTATCCCCCCCCCCCACTTTTTTTTGTCCATCCTCTTTCCCTCCTTTCCTATTCCTCCCCCTTCTTTTTGTTTTTGCTTTTGTTGTTTTGTTAAAAAATAAAAAAAATGCTCTATAAGCAGAGATATTAATATTTAAATAATATATTTGCTGTTTGTTTGAATTGTTACTTTTTTTTCTCTTTCTGTAAGAGCTAAAATGCATAACAATATTTTTCTGTTGTTTTTGTATTTGTGTTTGAAATGGCAATAAAAAGTGATTACCGTATTTACCCCTCTTAAAATCATGGGAAAATCGTGGGTGCGTGTCATACGCCGATCCCCACTGTCTGTGAGCCGAAAATAGCGAGCGGCGCCGAAAAATAGCTATCACCACCGAAAAATACAGAGCCGAGTGCCCGGCTCCGCTCGCAGTCCCGCCTCCCTGTCGTTTCTGGAGCGAGCGCTGCAGAAAAAGACCGAGCCGACTGTATTGAGTACAGCCGAGTACACGGTCTATCTCGGCGGTGGGAAATTTAAACATGGGCAAGGCTGCAAACGGCGCTGGGCAAGCTGCAAATGACACTGGGCAAGGCTGTAAATAGACACTGATCATTCTGCAATGACTGACAAGGCTGCAGATGGACACTGATAAGGCTGCATTGATGGGCATTTAAATGTAAGTTTTTTTTTCCTTAACCGCTTCCCGACCGCCCACTGCATATATACGTCAGCAGAATGGCACGGGCAGGCAAAATCACGTACCTGTACGTGATCCTTTAAATGCCTGCCCGTGGGTCGCGTGCGACCCGGTCGGGAGCTCCGTGACCCCGGCCGCGGGACCAGCGGACCCGATCGCCGCTGGTGTCCCGCGATCGGGTCACGGAGCTGAAGAACGGGGAGAGGTATGTGTAAACAAACCTCTCCCCCGCGCTTCCTACTCTGCCTGTCATTGATTGGCTGTTCCCGGTCATCGGGAAAGCCGATCAATGACGTCAGATGTCAGTCCCGCCCCCTAATGTAAAAAAACACACACACGTCACAGCCCATAACCCCTCCCCCTAGTGGTTAACTCTTTCACTACAACTGTCATTTATACAGGAATCAATGCATTTAAATAGCATTGATTGCTGTATAAATGACAATGGTCCCAAAAATGTGTCAAAAATGTCCGATGTGTCTGCCAAAATGTCGCAGTCACAATAAAAATCGCTGATCGCCGCCATTACTAGTAAAAAAAAAAAATATTAATAAAAATGCTATAAAACTATCCCCTATTTTGTAAACGCTATAACTTTTGCGCAAACCAATCAATAATCGCTAATTGCGATTTTTTTTACCAAAAATATGTAGAAGAATACGTATCGGCCTAAACTGAGGAAAAAAAATGTTTTTTTATATATTTTTTGGGGATATTTATTATAGCAAAAAGCAAAAAATATTGCATTGTTTTCAAAATTGTCGCTCTATTTTTGTTTATAGCGCAAAAAATAAAAACCGCAGGGGCGATCAAATACCACCAAAAGAAAGCTCTATTTGTGGGAAAAATAGGACGCCAATTTTGTTTTGGAGCCACGTCGCACGACCGCGCAATTGTCAGTTAAAGCGACGCAGTGCCGAATCGCAAAAAGGGGCCTGGTCCTTTGGCTGCCAATTGGTCCGGGGCTGAAGTGGTTAAACTTCCCTCCTAAAAGTTTTTTCCCTTAAAATGCCCTCCTAAACTTGGGGTGCGCCAATAAATACGGTAAATAAAAAAGAACTTTAACCAATACATTACTTTCAGAAGAATATGGAAGGGAATGAATTTCTGTTGGGTTATTACTGTTTTCTGTGTTCTCACTGGGGAGATTTTCAATCACTTCCTGTCCCAGTGACACAACAACATATAATAATAATAATAACAAAAAAAATTATTCAACAGGAAAAAGGTAGCAAAAAGCATAGCCAGTGTTCTAGCTGTTTAACACTCTACAAATGGAAATGTATTTAATTGCAGCATTTTACACCATAGGAGAACTTCCCTTATTTCCTGAAATGATGAAATAAATCTTTTCAATGGGGACACAGACAGCAATAATAACCTGACAAAGGTTGTAACTTTTTTCCTCTCTCTGACAGAAGATATTTTGGTAATGCAATGATTTTGGGCCCTTGTTTTTGGCAACAAAAACTTACCAAATAGTGATATTTCAGTGGTGTAACTTTTTTTCCCAATTTCTCTAGGAGCACTAGTGGTAATTCCTGGACTGGGAAATCACAGGGCCTTTAGAGCAGTGTTTTAGTGGGGCACCCATTTACTCTTACAATTCTGTTGGTGGTTAAAGATAGAGGGACTATAACAGATGACTATAGGGGTCTTGCATTTCTTTCTTTATATTGAAATCTGCCTTAAATCTAGGTTCACATCTATGCGGCTGCGCTTGATGCGTTTTTCAGGCACGTTTTTTGGTGCATTTTGCATTTTTAAACTAGCGTTTTTTATCATAGGAATGGATGGTCTTTTTCTTTCATTTTATCTTATCAAAGACGTACGAAACTGAACACAATGCTAGGTTAACATCTAGGTTCACAAGAATCGAAACACCCCCGGCGTGCGTGATGACGTCACCGTTATTATTCCACCCTATGTTTTTTATACGCATAGACGTCTTCCTGGGGCTTGCTGCCTACTGGCAGACTGGAGCCATGTGGTGTTTTGATTCTTGTTTTTTTAAATCTATGCTTGTGAGTACCTGCTTTTAATTAATTAAACAGGAAAATTTAGAAAATGATGCTATGCTATGGGCTTCATTTATTTTCTTATGTTTGAGAACTTGTTGGTCCTGTGAATGGCGTACCACTAACAGTATCATATTGGAATAATTTGTACCTAATAAGCTGTGCCCTGTGGAAGCAATAAAGTACGAGCTGACCTCCAATATATTGAGGTCTGATACTCTGGCAAGAGGCTTTTTATAATTGGTGGTGGTGACAACACAGCACAACGCACAAGTTTCTATCGCAGCCACACTTGGAGGTATATCGTACTTGCACTGTTTATTCATCAGTGAATAGACGTTTAATGTTTTTTCGCAAATTATTTGCTGACATACAGGCTCAATAATGTTTGTGTATTTTAATTGCAATGGTTACCATTTGTGATGTTTATGCAGATTGAAGCAAGGTTTAACCACTTGCCCTCTGGAAGATTAACCCCCCTTCATGACTAGGCCAGTTTTGGCGACACGGCACTGCATTACTTAAACTGACAATTGCGCGATCGTGTGACGCTGTACCCAAATAAAATGTGTGTCTCTTTTTTCCTACAAATAGAGCTTTCTTATGGTGGTATTTCATCACCTCTGGTTTTTATTTTTTGCGATATAAACAAAAAAAGACCAACAATTTTGAAAAAAAAAAAAAAAAAAAAAAAAAAACATCTTTTACTTTCTGCTTTAAAACATATCCAATAAAAAAAAATCTAATTTCTTCATTGATTTAGGCCAATATGTATTCTGCTATATATTTTTGTTAAAAAATAATCCCAATAAGCGTATATTGATTGGTTTGTGCAAAAGTTAGTTAGTTATTGTCTACAAACTATGGGATATTTTTATTTATTTTTACTAGTAATGGCGGTGATCAGCGACTTATAGCGGGAATGCGATTATGCGGCGCACAAATCAGACACTTACACTTTTTGGGGACCAGTGACACTAATGCCCCGTACACACGGTCGGATATTCCGATGGAAAAAGTCTGATCGGATTATGTTGTCGGAAAATCCGATCGTGTGTGGGCTCTATTTCCGACAGAAAAAATTTGAGAGCAGGATCTAAAATTTTCCGACAACAAAATCCGATCAGACTTTTTCCGTGTGTATAGAATTCCGACGAACAAAGTGCCACGCATGCTCAAAAGAAATTTGGAGACGAAAGCTATTGGCTACTGGCCTCTATGTAGTCCCGTCGTATGTGGTGTACGTCACCTCATTCGGAACGATCGGATTTTCCGACAACTTTGTCCGACCGTGTGTATGCAACACAAGTTTCGGACAAAATCCGTTGGAAAAAATCTGACGGATTTTGTGGTCGGAATGTCCGACCGTGTGTACGGGGCATAATACAGTGATCAGTGCTATATATAAAAAAAAAAAAAGCACCGTCACTGTTCTAATGACACTGGCTGGAAAGGTGTTAACATCAGGGGTAATCAAAGGGTTAACTGTGTGCCTAACTGGTGTTTTCTTACTATGGGGGAGGTGCTTTCACTAGGGAAAGGCATAGATCGGTGTCCTTGCTTTGCAGGAACACAAGATCAAGGCCTTCTGTACTGACAGAACGGACACCTGAGTTGTTTACATAGGAAGACCGCCGTTGTCCCTCTGTACCAAAGGATCGTTGGGTGCCGGCGGACATTGAGTCTGTGGTACCCGCCGATCAGCTCCTGCTGTGTATAATCACAGCAGGAGTGCGCCGTTGGTGGTGCGCATGTGCGCGCCCCAGACCCGAACGTGACGGTTCACGTACCATGTAATCCGGTGCAGCCGTGTCACTTTACTTTATGTATATCTAAGTTATACGGTTGGCAAGTGGTTAAACTTACACTGCAACACACATTTTATTTTTACTGAAATGAACAGGCTGCCCTTCATGAGGAATGCGCGGTGACTGCTTTAAAATGCGCGCACGATCAGTCGCACCTGTAGGCATGAAGCAAACCTTAAAATGATTAATTACTCAATATAAAAACAAACATAGCCAGTATTACAAAACAGTGCAAAACACCGGATGAATCATAATACAAAGTTGCAATTAGTTTTCCTGTAGACTATAAAACCCAATCAAAAACATTGCAAAAAAAAAAGAAAAAAATTAATAAAATCAACATGTTCTTCATACAGCTCTAAAAAGCAATATAAAAATATGACAACAAAAGCTTCAGCCTGTAATTTGCATCTAATTTAATGCAGACGTGTGTTAGACTAATTCATATTTTTGAACTAGATCACAATACTCATTATCTTAGACTCTATTACATTGTATTCATTTTTCTGAAATTTTCCTTTAAAGTTTAAACAATTACAATTCCAGATTACATTGCTACTTAAAGTGGTACTAAACCCAGGACACTGCATTCACAATATCTGGTCTCCCACAGTACACAGAATATAGAAATGCAATTATTTTAGTAAATATAAACGGCTAAATACCGTTTCTCATCAGCAGTATATAGCAGTCTTGAGACTTCTATCAGTGTCTGGTTAAAGCTTGTAGGAGAAGTTCTCATTCTCCTCTGACTGTTCTATGAGGCTGCATGACCTCTGACCCTCTGTCTGATTGGTGCTGATTGGTCCTGTGCTGATCACATGCACTCTTCCAAAAAAAAAATACTCTTATGCCACATATGCACGATCGGAAATTCGGCCAGCAAAAGACCGATGAGAGCTTTTGGTCGGAAAATGCGACCATGTGTATGCTCCATCGGACTTTTGCTGGCCAAATTCCCGCCACCAAAAGATTGAGAGCAAGTTCTCAATTTTTCGGTCGGAAAAAGTTTTGATCGTCTGTACCAATTCCGACCTGCAAAATTCCTACGCATGCTCGGAAACAATTTGACACATGCTCAGAAGCATTGAACTTAATTTTCTCAGCTCGTCGTAGTGTTGTACGTCACCGCGTTCTTGGTGGTCAAAAGTTCAACAAACTTTTGTGTGACCGTGTGTATGCAAGCCAAGCTTGAGCGCAATTCTGTCGGAAAAACCATCCAAGTTTTTTCCAACGGAAAATCCGCTCGTGTGTACGGGGCATAACAATACAGACCAAATAGAGCATGTGCAGAGTGCCCCCAAAGCTCTGTTCTATCAGCAGATAGATTGGGGACAGTGGAAGAAGGGGAGGATCAGAGAAGACAGGATCAAACAGCATTTTTAAATAATGCAGAGGATTAACCCCTTAAGTTCCACCGTGAGTATAACAAGCACGCTTTACTGCATATACAGACGGATGTTACTGTTGTAGGTTTAGTAACACTTTAAGGCTCCATTCACATGAATGCATCTCCAAAGTCGCACTATTTCCAGTGCGATTTTGGAGCATAGTTTTTGATGCGACTTTTGGTGTGACTTTGATCTGACTTTACATTCTCTTGACCAAAGTTGCCTTAAGCCTAGGTTCACATTGGTCCAATCTGGCATGCAATTTGACATGTCACATTAGCGGGTATTGCCGGCAATGAAATCGCCTAAATTGCTGCGGCGCCGACTTCGCAGTGCCCCACCGATTTCTAAAAGTAGTTCCTGTACTACTTTTGGCGACTTGGGGGGCCAATTTGAATAGACATCTGTGCAGGAACTCGCACAGATGTCTGTCAAATAGCTCCTAAAGTCAGACATTGCCGGGTTGAAATCGTGTTCAGCTGCACGTTTTCTAGCTCGCAGCAATGTGAACCAAGTTTGATGTCCAATGGTGAATGGAGTGAATGGTGAAAGGACCACTCTCACAAAAAAAAGTTTTATTCTTATAAATGTTTGTTGTAATGATAGAATTTTGTATATGCATTTCTCCTGGATGTTGGTTTTCCTATAGCCATAGACGTGCACACAGGGTGTGCACCTGGGTACTGATTCCCTCTGCTGCCTGCCCCCCTCCCCGCATCGCCACTGGTTGCTGTGAGGGATGTTTCAGGATGTACAGCAAGGGAAGGGGCTGATGAATATGTAATTTACAGGCCCCTTCATTTCCCATATAAACACAAAGAGTGATTGGTACAGATCGCTCCTGTGTCCATTCATAACTGAAGTATAGTAAACTGTGTTGTTTCAGTTTGTGAATAAACAGGAAGCCACTCAGCACAGAACACTTCCCATGCATTCACTGTCCAGTACATCTAAGGCTGCAGAGAAAGAGAATGGGGAATCTATGTTCTCAATTCCATTCTCTGTCTCAAAAGTGAGACATCAGGGGTCTGTTTAGACCCCTGATATTTCACCAAAGCCCCCCACTGGGGTTCCTAAAAAAACGGTAAAAAAAAAAAAGATAAAAAATAATAATGAAAAAAAAGAATTAAAAAAAATTGTCAAAAATAGAAAAATAAAATACATAACCGTCCACTACTCTACTGACGCCGTCCACTGTCCCACTGCCACAGCCACTACTCTACTGACACCATCCACTGTCCCACTGCCACAGCCACTGCTCTACTGACACCATCCACTGTCCCACTGCCACAGCCACTGCTCTACTGACACCATCCACTGTCCCACTGCCACAGCCACTGCTCTACTGACACCATCCACTGTCCCACTGCCACAGCCACTACTCTACTGACACCATCCACTGTCCCACTGCCACAGCCACTACTCTACTGACACCGTCCAGATGCACACCATAATGCAACAAGCTGTGCACACCCATGCCTATAGCCTACTCTATTCTTTTACAGGTTTGCTCGCGTACAACCGCATATAGTAAATCTGTGTACAAAGTGTACATACTTTCTGCATTTGATTAAAGTGGTTGTATACCCAAATTTGAAATTTTTACCTACAGGTAAGCCTATAATAAGGCTTACCTGTAGGTAAAATGTATATCTTCTAAACCTGTACAGTTTAGGAGATATTCCCTTTCAACGTAGCTGCTGACATCAGCAGCGAATGCACTCTGAATGCCCGGCCGAAGGTTTGGCAGACGCTGCCGGACCTTGCCGGGAAGAAAACTCCAGCACGCATGCGCGGGAGTGACGTCATCACGGCTCTGGCCACTCACAGCGCCGGAGCCGATAACCCGAAAGACATGCCGAGGGCAAGATGTCAGCACCCTCGGCGTGGACCGGGCTCCGATACGGGGGCTTCTTTCTGCTGCATACTAGCTCATTATGCCTTTGCCTTGCAGGGTTTTTTTTTTTATGTGCGGGTATACAACCGCTTTAATACACCCATACACAATACACAGGTTTATGTGAGTATCAGCATATACGTGTGTACAGTCGCACACAGCCAATCATGTCTAGGGGCATCTGTACGCAGCACCTGAGCTTCCTGGGTACAGAAAAATCCAAGATTTGATGTACTCCCTAATTTGCTTGTGTGCATGAGGCCTAAGAGTTAGTACAGATTGTTGCATTGCAGTAATGCACATTAACACACTACATAGTAATGCAATAAAATAAGCGTGCCAATGCAGTGACACCCCAATGTATTGAGCCACTGCACAACAATGCATACCTCCCAACATTTTGAGATGGGAATGAGGGACACCTACTAGCAAATGTATGTAGGGATAGGACACGCCCCCTGTAACACCCCCTTAAAGGAGAATTAATCCCCAAAAAAAGGTTAATTAAATCCACAAGGGCTTTTTTTTACCTCTAATATTCCTTTGTATTGGCTTTTAAAATGTACAAATGCAGCAATTTAGAAATCAGATGAAAGGTTTAGGGCTGGAAAACACTTTTTGAAAGATAAAAAGTGCATTTTATATACAACTTTATAGATCAGACCAAAATGAGGGACAAATGAGGAGGAATGAGGGACAGAGGGACATTGCTCCATATCAGGGACAGTCCCTTGAAATCAGGGACAGTCGGGAGGTCATGGGCGTCCGCAGGTAGGGGCAAGGGGGGGCTAGTGCCCCCCCCTGGAGCAAGGTGTCCGCACATGGACACTCAGGGGCAGTGGCGGAATTACTAGGGTCGCACCAGTCGCACTTGCGACTGGGCCCTGGAGTTCTGCCCATGTGGGGGGCCCAGCAACCCCGGATGTGGCTCCGGGGTTGCTGGCTGCAGTTATGAGCAGAGAGCGTCTATTACACTCTCTGTCACACTGCTCGGACCCCGCACTGACAGCCCGCCCTCCTTGCACGGACGTCGGAGAGGAAAGAGATACAGAGAGCAGGATCTTCTCCTCCCACCCTCCTCGTGTGTTTCCCGTGGCCCCGCCCACATTCCAATCCTTGGCAGCTCCGTGCTTTGCAAAGGGAAACTCCAGCAGCCTGCAGGTAGATAGTGGAGGAAAGGCCAGCTTGTACTATGGATGCTGCAACCCTTCACAGAGGATCCACAGCTCTCCAGGTCAGCCAATCGTTTTGCTTCCTAATGAAACTTCTCAGTGAAAAGAAAGCAGCACACAGGTGGGTCAGTCATTGATGGGACTGAGTGTGTTGTCCCCTCCAGAGCCCCTCAACCAACACAGCAGCCCACTGGGGTTTCCCTAGTGTGGTACACTACAAGCCCCAGCATGCTCTGTCAGCCTATGGCTACTTTCAGACTGGGGCAAGCATCGGCAGTAAAGCGGCACTATTTTTAGTGACGCTTTACCGTCGTTTTAGTGGCACTATTCGGCTGGTAGCGGGGCGGTTTTGACCCCTGCTAGCAGCCTAAAAAGGGTTAAACACGCCCGTAAAGCGCCATTGCAGCAGCGGTTTGGCAGCGCTGCCCCATTGTTTTCAATGGGCAGGGGCGATTTAGGAGCGGTGTATACAGCACTGCAAAGATGCAGGACTTTTCTTTTACCGTCCTGCAAGCGCACCACTCCATTGTGAAAGCCCTCTGGCTTTCACACTGGAGAGACAGGAGAGGCTGGAGAGACAGGCGCTATTTAAAGTGCTGTATCGCCTGTAATGTTCCTCAGTGTGAAAGTAGCCTTAGTGTATGTATAGCACAGACTAGCTGACCAATCCAGAGCTCAAGCCTCCATCTATGGTAAGGGAAGTGTCCCCCCCCACCCTTCCTCTCTTATCTCGCCAGCCTCTTATGTAAGGGAGAGCTCTGTGGACTGTAATGTAAAGGGGGACTCTGATGTACGTGGGAGGCTTTGGTGAGCAGAAACCCCCTTACATCAGGATTCCCAGAGCACCTCTTACATCAGTTTCCCTTTACATTACAGTCCACAGAGCTCCCCCTTAGGGCCCTTTCACATGGGCGGACTCTGCCAAGCAAATCCACCTGCTCAGTGGGGGATCTCTCCGCTGATCCCCACCGAGCAGGCGGATGACATGTCCATGTCTGCTCCACTTGTGCAGAGTGGACACAGACTGCTGTTATCTATAGACCGAACTGACTGTCATTCAATCCGCTAGATGGATGGGGAGTGGATCTTCATCCATCTGTTTTCATTGGAGCGGATGCAGGCAGGTGTAAATGGACACGTCTGTTTACATCCGCCTCCCCATACAAAACAATGGGTGGTCCGATCAGTTCAAATGTGTAAAAGATGCCAGAAAGGGGTCCCGCTGCAAGACCATAATCAAGGGCCCCGTGATGGGAGAAAAGGACACCAGGATCATTAGAAAGGGACCCGGGACCAGAGGTCTGGGGGCCCTTCATGGTTCCTTGCACCGGGGCCCTGAAGGTTCTAGTTACGCCTCTGCTCAGGGGCCAGGCTCACCTTGGATGGGTGCAGAGCCGGCGCCAGCATGAGGAAGGAAAGGTGGCTGCCTTAAGGTGCCAGTAGAGGGAGGGCACTAAAGCAAAAGTCTCTCAAGAAAAGCTGATGCTGACGCCGGCCCCGCTCACACCTTTACCCAGTATAGCACAGGTCACACATCGTGCACCGTGACATGCAGCACCGCACTGTGATTCTGTGAAAATCAGCCGCTGCCTCCAGGTCACACTAGTTTCCATTTGCTCTCCGCTCCAGGCTGCTACTGCTCCTCCCCTCTCAGAGTCCCGGGTGAAGGGCAGAACAACCGCTTTTCTCTCTCCAGGCTCCAGCCCCGCAATGAACAATTCCCGCAGAAATGCCTCCAGTCCAGCACAGAGTCAACAATCGCCACTGAGCTGGAGACAATAGATGATGGGGAGGAGTCCAGTTAGACTAGGGGGAGGAGTCAGCAAGCACAGAAGCGGGGTCAGCATGGAGTGGAGGGATGAAAGGTAAATCTTGCTGCTTTGCTTTGCATAACATAGCCCGCTGACATGTACACCATGGGGACCATCTAGAGATGAGGAATAGATGGGAACATAGGGACAGAGTGCAAGGGAAAAATATAAATGGGGACAGAAAGGGACATGGGGCAAAACAGAGAAGATTACATGGGGACAGAGGGGCAGATCCACTTGCTCAGCTTGGGATCTCTGGGCTGATTCCCTGCTGAGCAGATCCCCCACAGCCCACTCTGCTCTATAGGTGGTGAGGTGTATAAAGACTTGTGTGTTTACATCCAACTGGCCTCCAATCCCATCTGCCCAGACAGTGGGGAACAGATCCCCTTCATTTGTTTTTGGCAGATTGGATTGGATGTAGGCGGGTGTCTGTTTACATCTATCACTCCAAAGAGGACAATGGAGGGTCTGATGAACTGACAAGCAAACCCGATCAGACCAATTGGTGCCAGGATGAAGGGGGGGGGGGGGGGATAAAATCCGAATCCCCAACCACTTGCTGGAGCTTCAGATTTTTAATGTGCTACAGACATGTCCTTTTAACACACTCCATGCTGCAATAGCCAGAAGTGTGTGTACTTTTGTAAATCCAAATGTTGGCTGATCCCTTCCACAACCCCCCCGCCACCTAGTCACCTATATGCTATTAGATAAGGGCTATAGGTTCCCTATGTGATAACAATAAAGTCATGAAAATAAATACATTTTAAAAAGGTTTAACTGTTTAAATGGACACATAAACAAAAAACATTTTTTTTAGAGGCCTCCCCCCACACACACATACAAAACACATGTTCTAGGTCACCTAGGTAGGAAAATTATGTTTACCCTACACATATATCACTGCACGCATCAGGATGAGGGCAATCATTTTTATTCTAAAATGATGACCTACTGGGATGAGATAGAGAGATGTAGATCCAGCTGGCGGGGCACCGGCATTGCCCACTCAAGCCCCTCCCCTCCATAATGTTGACAAAAAGGGGCGGAGCAATTGTGACCCTAAAATTATGCCCCCCCCTGAAAAAACTTCTGCGGACGCCCATGCGGGAGGTATGACAATGCACATGTGCTTCAGTACACCCCGATGCACAGACGTCAGCCATCAGTGTTCTGTGGTGCCCTGAGTTATTAAAAATACTGCAGGCCATTACAAGCTGCCTTGTGGTCAATCTGCAGCACGTTCAAATGAATGGGCTGTCTTACTGCAACACATGGTGAAGCACCAGAACAGTCTGAATGCAGCCTAATGCCGCGCACACACCATCGGAATTCTCGGCGGAAAAAGCTCTGATGGTTTTCCCGACGGAATTCCGCTCAAACTGTCATGCCTACACCCGGTCACACCAAATTCAAGAATTCCGTCAAGAACACGGTGAGATTCAACACTATGACGAGCCGTGAAAAAATTAAGTTTAATTAAGTTTAATTGTTTCCGAATTTTGCACGTCGGAATTGCTACAGACGATCGGAATTTCCGTTAGAAACCTTTTCGGTCTGAAAAATTGAGAACACGCTCTGAAATTTTTGCTGGCGGGAATACCCGCCAGCAAAATTCCTATGGAGCCTACACGCGGTCTCATTTTCCGATGAAAAGCTCTCATCGGTCTTTTGCTGGCCAAAAATTTCAATCGTGTGTACGCGGCATTAGAAAGGTAAGGCCTCATGCACACTTGGAACTTTGAGGGTTTTTAAACCCTCCTCAATGTTATCAGGTGTGTCCATGCCGGAGCGTTTTGAGGCAGAAAAATAAACATCACTTGCGCGCTCAGGAGAGATGCATTTCAGCAGAAAAAATGTCCAATGCACCTAAACTTGTCTAAACACTAGATGCGCTTAGTGCTTGAGCATTAATTTCAATTGTCAGAATAAATTAATATTCTGGCCAAAGGAATGATTGAATGCCCAACGCTTGAAGTGTCACTCTAAACTTGTGTGTAAAGGGGGCTTTAGGTGCGTTTTTATGCTGTTTATCTCCTGCCAGGAGAAAAGGTGAGTTGGGGAAATACGCAGTGTGCATGAGGCTTACCTTAAGAATAAAAGGTGAACGCAATACGCCCCCCACCAGTGTTGTGGTTTGTCCAGTGGCGGTGTGTCCATAAGAGCTCACGAGCACCGCCCTCTCTCTCCAGCCACCCCCTCTATCACCAATAGATAGATTCATGATATACAACGGCGGGGGTGTTTTTAAAGCATCTGATTAGAGCCATAGGCTCTAATAGGCGTAAAAAAAGGTAAACAGCAGTTCACCCAGCTGTGTTAGAAAAGTGAATGAATATTCACTTTTCTAACACTGAACCGCCTCTCCGCCAATCAGGTGCTTGGGTCTGTTAACCGTCACCTGATTGGCTGAAACGACAGGCGCTGTGATTGGACTCCTATCAGGCATCCAATCATAGGAGAGGACAGGAGGAGAGGATGGGAGAAGAAGACATCGAGGACATCGCTCGCCGCCCCACCCACTGCCCCATGGAGACGGTAAGTGCTGGGCAGATGGTGGGCGCAGTGGCAGCATTCGATGGGCACAGTGGGAGCGTTTGATGGGGCACAGTGGGAGCGTTTGATGGGGCGCAGTGGCAGCTTTCGATGGGCACAGTGGGAGCGTTTGATGGGGCACAGTGGGAGCGTTTGATGGGGCACAGTGGGAGAATTTCATGGGGCACAGTGGCTGCATTTGTTGGGGCACAGTGGCTGCGTTTTAAGGGGCACAGTGGCTGCGTTTGATGGGGCACAGTGGCTGCGTTTGATAGGGCACAGTGGCTGCATTTGATGGGCACAGCGAGGCTGCAATTGATGGTTTTTTTTTCTGAATTTCTCACTTTGTTTGCACCCCCCAAAAAATTTTTTTACCAGTGGCCACTGGGTTTGTCCTCTTAGTTGCAGATTTGTGACTGTGTTGCAAAGTTTGTAACCTGCAGATCCTGCCAGTAAAACCAATACCTGTTGCAGGCTGACAATGCTAAGCCACTGTCTCACAATTAGCAGCAACACTGTCAGCCTGCTGTGTCCACTCCTTTAGTCGGATGTTGGCTGCAATACAACCATGTAGCGCCATGTCCAAACGAAGGCAGGCTGACAACATTGTTGCCAATTGCAAGGCAGTGGATTAGCGTTGTCAGCCTGCAAATTCCTAGTTACTAGTTGCATCACCGGGTAACAAACGATTCACAATAAATTATTTCCTTAAAAAACTGTATACAGCGAGGCATGATGCCAAACATAGAAAAGTAGATTTAGGTCTCATTACACACTAGGATGCAGGGTGTCACACATAACGTATTTATCTGTGCATTGTCTAGCTATGCGTATAAGGCAGCCCATTAATTTTAATAGACTGCCATGCATGCAATAAATAAGGCAAAGTAGCTTATGCATCTGTAGCGCTACCCCCAGTTAAGAGAGCCGCTGGTTTGTTTTGGGTCCCTGAGTACAGCTCCACCAACCCCCGGCAATTTGGCTCTACCCGCTCTGGCACAGTTAATAAAGGGGTACGTCCCTATGCACATAAAACTTAGCTTATACTCTAAGTGTAATTGGTATGAACTCACAAGCAGACTGCTGAAATAAGAATAACTGGCTTTACTTTTGTCAGTAAGGAAAAAGAATAGCAACATGCATTTAAACATATATCTTACAATACTTTGGCAGGTCCCTGAAAAATGCACTTTAACATGTACACAGGTATATCAATCTAACAATGGGGAAACGGAGTGCCCAGTGTGGCGACCGTCCGCTATACACCCCTGAGGTGCAATAAATCTATCTGCGCCTACCTAACGGACCAGGCCTGATCCCTAGTAATAGAGCTCAGTCCTTGTACTAGTACAGTGTTCTTCACCGGCAATAAATCTGTAGAGGTGGTGCACATGTAGCTTTAAATGGTGTCATTTGTAATCCACAAAAGTAACATTGCTGCTCTGAGGTAAATTGCGCCTAGGCAGTTCAGTAGGCATAAAACGTGTGTGTCGATGCAGGATGAGCCTTCCGGCTCTCTCACCAATCCTTGGGGTACCGTCCTCCGATCCGGTCCCTCTAATGGTGGCTCTGGTCTCTTCAATGGCGGCGTCCGGTCTCCTCAGTCACAGCCCTGCACTCCGGTCATCAGCTCCGTCCGACCGACAGTAAGGGGAAGTCTCCGCTCCGCTGCTGTGGATTCTGAGGGGTGAGAGTCTCACTCCATCTGCTGCAAGGCCCAGGCTTCAGGCCTTCAGCTCCGGTCCGCACAGGTGTCTCTGCTGGCTGCAGTCTCCGCGTCACACGCTCTGTCAGCAGAGGCAGGCCAGTCCTGTCAGGCCTCAGAAGAGGAAGTGTCCCAAGAGAAAGAGGCGGTCTCCGCTCTTCCCTTTTATAATCTCCCCCAGCAGCCTCCCGGGCGGAAGTCAGCAGCCCTGGGGCCTGGGGAATCCTGGGAGATGTAGTCTCTAAGCCTAAAAGGGGTAGAACCCCGCTACACACTCCCCCCACTTTGAATCTTTGGTCCCCAAAGATAGTGTTCAAACTACAAACTTTCTCGGGAACAACATTTTCACATAATTTGGACAGAGGAGCTTCCCACCAATTGGCATGAGATGGGGAGCTGTCCTGTCGACAGGTCACTTCAGTGTGTGCGACCTGCTTAACTGTGCCAGAGAGTGAGCTGGGGTTGCCCTCCACTAAATGAACAGCGGAAGGGTCAGGGCTTTCAGCACTTCTCCTTGCTGTGGTAACAGAGTCCTCTGAACTTTCTCCCATCTTGGGGTAAGTTAACTTCTTGGGAGGCTTCACACTCCTGCGAGCTCTCTGTTCTCTTGGAACTTCTTCAGGAACACATTCTGGCAACATCTCTGGTTCTGGAACATCTTCTTCTTGTTCTGGGTAGAGACCAGGGATATCTTCCCAGCACTCAGGCACATCACTGAATGGCACAAACTCTGTGGCTTCTGGGTTCAATGTGCTATCTTCCACATCTTCAGTAGGTGGAAGGTCTATGGCAGAATTTCCTGGAGTTGAGGAAGGCCATAGCCATTCAAGTTCTCCTCTTTCTTCCTCAGGTTGGGGGTCCTGTCCACCCCTAGCTTGGGATGTCTGGGACCTAGTGTTAGGCCTGGGGGTATCCAGAATGGAAACAGATTCAGGTACATCTCTTACTGGAGGCATTCTGACTGCTTCAGTGAGTGGGAGCAAATGATTCCTATGCCAGGTCTTCAAAGGCCCCAATCTTCCCTCTGGTTTCAACTTGTAGACAGGCAATCCTGGAAGTTTTCTACAGATGATATATGGCTCTGATCTCCATCTATCAGCAATCTTGTGTTTTCCAGGGATTCCTAGGTTGCGTAACAGTACACAGTCCCCAGGCTGTAGGTCCTGTACTCTAACTTTCAAATCAAAGTTCCTCTTGTTTCGGGCCCCCCTCTGGTCGGAGGCCGCTTGAGCTTTCTCATAAGCTATCTTCAGACTGCGCCTCAGTCTGTCCACATATCCTTTGTGGGAGGCAGCAGAGGCATGGTCTAAGGAAATGCCGAAGGCCAAATCCACTGGCAATCTTGCTTCTCTCCCAAACATAAGTCGGTAAGGGGAAAAACCTGTCACATCACTTGTGGTGCAATTGTAGGCATGCACCAGAGCTGATATGTGTTGACTCCAATGTTGCTTCTTCTCTGTTTCCAAAGTTCCCAACATGTTCAATAGGGTCCTGTTGAACCTTTCAGGCTGGGCATCACCTTGAGGGTGATATGGTGTGGTCCTAGTCTTCTCTACTCCCAGAGAATCTAGTAGCTTCCTGATCAGGCGACTCTCAAAGTCCCTTCCTTGGTCTGAATGGATTCTCTGTGGCAGTCCATAGTGAACAAAGTACTTCTCCAAGAGTACCTTGGCTACTGTAGAGGCCTTCTGGTCCTTGGTTGGGAAAGCCTGAGCATAACGAGTGAAATGGTCGGTTACCACCAGAACATTTCCCAATCCACTCAAATCGGGTTCAAGGCAGAGAAAATCAATGCATACCAGATCCATTGGGCCTTCACTTTGCAGGTGGCCCATTGGGGCAGCTTGATGGGGTAAAGTCTTCCTCTGAATGCATCTTG